>JABTTQ020001372.1:0-388446 GCA_016081115.2 Rehmannia glutinosa
AAGTTACGTATTGCTAAAAGCATTGGATAAGATTGCCTCAGAATGTAAAACACCAAATTATTCAAGGTGGTAACAACGTGGGAGAACTTGCCATTCCGATGGAGTTTACCGTAACTCGGGACGAGATGCATGGTCCCTATTAGAGAGATACACAGAGATCAAAAGGTAGTTAAAAGAGAAGGTTAACACACTCATGGATTCACACTGGAGCCATAAGTGGTCATTATTGGGCGCAACATTCAAGGAAGGAATAGATTCGCCACTCAATCTTGCTATTTTTGATACAAACGAATCTCACATCCCATGATCTGCGTTTGGCGGTTACAGGCTCCTGTATGCAGGGAAATTAGCATTTAATGTCTATCCTAGAATTGCATACAATTTGGGAGACTGAGACTGTAGAGTCCCTAACCTTCATCAAAGATTTCCCAAAAGAGGCGATTTGATGAAAGAAGAAATATGCCTTACTCGATCACATACAAGATTTATGTTCTTCTCGAATACCCATCATTCAAGTATTCTTGAGAAAGGAATTTATTGAAGTCCCAAGAATCTTTGGAGGACTTTGCCAGGGCAAGTGTTCTTTACCGTAAATCATTGAATCTCCAACTATAAAAGAGATTGATATGATAATTCAAGATCAACCAGTCTTCAACAAAGTGAGTCTCAGAGTTTAGCCTAAGGATGTCTTTCCCAAAGCAGATAGAATGGTGAGTAGCAGCGCCGGGAAGAAAGGAGACCAAGCACAGTTCAAGCATCCCCGATGTTTTTAAAACAGCAGTGAGAGCTGGAAATGTCCGTGATGGCGAGAGTCGGTAATATTCGACATCACTCAAAAGGATAACATTTTCCCAGATGTTTTATATTATCTCCAACAACCAATCGTTGAAGGTATCAAGGAAGCCTGAAGATAGGAGAAATTGAGTTTACTATCACAGGAGTTGCAGGAAAATCCCAGAAACAATTTACTGGGAATTGAATTTCTTGAAGAGCATAAACCTCGGGGAAAGATTACAAGAACGGAGTTCACAGCTGGCAATAAAAGATACAGAATTCGATGACCACTAGTCCATTCTCCACATACATTTATATCTGGAATGTTATATGCTGAAACATGCTTTGAGTATTTCGCCGCCTATATTGATTCAGGTGCCGGAATATGTACTCGCAAAGCCGGATGTTTTTCCTAAAGAAATTGAGAAGATTTACCAGCTATTGCAGGAAGAGATTTCTCTAAAAGGATTTTATCTCAATGCAGAATTAAAAACAAGAGAAATCATGATCGGAGGCGCAGTGTACTCATGGCAAAGTAAAGACGCCACCAATCTATTTCCATGATACAGCAGATTTTTAAGGGAATAACTTCCTACAAACATTCAAGAGATTCACAGGAGAATGAGACAAGAAGACTTTATTTTCACAACCTTATGTGATCATAAGATTATTGTCCAAGATCATGAAGCATTTTGGCAGAAAATGCCTATTAATTTTCGCAAAGCGTGGTGATGAAGCCAAACCGCAATCCAAAAATGGCTGATCGAAGGAATGGTGAAGCTTTATTATCCTATAGACAATTTGGTTCTATCCAAAAGGATCAGAAGATATGTGATAATAACTTGTATTCATTCAGCAGTACAATGAGAAGAACGAGTTACCCAGAGGCCATTGCA
Source organism: Rehmannia glutinosa (assembly GCA_016081115.2). Taxonomy (NCBI): domain Eukaryota; kingdom Viridiplantae; phylum Streptophyta; class Magnoliopsida; order Lamiales; family Orobanchaceae; genus Rehmannia; species Rehmannia glutinosa. The sequence continues at coordinate 1,671 of JABTTQ020001372.1, forward strand.
CTAATACCATGGATGAGTCTAACGGAGAATCCGCAGAGTGATGTAACCATAGAGGAACAAATATCACTGAGGATATCAAGAAGAAGATCCAAAGGAATTACAATGAAGATCCTTTGGCTTCAGGGATAAGAACGAGCTTAAAGCTTCCTTAAAGTTAAACCTGAAAGGAGTAATGAGTTCGTAAGATTCAAACCAATCCTGAACCGTGAAGAGAGGATACAGTAAGATACTTAAGGAAACATCTTGACCTTAAGTTAATTTCTTACCAGGAGTTTCTCCATACAGCAGTCCAGATTCTTAGTGAAACCATGGAGAAATCAAAAGAGGAAAGTTAAAGACTTGTTATTAATTACAAAGGAATTAATAACATTTTGGAGTTCGACGGATACTATATCCCAAGCAAGAGAACATCCGGTTAATCGTATCAAAGGTGCCAAGATATTCTCAAAGTTCGATTGCAAGTCCTGGATTCTACTAGATTACATTGGGAGGAAGTGCTAAAGGTTTACAGCTTTCTTACACCACAAGGACACTATATTTGAACGTGATGCCTATGGGATTGGCTAACGCACCCAGATATATCAAAGGAAGATGGATAATCTCTTCAAAGATTATTTCCGCCATGTTCGTATATCGGCGACATTTTAATCGCATCAAAGAACATGAAGGAGCATCTCAAACATTTGGAAATATTTTTATGTTCATTATGCAAAGGAAGATTAGTGCTTTTTGAGAAGCAAAGGAATTGCAACAAGACAGATTGAATTCCTAGAATTGAGATCGACGAACTGAATCATCCTACAAAGTCATATTGTAGAAAAGATACAGGATTTCGTGATACACTAAAAGACAAGTAAGCAGCCTTTGAGTTTTCTTGAGTTGTTAACTTTAACTGAATGTTCATTAACAATCTAGCATACTATGGGGAAGGTGTTTAGCCCATTGCTTAAAAAGGATGCAATATTCAAATGGGAAGATGAACATCAAGAAGGAATCAGCAACTTAAAGAAGTTTGTAAAGCTTCCAAAGCTTAATTCCCCCAAGACGAGGACGAATCGTTCTATTAGACACAGTGATGATTGATGAGCGGCGCAGCCTACTAAAGTCACACCAAACGAAGAAGTGCCATGCAAGATCTGCGGTGGTTTATTCACCCCTAGTGAAGCAACTTCGGGCATATTAACGAAAGAATTCTTTGCAATGAAAAGGCTTTTAAAAAATGGCCTCTATTTTTATCTAAAAAGTTTACTTTAAAAATTGATAATTGAAGTGTGCTTTTCGAAAAACAAAATTGAATCAAAAAACCGAGAAAAGGCTAGATTACTTAGATGGCAAGTGAATGTCAATATTATGATTATGATATTGTCATTATAAAATCTCATGAAAATATTCTTGCATTTCTTGGACACGAGATGGAAGGATTTACACGATTATGTCCTTAAACGAGTAAAGACATCTCAGGGAAAACCCGGAGAGTCTAGAACGAGATTTTGGGACATTATGTCTCAATGCGAGAAATTCTTTGGCCGGATTATTTCAACAGTCGAATGTGAACCGCTTTGGGGTCAAATACGAGCATGCCGGGTTCAAGGACAATTGTTCTAGACTTGCATGGGCCTCTCTTCCAGCCGCATCTCCTACGATGCAAAGGGGGCCGAGAGAGCACGTGGGCTCTAACCCGGAGGTTATGGATTCAAAAGTACCATAATCTGGGCGTTGTTGCAGGTGATGCATCCCCGAGGTGTACAATCAGAATTTAAATGTTGAAGCTCGGTGTCACAACCCGAGTCTTCAAGTCAACCCAAAGACTCGGGGTAAAAGAGGGAGAGTTGAATCTTGTGCCATGACAGCAAATCTAAGGTTCAAACCGACGAGATAAGATTTCTCCTATGCAGTATATCAAATGCAATGGGAAAACTAGTTACAAGACAAGGTATTAACCGTAAAAACAATGGTTGATATCTCAGGCAAGTATCCGAGTTTGATGAAACCAGAAGTCATCCAAATGAAGTACATGAATGGTATACTTTTGGAGCTTTAGCTTCAATCTATACCGTGTCACCGTGATTCCTTAAATTTCAAATTACCAAAATGGATTGGGGAAACTTATTCACGAGACCGGGCCAATAATCCACACTTGGCCGTAGGTGATATTTGAACCGTATTTTATCGATGCAATATTCAACCAAAGAAAAAGGCTTTAATGAAGCTTTTCATTTCATCAAGCTAAAAGACTTGGGATGGAAATGCTTTAAAATATATTAAGGCAGCTTCACCTAAGAAGGACTGATGTTAGTAGGAGCATTTTCGAAGACGAAGTTCCACGGCACGAGCATGGGGTCTTTGGGTTTGTTAATCAAATGGACAAAGTCAAATATCCATTTAAGTTCTTCCGCACCGCGAACGGATCTTTCCTTTTGAATTCGATGACCGGATCAACCACAGGATTTGCAAGAGAACTCTTCGACCAAAAGGAGAATTCTCCTCGAAAAACAAGATTCCTACGCAGCAAGGAAACTTTACCGAAATTCAGAATATGGCGCATGTTGGCGTTGGATCGACGGATCCATCATGCCCCGACCGTGATGAACCCGAGTTTGGGAAAGGTTTCCGACCCAAACCCGACCGACAGACCATACACCGAAAGGAAAAGGGCCCACCACAAGACGCGCTTTTCCTGGGGACCACGCATCAACTTTTAAAAGATTCCGACAACCATCACATGGGCTGAGTCACGCGAAGAAAAGGAGGACACGGCGTAGTAATAACGTGAGTATGACGAAGTAGCTGACGTCTTACATATCAACAAGATTTGAAGTCCAATTTCAAGTCCTGGACCACACTATAAAATGTAGATTTGAAGGAAGTCGAGGACATCGAACATTTTCCTTAGTTTTCTTACAATAAAATCTCGAGTGAAAAATTTGTAATATTTTGAGTGTTTTACTTTTTAAGTTTTTATGTATTTTTAGGTGCAAGCTCTTCATACATGAGAGGCTAAACAAGTATTCTCCTCCCAAAAGGAGATTACTAATGTAATAAATTTTCTTTAAGTTCTTAATAAAAATAAAGGTCGCTTTGTTCAACATGTGTTCATGATGTACTATTGATCAATCCCCTTGAAGAATTACTTTACGCCTTGAGTAGAAACGAACCATTGGTCAGATTGAGCGGTTTCTCGAAGGAGTCGGATAACTTGCATCATCTTCCCGAGTGGGTGTTGAAGAATCAGGTGAGAGTTTTTGTCAAACGATCCGGGGGCAATAATTTTTTTCCGGCGTTGCAAACCACTTAACCCTCTTTATTTTGGTCAAAAGAGGTATGAATTTTAAGGGATTTATTAATTTTACTAAGCATGTTGGGCCTCGATATGGTCGTAATGGACTATTTTCATTTTCACTAAAGACCCAATTTGTATACGGATAAATACTTGAAATAAGATCTTGATAGAAGTATGTCTTGTTGAGTTTATAGGTGAAACCCGATATGATCCATTTAAAACCTCCAATAGAGATCGGATCTAAGTAGGTGTAACAATGCCACGAACAAAACAAGTTACGTAAAAATCGGGTTCTTATTTCTAAAATCCGAAAAACAAATTGATTCGGGAGTGAAAACTTTTGATTATTGTATAATGCAATATATTTATCCTTATGGAGCAATCACAAATTAGAGTTTAAAGGATAACTAGAACTATTGTTATTAAAGAATAAAAACTTAGGGGCAAAATGGTCCAAAAGTTGCAAAGAGTAATTATTTTCGTAGTTCGTGATGCAAAAGGTTAAAGATAAAAGATAGGTTGTGAAGTGTAAAAAGGGGTAAAGTTCGTGGTTAAAAATAATTATCTCTCTTTTGAAAACAAACACACGAGCATTCCGAAAATGTTATTGTACCCACCTCCAAATTTATGATTCACATTGTCCCAATGTGAAAGAAAGAAATGGACAAACACACACAACACACTCAAAAAAAAAAAAGCAAAGAAATTAGAATGATATAAAATAAGTGGAAAAAGAAAAATACGACCTTACTACAATAGTGGAATCGGTGTTGAGCGATCATTAGGTTGTTTTCTGCACGACCTTCAACGAGATCTTCATACCTAATCAAAGTTAAGCAACACACAACTCGAATACCGTGAAATCTCAAATATTCCCAATTAGGACAACCAAGAAGATGTTCAAGAGTTTTTTTTTTGGATTTGAAAATGACTCTAAGGACTTGTGATTATTTTGAAAGAAAATAAAATAAAAATAAAAATAATGAAAACAACGGTGACACAAACATCGGGTTGCCTCCGGGTAGCGCTTCTTAACGTCGTATAGCTGGACCATTTCACCTAAATGTGAAGATTTAATCGGGCGGATCCTTGAACTTATGAAAAATTTATCTCTTTGAACAACATCGCCACCCGTATCGATTTTCGAACAATTGACCTTCATGGTCCTATTTTTCTCGCATGTTATTCTCAAAATGGGATTTATCACGTGGGAAACTTTTGCACATTGAACATCACATACTTTCAAGGATTTACTAGAAGACATATCAAGCAAAGAATCATTTATCCTTGTCTCAATCAAGTTTATAGAAAACAAGTATCATTTATGTGATTTCTCAAAGGAATTTTAAAGATAACTTGTTCACCCCCTACTCTCAAAGTAAGCTTTCCATCATGCACATCAATGAGAGATTTAGCAGTAGCCAAAAAGGACGCCCTAGAATTAAAGGAACTTATATCATCATGCATGTCAAGAATAATAAAATCAATCGGGAATATGAATTTATCAATCTTAACTAGCACATCTTTAACAATACCTCTAGGATGTTTAATCGATTTATCGACTAATTGAATGTCCATCCTAATAGGTTTAAGTTCACTTAATTCCGCATGCTTGAATGTTTCATAAGACATCATGTTGATACTAGCTCCCAAGTCGCTAGTGCCTTATCAACAGTAAACCATCAATTGTGCAAGGATAATAAAGCTTCCGGATCATTAAATTTTTGTGGTAGTTCATCGAAGGACATTTATCATTCAATCGCACATTTGATAATTTATTAAGCTTATTTTTACTAGAATGATGTCATTAAGATCCCTAACATGCTTTGAATGAGGGTCAACAAAATGGAATATTGGCATGTAATTGTTTGAAAGAATCAAGGTACTTACCAAATTTGTCTTCCCTTCTATCTTCTTCGGTTAGACTCCGGTAAGGGATCTTGGGCTTTATTCTGCAACCTCCTTTTTCATGAGATTGTCTTTGGGCATGTCATCCTCCACGTATTTCTGCATGGCGGCATTGGCATAATCATGCTCATGTGGAAAAATGATGGTGATTGCCTTTACGTGCTCCCTTGGGTTTGGCTCAGTATTACCCGCAAACTACCTTGTGGCCTTTCGTAAATCATCTTCGCAATCCGCCTATTTGACTTTCCAGACATGGATAGATGCCTCTTGATTTCTCAAGCGATGTTTCCACCGCCTGAATCGGTATCATGATTGCACAAACTTTGTTATAAGATCTTCCAAGTTAGGTTTACCTTGATTTGGCTGAAATCCGAGAGACGTGTGTAGATCAAGATTGGGATTAGGTCGTGGTCAGCCTTGGTTTCCCAACCGAAATTAGGATGTTGTCTCCACCCAAAGATTATATGTGTTGTTGTAAGGATTACTTGGGTAATTTCGCCTTGATTCCCAACGTAATTAGCCTGCTCAGCCTTGAGGTATTGTGTGGGCAAGTCCCCGATGATTATGCAATCCTCCACAAGTTTCACAAGATAAAACATGCGTGGTGGTGGTTTAGAGCCGCTTAGATCGCCGATCTGGGTCAAAGTTTGACATGTGCAATTAGTGTAACCACCGACCGCATTATAAACACCCACCGCTTTTGTTAGGTTTACCTCGATGATTGCCATTGATAGCCATTCATGGCCATTCCTCTATCGATCTTCGGCAAGCCTTCCGGTGTTTTATTGTTCAAAGTTCCCCACCGCCGAGATCAATCATTCGCCTTGTTGACGAGAGTAGCCCATTGTAAAATGTTCGACTTGCATCCAAATAGGAAGACCATGATGTGGGCATTTCCGCAACAATAATTTTTGAATCTCTCCCAAGTGTCGACAAGGTCTCGCATCTTCGAGTGAATGAAGAGATTTCATTCCTCAATCGTGCGCTTTTGGCCGGTGGAAAATATTTCAAAAGGAACTTTTTCGCCATGATGTTCCACGTTGTAATCGCTCCCTTTGGCAAAGTATTTAGCCATTGTTTAGCCCCCCAAGAGTAAATGGGAATAGCGAACGGATGGCATCATCGTGAGACCCCATCGATTTGAAAGACGCAAATTTCGAGGAAATTCGCGATATGATTATTCGATCTTCGTCCAAGTAGGTCGTCAAATTGAACAAATTGTTGCACCATTTGAATGACATTCGGTTTGATTTTAAATTATTGGTCGCAAAAATGTTTTACGATACTAGACGATGTACCGCCCATAGATGGCTTGGCGTAGTCGCATATGGTACTTTTGTTGTTCATCCGCCATATCGGGATCTTTGCTGTTAGTATCCTCCTCGTGGGTCAGGCTAGTACTTACCTCTATGTTATCGCGGTCTCGCTTCCAAATTCGGCGACGAGTAGGCATGCACTGTGGTAAATAAGGAGGATAAGTATAATCCAAGACTTACAAAGATAGATACCTAGAAAGACAAATGATGAAAATAAAAAAGAAATGATTAAATTAACAAAAATAAGGCGTTCTTAATATTACAATCCCCGGCAACGGCGCCAAAAACTTGATGGCTCAAAAGCTACCTTTAAAACCATAGCAAGTGCACCTATCGTTTTATAGTATAGATTATTGAGTACCGAGTGTCATTCCCACGAGGATTGTAAGTACTAATAATTACCGTCTTTTTGTTATTTAATCTAACAATTTTCAGAGTTTTGTTTGATGAAAAAGAAAAATAAAGACTCTAAATTATCAAAATGCAAATTGTAAAAATGAAAGAATATTTGTAAAATAAGAAATCAAGAGATAGAAATGTGTTTGAATGTAAATCCCTCTAGAATGTTTTTGTGATTTGACAAGTTAAAAATACAACCGTAAGCCCTTAAGCAAAAACCAACCTCTTTTAATAAAATCTCATGTCTTGTGGACCGTAGAAATTCCCAATTTAAGTTAAACCTTTCTCAAGGCGAAAAACTTCTAATCTCAAGTTGATTAATCAAATCTCTTTCTAGTTAAAACCCCAAGACAAAGATTATAACGATTTGTGAATTCCCATATTAGGTTTGACCCTAATCCAGAAGATTTATGTCGTCCTATATCTAGGATTGCATGCAACTCTCTTCACTTATATAGTTTTATTTCACCATGAATCTCTCGATTTCCCAGATGAAAAATAAAATTCAAATCAATATTGCGCATATATCAATTCGAATGAACGAAGCATAATATAAGTGAATCACACAAAATATGAAGATTTTATTAAAAACATACACACCTTAATCACAAATCCATTCTGAGTTCATTACATTCAAACACTAGGAGTTTAGCTACACATGATTTTGATTTAAAGAATAAATTACACAAGAAGATTTAAGTATTGTAGACATGGTGTACTTATCTTTCTCAAAATCTCAATTGACTTCTTTCTTGATTGATGATGTTGCCCAAGCCTTCTTCTCCAATATTGCCCCAACCTTTCTCCTCCAAGACCCCTTGATCCCAATTCTACTTAATGAAATGAATACAATGAATATTTTTCAGTATCTAATGAATGCCTCTCCCAACTTCAACCCTTGGCTTTTATAGGCAACCAATACATTGATAGTACTTCTTTTGTTAAACAATTGCCTCCATTTTCATTGTTGGTTGGTGAATTCTTGTACTCAATTGATGATTGAGGGAATATGGGGACATGTTGCAGCAAAATTGGGTGTTAAAGGTGTATAAAAGTGGTCAAAAAGCTTGGTTGGTGAGTTTTCCATAATTTTCGCATGGAAAAGTTGCAGAAAAAGTGCCCCTGACACGCCCAGTCGCCGTAACGGCCGGGCCGTGCTTTTTATCACACGTGGGATCGAGAGACATAGCCGTGCTTCCCAACACGGCCAGGCCGTGTCTCCGACACGCCAGTTGGGGAACACGCCTGGCCGTGTTTGAGGCTATTTTGTGCGAAAAATCGTTTTTAGCTCCCGGCGGAACACGGCCGTGTTGCCCGACACCCTGCCCGTGTTGGACCAAAATGGCCCCGAAATGACGCGTTTGGCTTGGAATTTCGAGCGTTTTTGCATCCTTAAACTCCTGGTATGTTTTGACATGAATCCATGGTCCGAAATTCACCAAAATTAGCCCCGAATGGTCAATCTACATCAATAAAAGCACCTCGGAGTAATATGAACTATGTACAATCAAATATTTACAAAACTAACAATAAAATAACTCGAATTTACTCAAATATGCACATAAACGTGCATAAAAAGACCCTTATCAAACAACCTCCAGATTTGAGCAGTAAGACTTGGAGATAAGGTATACAAACTCAAGAAAGCTCTATACGGATTGAAACAGACACCCTGCAGCATGGTATGATACTTTGTCACAATTCCTAACCGAGAATGGATTCACAAAAGGAAAAGTAGATAGAACACTTTTCGTAATTCAAGACAAGAAGAGTATCTTTTTCGCTTGTTCAAATATATGTGGGATGACATCATTTTTGGATCCACAAACAAAGAGCTATGTGAAAAATTTTCAAACCTCATGCAAAGTAAATTTGAAATGAGCATGATGGGAGAGTCGACATTCTTCCTTGACTCAAGTGAAACAAATCGAAGGATGGAACCTTCATAAGTCAAACAAAATACACCAGAGATTTAATGAAGAAATTTGGTATGGAGGAGAAGTCTTCGTGAAAATACCAATGAATACATCACCAAAATGGACATGGATGCAGATGGCAAGCCTCAGAGATCAAAACAAGATATAGAGCACTTATTGATCATTGCTTCATCTTACAAAGAAGTGAGACATCACCTTTCCGTAGGTGTATGTGCAAGATTTCAATCGCTCCAAAAAAGAGTCATATGACAAAGCCTAAGAGAATCTTGAGATACTTGAAAGGAAGCCAAGAAGTTGGCTTATGGTATCCAAAGGAAGGTGGATTCAAGCTAATTGGCTATTCAGACTCACTATGCTGGATGCGTAGTTGACAGAAAAGCGCCCGTGCACATGTCAAATGCTTGGAAACATGCCGATTTCCTGGTTTAGCAAGAAGCAAAATTCAATAGCCACCTCTATAGTCAAGCGAGAATACATAGTCTGGTGGGCAAATGGCAGGCCCAAATCCTATGGATGAGGCAAGAAATGAGAGATGAAGTTGAAGAAAAGGAAATTCCAATCATGTGTGATAACACAAGTGCAATTGCAATCACTCGTAATCCCGTGTTGCACTCAAGAACAAAGCATATCGATGTCGATATCACTTCATAAGAGATCATGTTGAAAAGAAGGACATCATATTGGAATATATCTCAACGATAAATAGTTAGCCGACATATTCACAAAACCATTATGTGAGTCAAGATTTGAAGAACTCAAGCATGAGTTAGGGTTAATCGAATGAAATGACACTTAGAAGACTCAAAGAAAAGAGAAAATGGAACACAAAAAGAGAAAAGGATCAATTCTCAAAATCGCCTAAATGAACCACCATGTTGAAAAGACAAACTATACCGAATTAGCCGTGGTGAGTCACCGAGAGAATCGTGACTGGAAGAGTTAAATCGATTGTAGGTCCAAAGGGGTGTAAGTGTAAGGTTTAGAAGGGGGTTGAATAAACCTTACCAAATTTTCGATTTAGTCCTTTTAAATATTCGAGTTGATACTACACACCGTTTGTGTCCTATGTGATACCAATTTAGTTAATCAAGAGAGTTAGTCTCAACAGACTCAACCGAGTCGTTAATGGAATAACTCATTGTTGGGTCTAAATTAACTCAACGTGGTTTGTTTTCAACGGAAGACTTAACACCCTTAAGTTTGGTTAAACAAGGATTTAGTGCTTGGTTTAGTACTTAGAAATTATCAAGTGGATAGCAAATTTATCACAGATTTAAACAATTAAGATGCAGGAATTAAAGTGTCTTGAAATGTAAATGACACAATGAAATTTTTATAGAGGTTCAAGATGGGGTAATTCTTCTACTCCTCTCTTCTCCAACTCCTGGATAATCCACTAGGTATTGATCAAGATACAAAGTGGTAAATGTCCAGATATAAGTCTTGATCACAGCCGACTTGATCCTTTGGGACTCGCCTCGAGACGCCTTGATCACTCACCGGCTTCTCACGACTTAGCCTTTCTTCACAGGGCACCGCTTTGCTACTATAGCCCACTTGCTCAAGCTCTTTGATTTGATCACGAAGCCCTCCAAAAGCTTAAGACTTGGTTCGACCTTGAACCTTCCTAAATCCTTCGTGGAATGTAGACCCCTTGATTTTTCAAGATTTTCCTCTTCAACCGATTGAAGTTATCTTTCCTTCACAGTGAGTGTTGGATTGATGTTCTTCGTAGTGTAGGAGTTTGAGGATTGAGAATATTTCAGTGTTTCAGTTCTAATAATTGCTTGAACGCTTTTGGTTCTCTGGTCCGTTTTTTTTCTCAAAATCATTTCTCGGCCTTTTATAGTGATCTTTCAAAAATTTGCCCGTTGAAGAGATAGGCTTATTTTTGAAAGTCACTTGAATGTTGGCTTGTCTTTTGCTGCGATCCTTGGAATTGCCATTTCCTCGTATGAATTGTTTTTTTCACCTTTTCGAGTTCGACACCTGTAGTGCTTCCCATCGTTCATTCCTCTTGCACGCTTCCTCGACCGAGCACTCGTGAGAAAGGTGGTATGGAGATATTACTTGTTTAAGTAATTCTTTGATTTTCGTGCAACGGATCTTTTTCGAGCTTATCTCGACTTGACGCATTTCTTTGCTTTCCCGTGTGACTTAGAGTCGCCTTACAATCATTGGATGACTCTTCTCATGTCACTTCAACTTGAGACTTGGCTTTTCTTGAGTTGACTTGACTGATACTCCACTCACCGCATCTCACCGCTTTTCAAAGAGAGTTTCGTCTACTCTTCTTTTGCCATACTCACTGCCTCAATGGGAGTCTTCCTTCTAGTCTCCAGTTGTCCTTGCATGTTTGGGCGTATAATGACTTAACTCACTTTGACCAGCCCTATTTATTACAATGCATTTTACAACAAGAATGGGGTGCCAATTTCCTAACAATTTCCCCCTTTTGATGATGCCAAAACTTAAACCATTCAAAAATGCAAATAGCAAAGATACATACAGATAGTGTATTCACATAGAATGTATGCGTAGAATCAATATTTTTATTGATCATAACATTCTTGTTTTTTTACACAATGCATTTAAGGTGTATCGTGAGCAAACATTTGTCTACACATAAAATAAAGAATTTATAGCTTTATTGCGTAAAAACTTACATAGTATGTATTTACATCATAAAATACATGAAGGCGGGTGGACAACAACACTTCATCTCCTTCACTTCCTTTCTTTCATCTTGTTCAAGATCTTCTCGCTTCTTCTTTCTTTTTCTCATCGTCACCGCTTTCTTCTTCTTCTTTTCATATGCCTTCCCTGGCGGCTTCATCTCTTCTTAATCTCTCTTGTCTTTCCTCCCATAGCTGAGTTTGTCTCTTGTTTTCTTCTTCTATTCTTTTCGCATACTCAAGATTACTTTTAGCCACTTGCAAATTTGCTATTTGGTCAAGATTGCCCAAAGAGATCCCTCATTTCTTGCCTCGGATCTACGATTCAATGTTTTGGGCAGAGGCCAGGTCCAAACCTCTTCCTCCACCATCGCTTTTTCCTCCACTCCGGGCGTGTATTGATCTTGGTCTTTTCTTTCCGGTGAGTGACCAGCACAGTGATCTAAGAGCAGTGATCGGTCGTCTGTCGCCTTCTTCACATAACGTGAGACCCTTTTCCCAAAGATAAGTCCTGTGCTCGAGCCATAGACATATTTGCAAAGTATCCTTCGATGCGAGCGTTTTAAATTCATCAATCGATCGTGGCTCGTCCCGACATCCGAGATGGCATAAGTGTCTCGCTTCACCGGAATGCCTCCATGTTGTTTCAAGATGTTCATAACCGGGCACCCATTCTTCCTTCCACTTCCTCCATCCCTCGCTTCAATTGTCATTCTCTTTCGGCCCATAGATATAGCAGAGTGTTGGAGTGGCGAGTCACGCGGGGAGTTTGCCGATAGTGAGGTCAGTGACAAGACCTTGTTGGGGGTTTGTGCAATCATCAAGGTCACATCTTTCGATCCTTCCCCTCAACAGATTTTCCTTTCTTTTGTTTCCCCCGCTTCCTCATTTGTCTTTCCTTCGCAGCCCGTGATCCTCTTTTTCGGCTTCGTGATCTCTTTGTGCTTTAAAGTATTCCTCTTCCCCTTTTTGGCATCATCAAAAGAGAGAGGAACGCTGAAACATATCGCAAGCGTGAAGTCGAGCTCTTGGCCGATAGTCGAAGTTGTTCTCGAAGTCTCGGCCGCGGAGTATGCAAAGATGAAATTCGGATCGAGTAGCGTTGGACTCTGGCGAAATTAGCTTCATCTCAGCCATGAGAAGTTGAATTTTCTATTCATGTTTTCTTCCAAACGTGTAGATCACTCTTATTTTGCTCACGCAGCAGCTTTATCTCGGTGTGAGCTTCATGCATGTGCTCAATGTGTTCTCTCGCCTTCGTTTTAGATCGGCATTCTCGCCTCTCCATACGCCAGCCTTGTTGAACAATGTCCTCAAGTATCTAACTTGTTCCACACGCATTGTTTCTTCTTCATTGCCACCATTCCCGATCCTCATCGTTATGCCTCTTAAGTCGCAGCAGAAGATTGGCATCTCATGTTGTCGATCCGCATGTCCATAGAGGCCTCGATGCCTCTCCATCCGTTCAATCTCGCACCCAAATAACGCCTTGAACACTTCGCCGACTTCAATTTGATTCTTGATTGCGGTGATGGCCATGCAAATAAAGTCATAATCACCGAACAATGGTACTCGGCGATGGAATAATAGGAGCTGGTCTATGGAAGGCGTGCGAGCTCGTTCTGCGACTCTTCGGAGGTCCAGACTTCTCAGAGAGAAAGGAAAAGATTCTATAAAGGAATCATCACGCCAACCGGTATTTGTTCAATGATGAGAGGTGCGCGTGAAGTTCCTTTTGAGTCGAACTCACTGCGCCTTTGGGAGCTCGCGCAGTGGACTCGTCTCACTGGGTCTTTGTGAAGTGGACCCAACTTGTTGAGCCTCACTGTCTCAATACCCTTTCGTTGGTCTCACTGGTTTCTCCAATTGAGTGGATGGTCCTCGCCTTATCGAAGCGTATCGGATGATGATGAGATTTCCATTGGTGGCTCATCATCAAAATTAAAGGTTTGACGAATAGTCTTGGGATCGACTTGCTCGTGCTTAGAACATCCGCAATGAGTCTTTTGGAGTCATCACGGGAATGACTCACCGCTTTTCTTCGTCCTTTTCGATCCCGAGAAAGGTTACATCGGGATTATCATGGGAATCATGAAGCGCTTATCTCCTTTTTCGAGATGGGTCGATGATAGCGGGAGGGATGTTCTCTACTTGACTTCTTTACCAGGGAAGTCTCAACCTCCCCGTGGGCCTTCATTACCTCCCCGCGTAGCCTCGACCGCAGCCGAGGCTCGACCTCCCTTTCTACAAATGTCACTGCCTTAGGTCTTCGTGGTGGCATCCATTGGAGTTTCAACCCCATGGATTGCACTTTCACCGCCTGCAGTGTTAACTCCTGTGGTTGTTCCTTCTCGTGCCTCGACCGCATGACGCAGCCACATTAGCCTTCGTGAGCCATTTGGCACTCTCACAAACATCTCTCAATCGCCCGAGCTTGATGACAACTTGTTGCTCGCTTAGCGTTTGTACTTCCTCCACTTCGCCTCCCGGATTCGTTGTTGAGTCATCCGCAGATTCTCCAACCTTGCGCAGCGATGGAGGGAGTTTCCCTCACCGGGCGTCACCCGAGTGACTTGAATGGGGTCACTCGTCTCCAAACTCCCTACTGTTTCTATTGAGTGTTCAGTTGGGGCAGTGGTAAACACCTTCAATAGGGGTTGGCTCGACCGGGGTCCCCACTATCCCGCCATCGCCAATTCCCTTATTGCTTTCTTCCGAGTGAGCCGGGAAGTGGTGGCAGAACAACAGTTGGCGATTTGTCGAACCACTCCCATTGATCAATTTCAAATGTGTTCGAGGACTCTCCTGGTCCCTCCATCAATCTTTGCTCGGAAGGATTTCGATTCGTGCAATGCTTGTCCGCATTTGCAACTCTTCTCGCGGGCGGAAGCAGAGTCCGGATCCTTATCATGCCGATAAGACATCAAGGAGAGGATGTGTGTTCTGTGGTGCCGAGATATAGAGGCCGCCTTCTCACGTGCCTCAGCCTTTCCTCTCGTCAGTTTTCCTTTTCCTTGTCCTTGAAGATCCGCAGATACCGTGCGCTTGTCTTCATCCTTTGGATCACAGTGGTTAGGCAAGGAAGTTTAACAGCTTCCTCTTCTTCTTCTATAAACTCGGGCCGTTGGAACTGTTTCCTTGATTTACTAATTTCCATTTCCTCCACTCACGCAGACGATTTTGGATGTATGGGTAAGGTGGAGATAGGATCATCACATCACTATCCTCTATCGCCTTCTTATTGTGTCTCACGCGGGACTACAGCTATTTCTTCAGGTTGCTCTGTGATCGCTTCACAGACTTAGTTGTTTCATCAATTACATCTCTGGGACTCGATCGCTTCTCCGGTTTTAGCCGTATTTGTTCCGGGTGAGTGGTCGACTCATTAGGTTTTTCAAGCTCGGAGCGCTTGATGATTCTTCTTCGTCTTCTAGTTTGTACCAGAGGGATTTTGTTCGTAGATAGTTTCTTCGAGCCTTGGGGGGCGGGGGTGCTAGTGTTTTCTTCGAGGAGCCGCCGTCTTGGCTTTACTCGATTCTCCTCTTTTTGACGATCGGAGAAGGTATTTGAGAGTCCTTCTCGATCTTCTTTGGGCAGGTGAGACACGGTCTGCAGGGCAGTGACTCTTCCGCAGGGGGAGGAGAAGGTTTGATTTCTTTTGTCAGAGAGCAAGTAGATCTTTCTTAGTACCGCAGGGCTTTTCTTTTGTGGAGAGGAAACAACAGATCTTTGGTGGTCACCGATTCCCCTCACTCGTGTCGCCTCTCTTGGCGTAGGCTCTTCTCGTGCGCCGAGAGGTTTGATCCGAACATCCTCTTGTTAACATGGAACGCCTTTCCATGTCCGAGAGGGACTCTTTCAGCTCCATCATCCGGCCAATCACCAGGCCATATCCTAGGATCCTCCAAATGTGCCATCTTCCTTGAAGGATTTGTTCCTACATTTCGCATACCAGCTGTAGACAAACTCAACCCAGCTTTATTTTCCTTTCTTCAATGATCGCCGCCATCACGATCAACTTTGCTTTTGATTTGGTCAAAGCTACCAAATTTGATGTTAATGCATTTGGCAACTATGTCCAAAAGCTTGTGATAATCCTCCTTCAGCCTTCTTTGTTTGTGGTAAATTATTTTATCAAGATATAGTCCAAGCTTTATTTCCTTCAAGCAAAGGAGTGTTTACATCGCCTTCGCTAATTTCTCGATGCTCCTTCCATTGGTAGTGAGTAGTGTTCACCAAATCCTGGCGTAGATGGTGAGTCGCTTTCCATGAACAAGATGACTTTATTCCTTCATCGTGAATCTCAGCATTCACGTAGAATCGCGACCTCCTCCACATAGGTCATCGGATATTCCAAAGATCGTAAACGATTTCAAATTTCGTGACGCTTCCAATTTCTCAGCGATTTTCTTCACTAGGTGTCATCGGACCCCTGTTTCACCATGCCGCCGAAATCCACAAAGAGACCCGGTGTGGATTTGCTTTCCTAACTTGACAAAATCATAGGTTGGTGCCATTTTTCAGGATTTTATCAAGAAAACTTAGAGATTGATTTGAAGATAGATAGGGTTTTGAGAATATTTTTGCCTTTGCTTCCTACGAGGAGAGAAATGAACAGTTTTGGTAGTGTGTGAGAGAAACGGATTTAAAATGGTTTAAGTATGGTTTATGAAAGGACGTGCGGGTGGTTTTTGAAATGTGATCGAAATCAACGGTTTAGATTATGCACGCCTATTTAGCATTTAATGTCTCGTATTTAATGCGGCAGCATTTATATCCAATCATAAGCTTGGTGTGCAGCTTTATGTTTGTACACATCATCATTATCCGACGTCATTCTTAAAAATATTCCCGCTTAGCAAAAACGCGTTTTTGTCACTTTGCTCATAAGTAACTCAAAGCTTATCCCTTAGCCGATTTAACTCTTCTTCTCACAGATTCTTCTTAGTGACTCACTATCAACAATGATTTTGGTATAGTCAGTTTTTCCAATACTGGTGATTTACTTAGTTGAATTGTGAGTTCAACTTTTTTTCCCTTTTAGTGTTCCATTTCTTTTCTTTGATTCTTCCGAGTGTCACCACCAATTAACCCTAACTCATGTTTGAGTTCTTCAAATCTTGACTCACATAATGGTTTTGTGAAGATGTCCCAATTGTTTATCGTTGAGATATATTCCAAGATGATGTCCTTCTTTTCAACATGATCTCTTATGAAGTGATATCTCGACATCGATATGCTTTGTTCTTGAGTGCAACACAGATTTTGAGTGATTGCAATTGCACTTGTGTTATCACACATGATTGGAATTTCTTTTTCCTCAACTTCATAGTCTCTTAGTCATTGTCTCATCCATGGACTTGGGCACAACAAACGCCGAACAAAGCCCGCAGCTATGTATTCTCGCTTTCACTGTAGAGGTGGCTATTGAATTTCGCGCTTGCTAAACCAGAAATCACTGTTTCCTAGCATTTGACATGTGCTCGAGGTGCTTTTTCTATCAACTCGCATCCAAAGATAAGTGAGTCCGAATAGCCAATTAGCTTGAATCCACCTTCCTTGATACCATAAGCCAACTTCTTGGCTTCCTTTCAAGTATCTCAATATTCTCTTAGTGTCATATGGCTCTCTTTTGGAGCAGATTGAAATCTTGCACATACACCTACAAAGAAAGGTGATGTCCGCCTACTTCCGTAAGATAGAGCAATGATCCAATAAGTGCTCAGATCTTGTTTGATCTGTGCTTGCCATCCGCATCCATGTCCATTTTGATCGATGTATTCATTGGTATTTTCACGAAGACTTCTCCTCCATACCAAATTTCTTCATTAAGTCTCTGGTGTATTTTGTTTGACTTATGAAGGTTCCATCCTTCGCTTGTTTCACTTGGAGTCCAAGGAAGAATGTAAGCTCTCCCATCATGCTCATTTCAAATTTACTTTGCATGAGGTTTGAAAATTTTTCACACATGACTCTTTGTTTGTGGATCCAAAAATGATGTCATCCACATATATTTGAACAAGCAAGATACTCTTTTTGTCTTGAATTACGAAAAGTGTTATATCTACTTTTCCTTTTGTGAATCCATTTTCGTTAGGAATTGTGACAAAGTATCATACCATGCTCTGGGGTGCCTGTTTCAATCCATACAAGGCTTTCTTGAGTTTGTATACCTTATCTCCAAGAGTCTTCGCTCAAATCCCGGAGGTTGTTCAACATACACTTCTTCTTCCAATAAACCATTTAGGAATGCACTTTTTACATTCATCCGATATACAATGAAATTCTTGTGAGCCGTATAGGCAAGAAACATCCTTATAGCTTCCAATCTTGCTACACAGAGCAAATGTTTCATCAAAATCTATTCCTTCTTCTTGGCAATATCCTTTGGCTACTAGTCTTGCCTTGTTTCTTACACGTAACCTTCCTCGTTCATCTTGTTTCAACACCCATTTAGTACCAATAACATTTTGATGTGTGGGTCTTTCAACTAATTCCCATACTTTATTTCTTTCAAACTCGATTCACTCTTCTTGCATAGCTTGAATCCAATGTGTGTCGTCCAATGCTTGTAACATATCTTTGGGCTCTATTTGCGAGATAAAGCATGTGAACATGGCTTCTTGTTGAGTTCTCGATCTTGTTTTGACACCTTCTCTTATATCTCCAATGACAAGTTCGTGGATGGTCTCTCAGCCATTTTACATCAAAGTTGGAGTAAGTTAGTCGATTCGATCGTCTTGCACTGTGTTCTTTTCGTGTTCAGCTCTCTCGTAATCACTTACCGCAAATTTTCCAAATTGCTTTTGAGATTCAACTATCTCATCTTCTTTCTCGAGTTTATAATTCCGGCTTGACAAAGATAGGGACTTCTTCAGATGGTTGGATGATTCACTTATCACCGACTCTTGATGTCTTCTCCATTTACATTTGGCTCATCGAATACCACATGAATGGATTCTTCGCAACCATAGTCCTTTTGTTGAGTACTGTAGGCTTTGCTTTCACCGAGAGTATCCCAAGAAGATACCTTCATCGCCTTTAGCATCGAAAGCCTTTAGATTGTCTTTGCCATTGTTGTGGATTAAGCATTTACATCCAAATATTCTCAAATATGCAACATTTGGTTTTCTTCCACCCAAATCTCATAGGGAGTCTTTGTCACCGTGCCTGCTTATCATACATCTGTTTTGAGTGTAGCAAGTCGTGTTGATTGCTTCAGCCCAAAATCTTTTTGGTAACCCCGCTTGACCTAACATGGTCCTTTGCTTTCTTTGAGAGTTCTGTTTCCTTCTTTCTCGCAACTCCATTCTCTGTGGAGTCCTTTGTTGCCGATAGTTCATGACCAATACCATTTTCAATACAATCGAAGTTATTATTCCATTGACAAACTCGTTCCTCGTCTCGATCTTATTTTGATAATGGTTTGGCTCTTCTCGCTTTGAATCCTCTTCATCGGTTGTGGTAGTTTTCAGAGAGTTTCTTTTCTTCTTACACATGAATATTGTCCATGTATATCTTGAGTAGTCATCTACTACCACCAAGGTGTATTTCTTTCCACTTATGTCGGCCGGTTCCACTTTGGGCCAAATAGATCCATATGTAGCGAGATGCAATATTCTTGTTGAAGATGAACATGTCTTTTCTTTGAATGAAGATTTGATTTGTTTTCCTTCCGACATGCATCACATATACTCTCCTTCTTGTATCTTCGAGTCCGGAAGTCCTTCCACAAGACTACTTCTGGCAAGCTTGTTAATCGTTTTGAAATTCAGGTGACTACTTTTTTTTTTTGTGCCAAAACCAACTTGATTCAAATTGTGTGCTTTTGCTAATAGACAAAAGTGCCGTGGTGTAGCGGTTGTCCAATCTACTACGTACATGTTCTTTTGTCTCGCATCCTTGCAACACAACTTCATTCGATTCAAGATCCTCGATTTGGCATACACCCATGTTGAATCCAACATTATAGCCCTTGTCACGGAGTTGACTTATGCTTAGCAAGTTGAAGTTGAGTCCTTCGACATATGCAACATCCGTGATTTCTAATCCTCCTTTTGACGAATCCAATGCCTCTTATTTCACCCGGAGCTTCATTTCCTCCAAATATGACTTTTGCTCCTTTAACTTCCTTGAATTTTGACAGATTTTTCTTATTTCCCGTCATATGTCCGGGAAATGACCACTATCCATATACCAGGTTCCTTGGCACTCACTGCTCTTGAACCGCAATCAAGGAAATTAAGTTTTAGGTACCCATACTTGTCCTGGGTCCCGAGGGGTTAGAATTGTAAGATGATCCAACCAACTTATAGCTAAATGATTTGACTCTAAGGGGTTGCCATCTATCGCTGCCATAATCATAATTAATCCTGGCAAATTGCTTGGGGATTCTAGTTCATACAAATTGTCTCTCTTTTGTCAGTATGCCTGTGTATAAGTTTTAGCAATCGCCTTCTTTGGGTAATTGTGGTGCTCGAGTGCAGTGCCAGAGTGCATATGTGTGTCTTTGATGAAAGCTCTTATACTTTTGGAATGGCCTTGCCGAGTTCTAGGCCTTTGCCATTTGGGCTTATATTCCATAAGTCTATGCCGATAGTTTACATTATTCCAATCGGCTTGGCTTGGATATTTTCTACCATTCCCATCATATGTATTTCTCTTATGGATTTTCTCGGGGTTTTGGTAGCTCGCTTCTTCTTTACTGAGTATTTTTGTTTGGAGTTTCTTTGAGGAATTCGTGAATCTCTTCTCATTTTGTCCTTTCAAATAAGACTCAACTGGTTGTTTTCCTTTTCCTTTATAACCAAGGCGGTTTGCTTGTAATTGTGCTTGGAGTGAATGTGTGTGCAACATTTAGAGTTTTGGATTTTTAGACTCTTCATTGCTTGAAGATCCTTTTTCCAAAATTACTCTTGAAGTTTGACATATCACGAGGAGTTAAATCCTAAGCCTGCTCTTGTCTCCACATTCTCTTTGACTCATAATAAGATCATCTAATGATTTAGATGCCTTAGTGAATGAGGCAATAACATTTTTGAGGTCATTCTCCCTCTTTTCTATGGCAACTATTTCTCGCTATTAACTTAGCATTTTCGCCTTTAAACTTTCATTCTCATCAGCTATTTGACTTAGAAGTACCCTACTCCTTAGTCACTGTGAGATTTCGCTTTTGAGTAGGTTGTTTTCCTCATTTAGTAATGTGTGTGAGGATTTAATGTGTTCAAAATCTTTCATCATTTTGCCTAATGAATCATAAAGATCAGTGGGTGATGAAGTGTGTGTGTCACGATCACTATCACTAGAGTCCGAGTTTGATGAGTTGGATTGTACTCATCTTCTTGGTCGAGTTGATCTTGTTCCTTGGCCATTAAGCGCATCAGGGCTTCTTCTTCGTGAGTCACTTGAGTAGTCGGCCTTCATCGCTCTCTCAATCACTGCTCTCTTCTTGACATTTTGGTTTCAAATAGTCTCCGCAGCCCATCATTGCCTTTTTCTTTTCTTGTCTTCTTTCTCTCAAGACCTTTCTTTCTTCTTCATTCCCGTATTTGTTAACTACAGGATATGAGCAAAATCAATGGCATAGTGACCTGGTTGTCTCTTTTGTTCAAAGATAGATATTCAGCCTTTTGATCAGCTCTCTTTCCATTCTTGGATTGTCAACCCTTTGATATTCAGCTTTTTGATGATATGTTCTCTTGGTTGGTCTATTTTCCTTGATTTGGAGGAGCCGAGTGTCTTCCGGAAGATTCGCCTTTCTCTCTTGTAGTTCTTATTGAAGAACTTGTTGAACCTTTTAACCATCGGCTATTTCTTATGGGTCAATGACTTTTGACCTCGACCTCTCTTCCCATCTTTAACAATTAGAGCAAATTGTTTTGGGTACGCTTGTCTCTTCCTCGGTCTTTTTCTTCTCACTCAAACTCGTAGGCTTTGAGGTCCGAGAATAGTTCATGGTTGGATGTCTTTGATAGGTCCATGGAATGTCTTAGTGCCATGACCTTCATTTCCCATTCATTTTGGAAGACTTTTTAGGATTTTCATACACATTTCTTTCGTGTATATTCTTTTCCAAGTGCAGATAACTCGTTGGTGATTTTCGTGAATCGAGCATCCGATTGATCCAGGTTTTCTCCCGAGATCATTTTGAAGTTCTCAAATTTGTACACCACCGATAATTTGTTTTCTTTGATTTGCTCCGAGCCTTCACAAATCAATGTTAGCTTGTCCTGCATTTCTTTAGCCGTTTTGCATGATTTGACTTTATTGAACATGGCTTTGTCCAAGGTTTTGTAAAGGTGTCCTTGGCTACATTGTCCAGTTGTATCTTTTTGTCATTATTTGTCCATTCAGTTCTTGGTTTTTCAACCATGATCGGTCCTGGGAGCAACATCCTCTTCTCCTTCGATTCGCAGCTCTTCTTACACTATGTTCACCTTTAAGATTTGCAAAGGCCCATCCTCTATCACTATCCACATCTCATCATGTAATGTTGATAGATGAGCCCGCATACGAATTTTCCAATCATCAAATTCTTCAATAGTGAACATAGGGATGCGTGTCAAATTTGCTTCCATGATAATAACTTTTAATGATAAAAAGAGTTTTGAAAGTTTAAGTACTAAAGCGAGACTTTGAAAAGTTTGGAGATCTAGTTCAAGAACAGATGCGGAGGGTTCAATGAACCAACCGCTCCGATACCACTTGTAGGTCCCAAGGGGGTGTAAGTGTAAGGTTTAGAAGGGGGTTGAATAAACCTTACCAAATTTTCGATTTAGTCCTTTTAAATATTCGAGTTGATACTACATGTACCGTGTCTAGGTGGACCAATTTAGTTAATCAAGAGAGTTAGTCTCTCAACAAGACTCAATCGAGCCGTTAATGGAATAACTCACTTTGTTGGGTCTAAATTAACTCAATCGTGGTTTGTTTTGGAATTGAAGACTTAACACCCTTAAGTTTGGTTAAACAAGGATTTAGTGCTTGGTTTAGTACTTAGAAATTATCAAGTGGATAGCAAATTTATCGCCAGATTTAAACAATTAAGATGAGGAATTAAAGTCTTTGAAATGTAAATGACACAATGAAATTTTTACAGAGGTTCGAAGATGGGGTAATTCTTCTACTCCTCTCTTCTCCAACTCCGGAGGAATCCACTAGGTATTGATCGATACAAAGTGGTAATGATCCGGATATAAGTCTTGATCACACACGGTGACTTGATCCTTTGGGACTCGATCCGAGACGCCTTGATCACTCGTTTGGCTTCTCGTGACGACTCGGCCTTCTTCACAGGCAATTGCTTTGCTACTATAGCCCACTTGCTCAAGCTCTTTGGATTTGATCACGAAGCCCTCCAAAAGCTTAAGACTTGGTTCGACCTTGAACCTTCCTAAATCCTTCGTGGAATGTAGACCCCTTGATTTTTCAAGTATTTTCCTCTTCAACCGATTGAAGTTATCTTTCCTTTCACGGTGAGTGTTGGATTGATGTTCTTCGTAGTGTAGGCTTGAGGATTGAGAATATTTCAGGTTTCCAGTTCTAATAATTGCTTGAACGTTTTTGGTTCTGGTCCGTTTTTTTTTTCTCAAAATCATTTCTCAGCCTTTTATAGTGATCTTTCAAAAATTTGCCCGTTGAAGAGATAGGCTTATTTTTGAAAGTCACTTGCAGTCGTTAGCTTGTCTTGTTGCAGTCCTTGGAATTGCCATTTCTCGTATGAATTGTTTTTTTCACCTTTTCGAGTTCGACACGGTGTAGTGCTTCCCATTGGTTCATTCCTCTTGCACGCTTCTGGGACTGAGCACTCAGAGAAAGGTGGTATGGAGATATTACTTGTTTAAGTAATTCTCTTGATTTCTGTGCAACGGATCTTTTTCAGTTATCTCGACTTGACTGCATTTCTTTGCTTTCCCCAGGTGACTTAGAGTCAGCTTCCAATCATTGGATGACTCTTCTGTCACTTCAACTTGAGACTTGGCTTTTCTTGAGTTGACTTTGATCGATACTCCACTCAACCGCATCTCACCGCTTCTTCAAGAGAGTTTCCTCTACTCTTCTTTGCCATACTCAGTGTCTCAATGAGTCTTCCTTCTAGTCTCCAGTTGTCCTCTTGCATGTTTGGGCGTAGCTGACTTAACTCAGCTTGACCAGCCCTATTTATTACAATGCATTTTACAACAAGAATGGGGTGCCAACTTCCTATTCTAAGTTTTACATGGTATTCATCAAAATCTAAACAATAAATTTCCTAACATCAGCTAAGGGATAAGCTGAGTCATTTATGAGCAAAGTGACAAAAACGCAGTCGTTTTTACTAAGCGGGAATGTTTTTAAGAATGACGTCAGCATAATGATGATGCGTACAGACAAAAAGCTGCATACCAAGCTTATGATTGGATATAAATGCTGCCGCATTAAATTCGAGACATTAAATGATAATCGGTGTGCAAAATCTAAGCCGTTGATTTCAATCACATTTCAAAAACCACCTGCACGTCCTTTCAGAAACCATACTTAACCCATTTTCGTCTGTTTTCTCTCACATATTACCAAAACGGTTCATTTCTATCTCAGAAGCAAAGGCAAAACTCTCTCAAAACCCTATCAGTATTCAAATCAATTTCTAAGTTTCTGTTCGGGGAAATCCTGAAAAATGGCATCAACCTATGATTTTGTCAAGCTAGGAAAGCAAATCCACACAGGGTCGACCGTAGATTTCGAGGGCATGGTCAAACAGGGGTCCGATGACGCCCTCATAAAGAAAATCGCTGAAAAGCTCGAAACGCCCGGAAACCATTTCGACGATGGAGTTCTCGATGACCTATGTGGAAGAGGTCGCACGTTCACGTGAATGCCGAGATTCACGATGAAGGGATAAGATCCTCTGTTCATGGAAAGAAGTTCACCATCTCTCGCCAGGATTTGGTGAACACCGCCACTACCGACGGAAGGAGCATCGAAATCAACGGCCGATGTAAACCTGGCCGCCGCTTGGAAGAAAGTAGCCAAGCGACTATCTTTGATAAAATAGTTTACACAAAGAAACAAGAGGTTCTTTGAAGGAGGACTACTACAAACCTGTTGGACATAGTTGCCAAATGCATAGACATCAAATTTGGCGGCTTTGACCAATCACAAAAGCAAAGTTGATTGTAATGGTGCGATCATTGAAGAAAGGAAAATAAATGGCCGAAGTTTGAGTTTGTCTACAATGACTCGCTGAATGTAGGGAACAAATCCTTCAAGGAAGATGGTGCATTTGGAGGATCCTCAGGATATGGCCTGGTGATTGGCGGGTGATGGAGGTGAAAGAGTCCTCTTAGACATGGAAAGGCGTTCCATGTAAACAAGAAGATGTTACGATCAAACCTCTCTCGGCGCACGAAGAGAGCCTACGCCAAGAGAGGCGACACGAGTGAGGGGGGGGTGACACTCAAGATACTGATTGTTTCTCTCCACCAAAGAAGAAAGCCGCCCCGCTGCCGCTAAGAGAATCAAGTTGCCCCTCGCAGTTTGCTAAGAAGATCGCTTTGCTCTGCAAAGAAAGAAAAACAAACCCGCTCCTGCCCGCCTCGCGGTGAAGTCACCCGCCCGCAGCTCGTATCTCTTGCCAAAGCAGCTAGCGGTCGAGAAGGACTCTCAACTACCTTCTCCGATCGTCAATAAGAGGAGATCTCGACAAGCCAAGACGGCTAGCTCCTCAAAAGAAAACACGGCCACGCCCCCGCCGCCAAGACTCGGAAGAAACTCTCTCAACCGAGGAGGTCCCTCCGTACGAACTAAGAGACGACGAAGAATCATCAAGCACTCCGAGCTTGAGAAACCGGGCCGAGTCAACCACTCAATTTGAGCAGATACGGAGACTGGCTGGAGAAGTAGAGTCTCGGATATTATAGATGAAATGACTAAGTCTGCTGAAGCGATCACAGAGGTAAATCAAGACACAAATTGTAGTTTGCACAATCGAGACACAAGAAAATTTCGAAAGAGATGATAGTGATGTGATGATCCTATCCCCACCTTACCCGGACATCCAAAATCGTCTGCGAGAGTGGAGGAAGTGGAAATTGAGTCGATCAAGGAAAGTTCCAACGGCTGAATTTATAGAAGAGGAAGAGGAATCTGAACTTCTCGATCGACCTCGTGATCTCAAGATCGATGAAGAAAAGCGCAAAGATATCTTGCAGATCTTCAAGGATAAGGAGAAGGAGAGACAGCGAGAGGAAGCCGAGGCACGTGAGAAGGCGATGCTCGCCCTATCACCGGCACCACAAAAACACACATCATCTCCTTCATGTCTTATCGCATGCTGATGAGGATTCGGACCGTGCCGCTACGTAAGAGTTGCAAATGCAGCAAGCAATGCATGAATCCGAATTCTTCATGAGAAGAGCATGATGGAGGGACCAGGAGAGTTCTCCAAAACACGGCTAGAAATCGATCCAATGGGAGTAGTGCAGCAAATCGTCACCGTTGTTCGCCACCACTTCCCCACTCACTCGGAAGAAGGATTTAAGGGAATCGCGATGAAACGGGTTAGTGGGGACCCCGGTCGAGCCAACCCCTAATGAAGGTGTCTTACCACCGCCCCAACGGGCTGAACACTCAAGAGAAACAGTAGGGAGTTTGGAGACGAGTGACCCCATTCCAAGTCACTCACCAGGTGCGCCCAAAGGAAACTCCCTCCACCGCAGCAAGGACGGAGGATGCTGCAGATGACTCCACAATGTATTTAGGAGGCGAAGTGGAGAAAGTACAAACACAAAGTACAAAGCAAGTTGCCATCAACGAAGCTCGCAGGCGATTGAGACTGTCTCGGTGAGGTGCCAAGCGCTCGAAGGCTAATGACGTTGTTGATGCAAATCGAGGCACAGACGGAATGCCCGGGAGTTAACACTGGGGGGCGATGAAAGTGCAATCCATGGGGTTGAGACTCCAATGGATGCCACCCTGAAGACCCTAAGGTGACATGTCGAAAGGGAGGTCCAGGCCTCACCAGCTGCGGTTGAGCTGCGCAGGAGGTAATGAAGGCCAACGGAAGTTGAGACTTCCGGGGGTAAAGAAGTCAAGTAGAGAACTTCCTCCCGCTATCATTGATCCATCTCGAAAAGGAGATAAGCGCACTTCATGATTCCCAGGATAATCCGATGTAACCTTCTTCGGGGGATCGGCGACGAAGAAGTCGAGTCATCCCGTGTGACAGATCCAAAAGACTCGGTGAGGATGTTCCAAGCACGAGCAAGTCTCGATCTCAAGACTACTCGTCAAATTTTCAATTTTGATGGTGAGCCACCAATGGAAATCTCATCATCGCCCAATGACGCTTCGATAAGGCCGAGACCGATCCCACTTAATTGGAGAAACCATTTGAGACCGACGAAGGTTGAGACAATTGAGGCTCGGCAAGTCGGGTCCACTTCACAAAAGACCCGGCTAAAAAGAGTCCATCGCGCAGCTCCCAAGCCGCAGCAGGTTCGACTCCAAAAGGAACTTCACGCGCACCTCTCATCATTGAACAAATCCCGGTTGGCCGTGATGATTCCTTTGTAGAATCATTTCCTTTCTCTCTAGAGGTACCCGACCTCCCGACGAGTCGAGAACGATCTCGCACACTTCCATAGATCGATCCTCGTTCTTCCATCCGACACCATCTTTCCGGTGACTATGACTTTGACGCTGCGTGGGCCGTCACCGCAACTGGAAGAAACAAATTTGAGTTCGGGAGGTGTTCAAAGCATTATTTCTTGAAATTGAACGGATGGAGAGGCACAGGCCTCTATGGACATGAGATCAGATATAACGAGAGATGCTAACCTTACCGCCGACTTGAGAGGCATAATGATTAATCGGGAATGGTGGCAACATCAAGCAAACAATGCGTGTGGAACAATTTAGATATTTGAAACATTGTTCAACAAGTTTCCGGGTATGGAGAGTCGAGAATGCCGATGCAAAAACGAAATTGAGAGAACACATTGAGCACATGCATGAAGCTCACATCTTTGAGATAAAGCTGCGTGAGCAAAATAAGAGTGATCTCCAGCGTATGGAAGAAAACATGACTCGAGGCATGACTCGGCTATCAGCAGAGTCCAACGCTACTCGCTCTGAATTTCGTGCCGCATACTCCGCAGCAGACTCGAGGCATGACTCGGCTATCAACAGCTCGACTTCCGCTTGCCAAGATGTTTCAGGGGGTTCTTCTCTCCTTTGATGATGCCAAAAAGGGGGAAGAGGAATACTTTAAAGCGCTAAAGAGATCTGAAGCTGAAAAGGAGGGAGCAGCTGTGAAGGGAAAGACAGCTAAGGAAGTTACAAGGAAAAAGAAAGGAAAGTCTGTTGAGGGGGAAGAATCGAGAGATGTGACCTTAATGATTGCACAAACCCCAACAAGGTCTTGTCACACGGTGATATTATCAAAGAAACCAGTGACTCCGCCACTCCAACACTCTGCTATATCTATGGTCGAAAAGAGAAAGACAATTGAAGCGGGGATGGAGGAAATGGAAGGAAGGATGGATGCCCGAGTTATGAATATCTTGAAACAACATGGAGGCATTCCAAAGAGACAGAGACACTTATGCCATCTCGGATGCCGAATCGAGCAAGATCGGTTGATGAATTTAAAACGCTCGCAGATCGAAGGATACTTTGCAAACATGTCCATGGCTTAAGCTTGGGACTTGTCTTGGGAAAAGGGTCTTACGTTATGTGAAGAAGGCGACAGTAGCGAGACTACTGGCGAGAAATACTCTGTTGGTCACTCCGCTAGTCACTCAATTTGGAAAGAAGAAGACCCCAAAGACAATACACGCCGGAGGAAGAGGAAGAAGCGTGTGGTGGAGGAAGAGGTTTGGACCCAGGCCTCGCCCAAAAACATTGAGTACATAGATCCAGGCAAGAAAGGAGGGATCTACTGGGCTGGTCTTGACCAAGTAGCCAATCTGCAAGTGGCTAAAAGCAATGTTGAGTATGCGAAAAGAATAGAAAAAGAAAATAAGAAACAAACTCAGCTATGGGAGGAAAGACAAGAGAGATTAAGAAGAGATGATGAAGCCGCTATAGGAAGGCTTATGAAAAGAAGAAGGCGTGTACAAGATGAGAAAAAGAGAAGAAGACCGAGAAGATGACAGAATCAAGAAGATGAAAGAAGGAGGCGCCAAGGAGATGAAGTGTTGTTGTCCACCCCTTCATGTATTTTACTATGTAAATACATACTATGTAAGTCTTCTGCAATAAAGCTGTAAATTCTCTATCTTTTTGTGTAGACAAATGTTTGCTCTAATACACCTTGTAAACAGTTGTGTAAAAGAACAAGAATGTTATGATCAATAAAAGAATTGATTCTACGCATACATTCTATGTGAATGCACTATCTGTATGTATCTTTGTTATTTACATTTTGAATGTTTTAAGTTTTGGCATCATCAAAAAGGGGGAAATTGTTGGGAAATTTATTGTTTAGATTTTGATGAATGCCATGTAAAACTTAGAATAGGAAGTTGGCACCCCAATTTTTGTTGTAAACTGCATTGTAATAAATAGGGTGGTCAAGCCGAGTTAAGTCGACTATGCCCAAACATGCAAGAAGACAAGCGGAGACTAGAAGGAAGACTCATTGCAAGACATTGAGTATGGCAAAAGAAGAAGAAGACGGGAACTCGATCAAGGAAGGAAGACTAAGATGTGGTGAGAGGAGTATCGGTCAAGTCAACTCAAGATAAGCCAAGTCTCAAGTTGAAGTGAGAAGAGTCATCCGATGATTGGAAGTCGACTCTAAGTCACCTGGGGAAAGCAAGGAAATGCGGTCAAGTCGAGATAATCAAAAAGATCCGTTGCACGTAAATCAAGAGAATTACTTAAACAAGTAATATCTCCATGCTACCTTTCTCGAAGTGCTCATCCCCGGAAGCGTGCAAAAGGAATAAACCAATGGGAAGCACTACACCGTGTCGAACTCTGAAAAGTCAAGAACAATTCATACGAGGAAATGGCAATTCAAGGATCGCAACAAGACAAGCGGCGACCACAAGTGACTTTCAATAATAAGCCTATCTCTCTTCAACGGGATTTTTGAAAGATCACTATAAAAGGCCGAGGAATAACTCGAGAAAAAAAAAAACGAAGGTTACCTTGACCATCCGAGAATTGAATACATGCAAGAAAGAAACATTTTGTAACCTCGAAATATTCTCAAGTTATTAAACGCTCAATCCTCAAGCCTATATTTCAAGAACATCAATCCAACACTCACAGGAAGGAAAGATAACTTCAATCGGTTGAAGAGGAAATTCTTGAAGAATAAAGGGTCTACATTCTACGAAGGATTGTAGGAAGGTTCAAGGTCGAACCAAGTCTTGAGCTTTTGGAGGGCTTCGTGATCAAATCCAAAGAGCTTGAGCAAGTGGCCGTAGTAGCAAAGGCATTTGCCCGTGAAGAAGGTTCTCGAGTCGCACGAGAAGCCACTCGGTGATCAAGGCGTCTCAGATCGAGTCCCAAAGGATCAAGTCACCGTGTGTGATCAAGACTTGTATCTGGGTGTTACCACTTTGTATCTTGATCAATACCTAGTGGATTCCTCCGGGAGTTGGAGAAGAGAGGAGTAGAAGAATTACCCCATCTTCGAACCTCTATAAAAACTTATCGTGTCATTTACATTTCAAAGACTTTAAATTCCTCGCATCTTATTTGCTTAACTTTCTTTGATAAATTTGCTATCTACTTGATAATTTCTAAATCTAAATCAAGCTTTAAATCTCTCGCTTAACCATAATTAAGGGTGTTAAGTCTTCCCGAAAAACAAACCACAGTTGAGCTAATTGATGTCTTTGGTGAGTTATTCTATCAACAAAACTCGAGTCCGTTGAGTGACTAACTCTTGATTAACTAAATTGGTCATCACCATGAGACAATTACAGTAAGATCAACTCGATATTTAAAAAGGACTAAATCGAAAAGTTGGTTGTTACTGATCGAAAATCCACCATTGGTTTTTGTATCTTTCTTGGAGACTCGCTTTTTTCTTAGAAGAGTAAGAAACAAAATGTTGTGTCTCGATCCTCCACAGAGGTAGAGTATCGGGCAATAACTTCTACTACAACTAAAATAGTTTGGTTACGTTGGCTTCTTGCAGATATGGGTGTTCTTTATCCTCACCTACTCCCATGTATTGTGATAACCAAAGTGTTATTCAGATTGCTCACAACTCAATTTTCCATGAAAGAACAAAGCATATTGAGATTGATTGTCATGTCACTCATCATCACCTGCAACATGGGACACTCCACTTACCATTCATCTCATCATCTTTACAGATTGCAGATCTTTTCACCAAGTCGCATCCGCTTCCGCGCTTTTGTTTTTTGGTCGGCAAACTCTCGATGATTTCTACTACATCATCATGAGTTTGTGGGGATGTTAGAATTATATTAGTTTATATTTGTGAGGGTAGTTTTGTGTTTTCACTTTCTTTTGTTTAGCTAGAGTTTGTGTCTATTTAATGGTAGCCTTCATTTTGTATTTTGCATCTCTTGTATTCAAGACTCTCAAGTTCTATAGAATTCTTCTTCCCATTTTCTTTTAAAAAAATGTATGTTAATTATTCTAAGAGTTGATTCTCTTAGTCATAATAGGTTCAATATATTACAAAAAATAATATCATCTGTGTGAGACGTGCTATGTACAAAACACTTATTATAAACATAACGATGTTTTTAAATAATTGGTACACTAAACTTATTCATTTATAATTTTATTACTTGTTCCAACTTCCACGAGTGTACGACCTCCTAAACCTTTTGCTAACTAAAATATCGGAAATTTTAATTACAAAATCTTGTTTGTATGTTAGCCCACAAATAGATATTTAGGACCACATGATCGAGGTCCACTCCACCCATTAATCCAAGTACAATACTACCTAGGAGACCATTATAGTTTTTTTTTCTATTTTATTTTTAATTATAGGGAATCTCAAATAAAGAAAATCAAAAAAAAATCTCAATAACTAAAGACAAGGTTAGGCTTGGATTGTCTCCTGTCTAAGTTAAGAAGTAAATTGCATATCAGAGAGAATTACCTTTTACCCCCGTAAAAAATGAAAATGCTAAATAATCCCTACCATTTACAAATGACAAGGCAATCATATTCTTGCAAAACCACGAGCTTGTAGCTCAAGTGGTATCCTTCACCATTTGTAAGGGTATTAATCGGAATTCGAACTCAGTATCTTTTAGTTTCTTTGAAATTTATCCTCTCCCCTCTAATCAGTATTCCCAACTTATTAAAAAGAATGACAAGAAAATCTGAAATGTTAGCTCTCATAATTCAATGATGCAAAGGACCTGGGTGATGTGATGTACGTTTCACTAACACTTGCAGTGTGAGAGTTCGAATTCGCTAGGTAACATGTTGAATGAGGATTTTTTGTGTGGTGAATCAGTCGAAGCTCAGGACCCTAACTCGTTGAGGGCCTGAGGCATATGCCGCGATTCACCTCCTTCATGAAATAGCGGAGCAGTGGGACACTCAGGGTTGGATTCATCCTTCTTTTATCTTGGGTAAATGTAAGACACACAGAAATTCTAATGCCTCCAATTAAAGTTAAAACTTTTATTGCCATTGGATGCCTAAATTCAATCATCCATTGGTGTGTGAAATTTTACTTTCACTCATCTTCTGAAATTTTAAGAGCAGGTTACTATGATAAGTTTAATGTCTCTTTCAAAGTTGAAAAAGGCTGAGAAAAGAAAGGGCCTACTCCACATACGTTGGTGCCTTGTGGATAAAGATTGAAAAAGCAACATTTTTTAGAACATAAAAAATTGGCTCTTGACCAATAAAAAACTGCAGATTACTACGAGTTATTCAACAAAGTCGCACATCATAATTAATTTTAATAATAATTTTCATTTTCAGTGCCCTAGTTTTTATTATATTTTTTATTTTACTGAAGATTTAATTGATATCAAAGGGAGGAATTTATAAAAAAAAAAATCATTTAAAAATCTTTTATTTGTTTACATATAAATAGTATACATATAATTGGTAAAAACTATTAACATATACTTAAGCCAATGAGCCCTTGCCTAGTTGGGAAATTTTTCTAACTAATTAAATGTCTTAAAATGTCTACCTGTTAACTATTAAAAAGATTGAAAAGTAAATTGAAGTTTAATGTGAAACATTATTGAAAATAATTTGAAGTTAATATTAACTAACTAAAATTAAAAGAATAAAAAATAAATTTATAAATTTAACTCAATTAATGCATGATTAACCATCAGGATTACCCAGGCTCTTTGATTATGCAACAACGACACGAGCATACCTAGGGCATGATTGGATATATATGGAAGGATATTTTCATTTTCGATTCACAAAGAATTGGTTTTTTATAAAAAAATGCAATTGCTTATGAAATTTTCATAAAATTATATACTATTCACTCACTTTTATTTTTTTATCTCACAAATTAGGGCTACAAATGAACCAAGTCACACGTGAGCTATTCAGAATTCGATTCTATAAAGGCTCGTTCGAATTCATTTAATAAGGCTCGTTAAAGTAAATGAATCAAACTCAAGCTTAGAAATATTCGACTCGTTAGCTCGTGAGGAGACTCATTATTAAGCTCGTGAGCATGCTCGTTAGTAAGTTCGTATAAATTAAACTAATTGTTTGACTCTGATTTTAATTTTTATAAATTTATCTATGATAAATATAAAAATATTTAAATAAACTTGTTTAGTTTGAATAAAATTATAGATTTTAATATATATATATATATGATGTGTTTTTAGAAACATATAATTTTGTTTTTGTAATGATTTGAAGAATATTAATTTGTAATTGATATTTACTAAGCTCTGTTTAGGCTCGAAGAAGTCGGGAGCCATCAGGATATTCAATAAAGTCAAACTCAAATTCGACTTGATAATAAATGAGTCAAACTAAAACTTTCAAAAGCCCGATTTGGTTCGATTCGAGTGCAGTCCTACCACCAGTCATTTCTACTCTTTTTTAAAAAATATAAAAAACCATCAAATACTAGTAATTATTACACATTTTCCTATAAATTTTATTATTCATCTACTACATATATACTTCTAACTAGCAATCATATCCATCTATTATTCTATTATTTCTATATCAAAGACTTTCAAATTATATTTGCATCACAACAATTTATTATTCTTGTGTTTAAAAAAAAAAAAGGCATCCAATCGCACCATCATGTATTCAATTTCCTTTAATGTGGTTGATGCTTTCAGAGCAAGTTTAATTACTTGCACGCAAGACCAAACTATGTCTTCAATAATTGGTAGTTTTATGATTAGGTATGGTAGAAATTTAGATTATACTAAGCACTATGGAATTCATTACATAACAAGAGTTTGAAAACATGAAAGCTAAATTTGATTTTTTTTTTCTTCTCTAATTCTAGAAGCTAGCCTTCAAAAAATCTACTAGATATAAATTGTGTATAGACTACAGAGCCACGGGTAATAATATATGACATACGCATACCTTATTACTGTACTATATATGAACATGTGTACATGACTCGTGAGCTAGGTATAAAGATATTTGACTAAATAAATATGAAAATTTAGAGTTTATAAGATGCTTTTAGAAAAACTACTAGCCAGCCCAAGTGATATCACTCACCCTTTATAAGGGTGTTGGGAGTTCAACCAATACCTTTCAATTTCTTTGAAATTTATCACATCCCCTCCAACCAGTACTCCCAACTTATTAAAAAAACTCTTTTTTTTTCACTGAAGAAAAACTCATTTATTATAATAACACAAACATCATAAGATAATAAAATCTTAACTAATTATAGAAATGACTTCCTAAAAAAACTAATTAGAAATGACAATAAAACGTGTAAAAACAAAAACTTGTCCTCCTCAAGTTAATGGGCTTCCTAAATGATAAATAATATTGATATGGATACATATTCTTTAAACAAATTGCGAATTTTACCCTACTTTCCAGGAAAAATGCAACTATTTACGCTCAGTTCACTTATGTACGATCCTGGTTGCCTTCTTGATTTTCTTTTGTACGCTCCTGCGTATTTTTTAGATATTGTTATGCTTTTTTCGATTTTTTTTGTTCCAGTATTGATTTATATATTATTTCTGTTGTTTTCATGTTGTTTATATTTATTTTTTTTGGTTGTTTCGATGTTATTTTAATGTTTCAAATCAATAGTGCTTTTACACCTATTTTTTACGCTCTTTTCTATTCATGTATTGTTTTATATATTATTTTCATTGCTCCTTGGTTGTTCTGTAACGCTTTAAATATTGTTATGATATTTGGTTTTTGTTCCCATTAATTTTCAACGTCTCAATACGATTTTTACCTATTTTTAAGTTCTTTTTTATGTGGTATTTTTTAATATTGTACGTTAATTCTGGGTTGTTTCTATATTATTTTTAATATTTTTATGATGTTTCTTTGTTATTTTCATATAGTTTTCGTTGTTTTAATGCAGTTTTTATATATTTTTAAGCTCCTTTTGTGCATATTGTGTTTTCTATATTGTCTTTTAGTTGTTTCCATATGTTTGATGTTTTCAATGCATTAGATAAAAAAATGAATAATATTTTTTTATTCATGTTGTTGTTTCTATATTATTTTCAATTGGTTTGGTTTAAATGTGTTATTTTATGTGTATATTTCTTGATTTTTTTTATAAGATTTTGAGTATAAAATTAATTTTGTTTTTGAATAAATGGAAAATATATATAAAGAAAAGAAAATGTGATTCTTGATCACACGCCGCTTAGGTAGCTTAAGTTTGGGGCCTCGTTAAAACCTTCCAAGGTAAAGCCCTCCCTTGTGGGGAAAACCCTCGGAAGGAAAAAGAGTATCCCCAGAAATCGTTCATAAGAAAATGATCC
The DNA here is from genome assembly GCA_016081115.2 of Rehmannia glutinosa. Classification (NCBI taxonomy): domain Eukaryota; kingdom Viridiplantae; phylum Streptophyta; class Magnoliopsida; order Lamiales; family Orobanchaceae; genus Rehmannia; species Rehmannia glutinosa. The sequence continues at coordinate 37,104 of JABTTQ020001372.1, forward strand.
GCATAACTCTCGCCCATAAAATAAAGAACAATACAAGAATATGGCGATCTAACAAATATGTACTGTGATCTTCCAACATAGTCTTCATTGAGAAGACGTATGATGTCTGTCGGAGGACTGTCCCACCAAGTAGAAGAATCATGAAGCTTACTTAAACAATCAGTCACTCTGTTACCCTTCTGAAAAATATGAGAAACCACGAACTTCATCTGGGAAAGAATATACATCGTGTATTGCCATCATCCAAGAAATCACTAAGGAACGGATCCGCGCCTGCTAAATAAATCGACTACATAAGTTAAATTGGACTCCAACCACAATTTATGCCATCCTTTATTAAAAGCAATAGAGATAGCTTTCATGGCAGCCGAAAGCTCAGCCTCAAATGCATATCCAATGCCACAGTGCTCAATAAAGCATCCCCGAAAAAATTCTCTGTGCATACGGAAAACTCCCATTGTAATGCAAGCACCAAAAGCACATCCATCCGTGTTTACTTTAATCCAACCTGGCAAAGGTAAATGCCAGTCAACCTGCACTATGTTAGGAGCCTTAAGATGACGTCCTAAGACCTGGAGACGCCGAAGACATAAGAGATCATGTTGGGTGTTGTTCATGCAACTCTGATCAAGTATAGAAGATTCAACAATCATCGCCTGAAGCTGGACCAGGGCCGCCTCCACTGACCATATCTCGTCATTAAAGATAACATCATTCCGGATATGCCATATAAGCAAGAGGAAATTATGGTAGCCCTCCATAAGAAAGCAAGTTGATCACTCGGGGATGAACATGCATAGCTTGCACCAAAAGCTAATTAAAGTTATGAAATGTATGAAGATTGATCTCGAAGGACTGAAAAATCCAAGACCAAAGGGCTCCTGCAAAATCATACGAGACAAAAAGGTGGTCAATAAAATCGGAGCAAGAATAGCATAAACAATATGTCGAAGGTCCAATGAACCCGCGAAGTCTTAGGATATCCGAAATGGACTAGCGATGATGAATTGCACGCACAAACGGTAATGGAACGACGCCGGGGAATGTGCGGAGACCAAATCCCCGCCCATCGAATGGTTGGAAGAGATGGCAAAAAGTGGGAATATGCTGCTTTAGAGGAGACATCCCCATCTAATGAGTGCGGCCAGACACGTTTATCAGCCAAATTAGGCATCATAGGGAAATGAACAATGTCTCTAACGATGTCCAAATACTTCTCCACAAAAGAGAAAGTAAAATGACAGGCGTCGTTAATAAAGATGTCTGAAATACTATCACGAAATTAATGACGATGCTCATGAAGAATCCCAATCCTATCAACAATGCAGTAGCTCGACCAGTTATCCAACCAGAAAAACACATGTGAATTATATCCTAGAATCCATCTAAAGTATCCGCCATACAATCCTCGACACGATTGAATCTAAACCCGGATAGAATATGGCGTAAAAGAACCACGAATGGACCCATCACCAAGAAAAACCGTCTACGAAGGGTGTTAAAGACCACATAATCAAAATTAAGAACTTTTCTTCCATTTTCATCAAGAATGCCTTATTTTCTCGTAATAATGGAGCGAACCCGTTATCACCCTCGTCCGTGGCGTGCAACATTTCTCCCGATTAACCACCGTCGAACCCTTCGTATGAGTATCACCAGTCAAATAAAGTTGTGCATAGCCTTTCCATATCCCTAAGCATGGAATTCGGTCACTTGTAGATGAGCATACTATGAACGAAAAAGAGTCGGTGATAATCGAATTAACCGGATAGATGTGTCCGACCATAGATAAAGAAGTCTCTTTCAAAGACTAGAATTTCAACAAAATCTTATCAAAAAGCGGTTGCGAGACAGCTGGCTTGGACGCCCCTTTGAAAATGGGAACCCCCAGGTATGTAGTAGGAAGACTACCCATGTTAATCCCCATAAGCCATTGAATTCGTCCCCGAATGTAAGAAGAAACCCCATTACCAAAAAATATCTTGAACTTAGCTGGATTAAAAACCTGCCTAGAAATGGAGGCATACTTTTGAAACACCTGCCGAGCGTTAGCTGTATTTCCTTCACAAAGAATCACAATATCATCAACATAAAGAATACTCGAAGGAAAAATAATATGACGGGGCACCACAAAAGGGGTAATAATTTGCTCTGATACAGAATATGCAATGGTATGACCCAACACCTCTTCAACAATACAAAAAAGTAGGGGAGATAAGGGGCCTTCTTGCCGGACACCCCTTGCGCATTAAAGTACCCATTAAGCGTCCCATTAAGAAGAATCGAAATCCTTTTAGAATGAAGAATAACCGAAATCCATGAGACGAAAGTATCAGAAAAACCAAACCGACGAAGAACATAAAACAAGTAATCTCAGCTCAGAGTGTCAAAAGCTTTCCTGATGTCTTGAGGATCATATTACGGTCCTGATGATTCTGTAGAATATTAAAGCCTTCCAAAACCATCGCAATACAATCGTGAATATGTCTGCCAGGAATGAAATCAAACTGGGTGGGGGGAAGAATCCTACCAATGATAGTACCAAACCTATTAGCAAAAATCTTAGTGATAACCTTAAAAAGAAAGTTACTCATGACAATAGGTCGGAAATTCTCAATAGCCATGCCATCTATGGTCTTAGGGATGAAGACCATAAAACTTGAGTTAAAACCCGGAGGCAACATGACCAAACGAAGAAGTGATGGACCGCATCAAGTAACATCATTGGCGATTATGTCCCAGCGGCTGGATAAAAGAACCCATTAAAGCCGGCCCCGGAGAACTATCGAACCCGGATCAAAGACAAATTTTTCTGATTTCAAGCCCGTAGGAGGCGGAAGTAAGAACATGATTGTCTGAATTAAAAATAACCAGAGAAATAAAATTATCAATAAGGGAGAGATCCACATTGCTGATGGGAGAAGCCGCAAATAGGTCATTATAAAAATTGATGATATAAGAACCTAGGCTTAATTGCAGAAAATATCCTGTAACTTGTGGTAAATTGCATTTTCGGACTTTTATTATTGGGTTTGCAAAATATGCCCTGTATGTTTATTAAGTTTTGCAAAATATGCCCTGTAAGTTTATAACGTTCTGCAAAATTGGTCCTACAAGTTTTATACCGAAGCAATTGGTGTCCTATAAGTCTTGAGTTGATGCAAAATTAGTCTAGCGGAATAATTGCATATTTTCATAATACCAATTATACCCTTATTCATACATATGGCTGATTTGACTAAGTGTCTTGCATAAAATGGTATCAGAGCCCAGGTTTATTAAGAACTTTTGGTTATATTTATTAGATTTATGTAATTAACAATTGGTGAGGAGAATTTCTCCGAGAATATGGATCCGGACCGATGTCCGAGATGTACCCCTTACAGGACATATCGTCAAATATTGACGATGTATGCACAAGAACACCTTGACCAGGTTTCATATTGGGAATACCAACATGAAGAAAAAAAACGGCGAGGAGCCGACGCGAAACCTTAAGGCAATGCAAAAATGCGAGCGAGAATATTATAAGCGCTTCCGGATGCTTAACCAGGCACTATATTGTTCCCTTGTTGAACCTTAAGGAACCGGTTCTTGAAAATTCCATTCGAACAATGATTCCTGATGGATTACCTAAGTGGAACGAGATACTTCCAGACAAATCTAAGTTCTCCAAGATCTTAGAGAAGTCGGAAACGGTGCGGCAATTATGGCAACCGCCATATTCATCTACCAAAGACAAGTTCATCGGATCGAACCGGATGGAGACGATGGTGAAATATCGAAGGAAACTCTTGAACTTCTTCATGATATTCAAACGAGTCAAGAATCTAGAGGATGACCGAGTTCTTCCAGAGGAAAGAAGCGTATAGATTTGGAACAAAGACCTATTTACACCAAAAAGGGAAACCAACCGAAGTTATACGAAAGATGACAGATGAGGAGAAGCTCATTGCTCTAATCAAAGGAAAATCCATCAAAAATTTAAAAGATGGATATGGAAAAGATGAATTTTAAAGATCTACACGCCTGGCAGAATCCTTCGCGGGATTGGGTATTGTAGATTTAAAAATGAACGCAGGTGATGGATCAGCTTTGGTTACCTATGACCCACAAGGTAGAGCAATTCCACCACCACCGCCACCAGTTAATCCTAACATCGAAGAAAGTACGGGTTCGAATCATGGAGCTCGGGATGAGAGGATGCCACACGCTGGGGATTTCACGACTGGGAGAGATCCACTTTCAGGGACAGGAGGTCGAAACCCACTTGCGGGAACGGACAACCCTTTGGAAGGCCGAATATTTATCAGATGCCTTATGGAAGATTGCACCTCGACCCAATACATCCATATGGGTTGATGTTAAATTTGGATATCCCAGATTTTAAAAATAGAGAAGTTCTCATTGATGAATGGGCTTGACTATGAGAATTTCAAAGCGAGAACCTCGATCTTACAAAGGATTCATTCATTTTACTCCTTGAAATGAGTCTTGAAGGATCGGTGAAGATTGCAGGATATGACCGATGCTAGTACGAAAGGTTCGGTCACATCGGGGAATCACTTAAAGGAATTGTCGATGGTATGGCAAAACTATTCAAAATCCAGTTCATCGGCACAAGGTTATTTCGAGGGATTAGAGGATGAAAAAGAAAGAGATATAAACAAGCCCTCTATAGCCTTGAGTTATATGATATTTGTCATATTGACGAATATATCAAGTTGTTCACGAATACGGTGGAAATCCAAGATTGAAGAAAAGGAAGTTGCCTGACTATTCTTTGCCAAGATTCCGAGTCCCCGGAGAGAAATGCTTATCGGGGAATACAAGGATGGAGTCGACGTAGAAAGCGTGGCGGAAAAATGTCTTTCCTAAAGGCAAGTTATACGAATGGTGCTACCAAGCGGTCTGACAGAATTACAAGAGATTAAGAAGAATTAACAAAGCGGTTCCTCTATGTTGCGTGGATAATGACATCCCAACAATTGTGGGAGGTCAACCAAGGCGACACAAAAGGAAGAAGGAGCGAAGCCATCCATACCGCCGAGGAAACAAAGAAGAAAAAGAAGCGGTCTTCATGGAGACCTAGAAGGTTCCGTCAAAACAAAAAGCCCGGTTATAGATCGGGGCAAAGACCGGCAGCAGCGGGGGTAGAAGCCTCATCATCGAGGTTATAATCAAGCAAGTACAGCAGTAAATCCAGGAGAAGAACTTTCAGCGTGCTCACACAGAGCAAATGAAAGCTTCAAAGATGTAATTCTTTGGACATGCGGAGCAAGAGGGCATATCTCAGCGGATTGCCCAGGCAATCAAAAACGAGGAGTCGACAGTTCGAGGCCAAACCGGAAATCGAGGAAGCATGTCTATTATCGGGATCTTATACAGTGTATCAATTTGAGGATATACCCTCGAGATGAGAGCATCTATGAAGAAGAGATCTATTTCGACGATAGAAATGACTCATTTCGAGAATCGAGTGAAGAAGAAATTCTTCACAGACGATCGAGGAGGATATGTCAGGATTCCTCTTTCACACGACGGTTTCTCATAAAAATCTTATGAGAATCATGAAGGAAGATCCAAAGCTTCAAGTCTATGATAGATTTACAATCGGAGCTATGGAAAAAGTATTGGATAAGATTGGGTTTCGTAACAGAAAACACCAAATTATTCACAAGGTAACAACCGGAGAATTTGCCATTCCGATGGAGTTTACCGGTAACTTGATCGAGATGCAGTTGGTCCCTATTAGAGAAATACAGGAGATCAAAAGCAGAGTTAAAAGAGAAGTTGCAAATACACTCTCATGGATTCACATTGGAGCCATAAGAGTCATTATTAAGGCAACATTCAAGGAAGGAATAGATTCGCCACTCAATCTTGCTATTTTTGACAAGCGAATCTCACATCTCAAGAATTCATGCCTTGGAGCTGTTACAGGAAATTTGTATGCAGGAAAATTAGCATTTAATGTCTATCCGAGAATTGCATACAATTTGGGAGATCGAGATTTTAATAGAGTCCTAACCCTTCATCAAGATTTCAAAAGATTCGATTTGATGAAAGAAGAGAACAGACCCTACTCAATCACATACAAGATTTCCTATGCTCTATCGAATACCCATCATTCCGAAGTATTCTTGAGAAAGGAATTTATTGAAGTCCCAAGAATCTTTGAGGACTTTGCCAGGGTGGTTCTACCAGAAATCATTGAATCTCCAACCATAAAAGAGATTGATATGATAATTCAAGATCAACCATCTTCAACAAAAGTCGGAGTCTCGAGTTGAGCCCAGAGGGATGTCTTTCCAGCAGAGACCAGAATGGTGAGTAGCGGCCGTTGGGAAGAAAGGAGACCAAGTCTGATGATCAAAGCGCATCCCCGATGTTTTTAAAACAGCAGGAGAGCCGAAATGTCGAGAAAAAGATGGCGAGAGGTTGAAGTAATATTTGACATCACTCAAAAGGATAATATTTTTCCTTGTGATGTTTTGTATTATCTCCAACAACCTATAGTTGGAAGGTATCAAGGAAGCCTGAAGATAGGTGAAATTGAGCTAACTATCTCAGGAGTAGCAGGGAAAATCCCAGAGCAATTAATACTGGGAATTGAATTTCTTGAGGATCATAGACCTTCGGAAAGATTACAAGAAGGAATGGAATCCACGATGGCGATAAAAGATCTGAGAATCGAGATGACCACTAGTCCATTCTCCATATACATTTCTATCGAATGTTATATCTTGAATATAAGGCCGAGTATTTCACCGCCTATATTGATTAGTCTTTGGAATATGTCTTTTGCAAAAGCGGATGTTTTTCCTAAAGAAATTGGAGAAGATTTGACTATTGCGGGGAAGAGATTTCTCTAAGAGAATTCTTATCCTTAATAAGGGAATTAAACAAGCAGAAATCATGATCGGAGGCGCAGGCGGTACCCCATGGTACAAAGTGAAAACGCCACCAATCTATTTCCATGATATAGGTGCCGATGTTTTGCTAGGAAACAACTTCCGACAAACATTCAAGCGATTTACACAGGAGAACGAGACAAGAAGACTTATTTTCACAACCTTATGTGATCATAAGATCATTGTCCAAAGACTGTGGGAAGCATTTTACGGAAAAATGCCTATTAATTTTCGCAGCAAGCGTGGTGATGAAGCCAAACTCCGAAATCCAAAAATGGCGGATCGAAGGAAATTTGGTGAAGCTTTATTATCCTATAGACAATTCGGTTCTCGAAAGGATAAGAAGCTTTGGGATAATAACTTGTATTCATTGAGTGCAAGGAGAAGAACGAGTTACTCCGAGGTTATTCTTGAATTGATGATGAGCTTTAATGGAGAATCCACAGAGTAGCGTAACCATTGAAGAACAAATATCACTCGAGGATATCAAGAAGAAAATCCAAAGGAATTATAATGAAGATCCTTTGGCATGGTGGGACAAGAATGAGCTCAAAGCATCCTTAAAGGTTAAACCCGAAAAAGAGTACGAGTTCGTGAGATTTAAACCAATCCTTATGAACCAGGAGGATCGAGAGGATATGCAGAAAATACTTAAGGAACATCTTGACCTTAAGTTGATTTCACCAGGAGTTTCTCCATACTGATCCGAGGATTCTTAGTCGTAAAAACCATGGAGAAATCAAAAGAGGAAAGCGAAGACTTGTTATTAATTACAAGGGGATTAATAACATTTTGGAGTTCGACGGATACTATATCCCAAGTCGAGAACATCTGGTTAACTGCATCAAAGGTGCCAAGATATTCTCAAAGTTCGATTGCAAGTCTGGATTCTACCAGATTAAGATGGAGGAAGAAAATAAGAAGTTTACGGCGTTTCTCTACACCACGGGGACACTATATTTGGAACGTGATGCCTATGGGATTGGCTAACGCCTCAAATATATCAAAGAAAGATGGATAATCTCTTCAAAGATTATTTCGATTTCATGTTTGTATATATTGATGACATTCTTATCGCATCAAAAAACATGAAGGAGCATCTCAAACATTTGGAGATATTTTGGATGTTTGTCACAAAGAAGGATTAGTGCTTTCGGAGAAAGAAGGCGAATTGCAACAAGGCAGATTGAATTCCTTGAAATTAAAATCGATGAATGCGGGATTATTCTAGAATCATATTGTGGAAAAGATACTGAGGATTTCCATATACACTTTGAAAGACAAGAAGCGACTTCGAGAGTTTTCTTGGAGTTGTTAATTTTCTTTGGGATGTTCATTAACAATCGGCATATTACGGGAAGGTGTTTATCCAATTGCTTAAAAAGATGCACGATATTCAAATGGGAAGATGAACATCAAGAAGGAATTAAGCAACTTAAAGAAGTTTGTAAAAAGCTTCCAAAGCTTGCGATTCCCCAAGACGAGGACGAACTGGTTCTTTACACAGATGCCAGTGATGATTGGTGGGCATCAGTTCTTACTAAGGTCACACCAAACGAGGAAGTGTCATGCTGATATTGTAGCGTTTTATTCACACCCAGTGAAGCAAACAGATGGCATATTAACGAGAAAGAATTCTTTGCAGTCAGAAAAGCTTTTAAAAAATGGCCTCTATTTTTGTTGGCTAAAAAGTTTACTTTAAAAATTGATAATTCAAGTGTCAAAGCTTTTTTGAAAAATAAAATTGAATCAAAACCAGAAAAGGCTCGATTACTTAGATGGCAAGCTGAATGTCAATATTATGATTATGATATTGTCATTATAAAATCTCATGAAAATATTCTTTGCGATTTCTTGACACGAGATGGAAGGACGCGCGTTTGCGAGGTCCTTAAACGAGTAAGACATCTCGGGAAAACCCTGGAGAGTCTAGAACGAGATTTTGGGGCGTTATGTCTCAATGCGAGTTGTTGGACGACTTCAACAGTCGACTGACGGTAAATCCATTTCTAGTCAAATACGAGCATGCCGGTTCGCTCAAGGACAATTGTTCTTAGCGGCTGCAAGGGCCTCTCTTCAGTCGCATCTCTACGATGCAAAAAAGGGGCCGAGAGAGTACGGGGCTCTAACCCGGAGGTTATGGATTCAAGTACCATAATCACAAGTGTTGCGGTGATGCATCCCCGAGGTGTACAAAGCGTAATGAATGTTGAAGTTAGGTGTCACAACCCGAGTATTCAAGTCAACCCAAGACTCTGGGGTAAAGATGGAGAGTTGAATCTTAGGCCCAGACGAGGCAAATCTAAGGTTCAAACTGACGAGATTAAGATATCTCCTATGCGGTATATCGGCAATGGGAGAAACTAGTTACAAGATAAGGTATTAACCCGAGAGAAAACAATGGTTGATATCTCAGGCAAGTATCCCGAGTTTGGATGACCAGGAAGTCATCCAAATGAAGCTGAGAATGAATGGTATACTTTTGGAGCCTTAGCTTCAATCTATACCGTGTCACAGGATTACCGAAATTTCAAAATTCTTGAAATGGATTGGGAAGCGATTTACGAGACCTGGGCCAATAATCCACACTTGGCCGAGGAGATATTTTGGAATCAGTATTTTATCGGTGCGGCTCGAACCAAAGAAAGAAAGGCTTTAATGAAGCTTTTCATTTCATCAAGCTAAGAAGATCGGATGGAAATGCTTTAAAATACATTAAGACAGCTTCACCGGAAGAAGGACCAGTGTTAGTAGGAGCATTTTCTGAAGACGAAGCTTCTACCAAACGAGCATGGGGTCTTTGGGTTTGTCTAACTGAAATGGACAAGGTCAAATATCCATTCAAGTTCTTCCAAAATTCGGCAAATGGATCTTTCCTTTTGAATTCGATGACTGGATCAACCACATGATTTGCAGAGGAACTCTTCGAGACCAAAAGAAGAATTCTCTGGGAAAACAAGATTCCGACAAGCAAAGACACTTACCGGAAATTCTGTAATATGGCGCATGTTGGCCGTTGGATCGACCGGATCTATCAAGCATGCCCCGAACAGAAGGAATCCGAGTTTGGGAAAGGTTTTCGACCCAAACCCGACCAACAAGACCAGGCAGCTGGAAAGGACAAGGGTCCAGCTCACAAAATGCGTTTTCCTCGGGGACCACGCAAACCAACTTTTAGAAGATTCCCCGACAACTTTCACATGGGCTGAGTCACGCGGAAGAAAAAGAAAACCAGCTGGCGAAGCAATAATGCAGGATATGACGTAAGCAGGGACGTCATAAGTATCAACATGATTTGAAGTCCGCCTTTCAAGTCCGGACTTACATCTATAAAATGCGAGATTTGAAGGAAGCTGAGGACATCGAACATTTTCCTTAGTTTTCTTATAATAAAATCTGAGTGAAAAATTTGTAATATTTTGAGTGTTTTAGTTTTAAGTTTTATGTATTTACGAGTGAAAGCCTCATCTATGAGAGGCTAAACCAGTATTCTCCTCCCAAAAGGAGATTACTAATGTAATAAATATTTCAATAAGTTCTTAATAAAAAGGGGCTTTCTGCTTCAACATGTCTTCATAATGTTCCATTAATTCATCCCGTTTAAGAATTACTTATACGCCTGGAGTAGGAAACGAACCAAAGCTGTGTTGAACAGTTGTTGAAGGAGTTGGATAACTTGTAGATCATCTTCCCTGAGGGTGAGGTTGAACAGTGAGGAGTTTGTTTGTCAAACGATCCGGGGCGATAATTTTCCGATTGGTGGTGTTGCGAACCATCTCACCCGGTCTTTGTTTCGGTCAAAGAAGGTATGAATTTTAAGGGATTTATTAATTTTACTAAGCATGTTGGGCGATATGGTCGTGATGGACTATATCTGTTTTATCAAAACCTTAGTCCGGAATCGAATTTATTTAGAATTATGAAGTATTTACAGAAGTATGTCCTATCAAGTTTATAGGCTGGAAACCTGACATGATCCAATTAAAACCTCTGAATAGAGACTGGATCTAAGTAGGTGTAACAATGTCACGAACGGAATAGGTTTCAGAAAATATAAATCTTCATAATCTATGAAATTTGAGTTTATTGAAAATAGCTATGGTATGAAAGGATTGAAATTGCTAATTCTCGGAAGTTATAGGATATAATTGCTACCTTTCGAAAGATAATGGACCAAAACTGCTATTTGGCTATAAGGGCAATATTGTCCAGGGCACAAATTGCAACTTTAATAGTTAAAGGGCAAAAATGCAAAACGGCGTAAGTTATAGGGCATATTTTGCTATTAAGCCTAAGAACCTATTATGGCTGGATCACGAGAAATATTATCATCAATAAGCAAATTATGAATGCCTGAACGAAAAGTGTGCATCTTGCAACGACGATGAAAGAAGAAAGTATTTCTATCCCCATTCTTAAGACAGGTCGCTCGAGATTTTTGCAGAAAAAACTCTGCCTGAGACGCCAAAGAGTGCAGGAGCGCATTCTAGGCGTCCAATTCTTTCTATCTCAGATCCCTTGAATAACATAAAATCTCAATATCCGACTGAATTTGATGAATAAGTTGAACCTGATAGTCCGTGGAATGATTCACATCACCGGAAACCTCCTTGTTCCAAACTTTTAAAGCCATATGAAGACGTTTAAGCTTAACCATCACACGAGTGATCGGGTTGTGAACAAGACAAAGAACCTCCCAAGAAGCGCGGACCAAATCCAAAAACCATGAATGTTTCACCCACATATTCTGAAATCTGAAAGGAGAAGGTCATCTTTGCATTTAAATATTACAAGAAACCAAAATCGGGTGGTGATCCGAAGAAATCCGAGGAAGGAATATTGTTTCCACTCTTTACCATAGAGAGGAGAAGCTAATGGTTGCAATAGCCCTGTCCAATCTAGCCTGGATCAGGCATGTCGGAGTACAAGTCGAACACCAAGTAAAGAATTTACCGACAATGTGAATCGAGAATAAATCCCCATTATCCATAAAATTGCGAAAATCCTGGCAAGCTGACTGGGAAACACTACTACTACCAAGACGCTCATGGCTTCCCAGAATAGCATTAAAATTTCCCAACACCATAAAATTAGTCAGGCTAAGAGCAACCAAATCCTACCACAATTGACGGCGGATCAAATAATCACAATGAGCATGCACGAAATCCACATGAAAGACAATATGAGATACTTCCACCTGCAGAACAATACACTGATCTGACAAATAAACCTGTTGCAGAATACTCACATCCGAACGCCGAAAAACCCAAATATCCCATTTACCAGAAGCCCGAAAATTCTGAGTGACAAAGTATAAACCCAACGAATGCCAATAGGAATCTGAAACAACACCCAAATTCACTTTGGGTTCCGCAATAGCCACGAAGGAAGGATTATGACGCCTACACAAATCCATAAGAACATTGCGCGAAGTAGTGTTTCCTATCCCTCGAATATTCCAGAAAAGACAATTCATTTAGATAGGTCTGGGGAATCAATCTGCCGTGAAGGCATGAAATTATTATCCTCGGAGATATTATTAACATCTTCCCTAAACTGCTCTGGGGCCAAAGATTCATCCTCCGAATAGTCCCCCCCATTTTTATTTAACAACCAATTGAAGTGTCTGAGAACCATCTGACTCTTTAGTAATATTAATTTTATGAAGCGGGGCAAAGGGCCCCGTTCAATATCCGATAACAAACGTTGTTTAGCATAATCAAGAGATTTCTCCCAAATAGCCCTGCACATGTGTTGAAAAAGTTTTTCTAATTGATATTGTACCGTATGAGGCTTTTTACGAATATCCAAGAAAGAGGGCAGATCAGTAGATTGCGAAGCAACAGAAGTGGATATCAGAGTAGAGTTATTCGTGGAATCCGAAATACCTTCCTCGTAATCCAAAGCAACAAAAGATTTACCCAAAGAGACCCCATTGGTCGTGGGGACCGGATCATGGGGTATAATCACATAGGGAAGCAGAAAATCCCCCCCTCCCGAAAAGGATGCATTATTCGTTGAGTTAGCAACAACCTTACCTTTATCATGGGAACGATTAACCGGGCGATATTCTTTACGACCCCGAGAATGACCCCAAGGAACAAAAGTTGTACGTTTAGGATCCACTAGGGTTTGAGCCGGGATTGAAGTGGAATTGCAATGACAAGCAGCCATCGAGTGGCCTATGATACTACACTACGAACAGAAATCCGGAAGTTTTTCATAGCTCAATGAAACAAATGAGCAGTGTCCCACTCGCTCAATCATAACATAGTCTTGTAATGGTTTAGCCAGATCAACCTCCACAAGAACACGAACAAAATGCCCTAATGAACCATTAATGGACTTAGAATGAACTTGAACAGGATTTCCCACCGCTTTGGTTATGCCCATAATAACATTAGGATCCCAGTATTCAAAACTTAACTCAAATATTCTCACCCAGATACTAGCAATCGAAGTATTAACCTTATAGAGGTTAAAATCTGAACCCAATGGGACAAAAAGATAGACCCAGGATTAAGTTGCCATGAAGAACGCGAAGCCGCCTGGGTGCGGTCCATATCTGAAGAGAATTTAATGTAAAAAAAAACCCTTTCCTAAAGGTATTAACTTCCAATCCCCTTGAATTTTCCGAAATTTCGTAAGATGATTTTGAAGGAGGATCAAAGCCCATGGTTTCTTTGCTTTTACCCAAAAGCACCCGACAATTAAAGCATATGAAAATCGTAAGCCGTTGTTTATACCAATTTTCATCAATAGTAACATAAAAATATTCTCCCTTTTTCACAGGTCCAGGGATAGAATTAACACATCCATTAACAACATTAGCATATGATTGAGTAGTAGACGTAACTAGGATAAATTTACCTGGATTTGACATCTAGAATTGAAGTACTGTAAGATTATTGGATACATGATTCAACAATGGGAAAACTTGTCATAATCGCGTGATGGAGGAAGTGGAACCACATTGTTGGTCATAGCAGGGTTGAGGCTATCATTGAAAACCATGGTATGAGTTTGGCTTGGAGAACGAGAACATCCCGCGGGTCATCAACCCCCCGGGAGAAAGCGACTAGATGGGGGCGGGCCCCGTGAAGTGGTGCCATGGGGTAAAAGAGCAATGCTCCGGCTGGCTTGGGGTGTAATCCCCATGAGGGCACCCCATGCAATTCCCAAAAAGAACCTGACAGGGCGTGGAGGATAAGGGCGTGGAGGGCTACAAGTATTTGTCCGTGAACGAAACCAAACTCCAAACTTGGGCAACAATCCTTAGGAGCGTGTGGCATAAGGTACAAAATTGGGAGGTAAAGAAATTCCATGCGGCCATGCGAAAAGGACAAACCACCATGTTTCATTGTGTTGGGCAGGCGAATGAGGATGATGATTATGTGGTGTGCACAATGCCATATCCAGGGCGATAATTATCCGATGTCCGAGAAACATCGTGGCCGAAAGTCACAACTTGTGCGTGAGAGATCCAAACCAGAAATCTATTTATGTTTGCATGAATTGTGAGGATCAAAGTTTGAGGTAAGACTAAGGAGAGATTCTGACATGTTCATGCCGGAGAAGACGATCGAAACGATCAAACGCGATGGCCGGTGGTGAAAACCGTAGGCAAGTGCACCTATCATTTTATAGTATAGATTATTAAGTACCGAGTGTCATTCCCACGAGGATTGTAAGTACTAATAATTGCCGTCTTTGTGTTATTTAATCTAACAATTTTCAGAGTTTTTTATTAATAAACTACAATACGTAAAAATGATGATTGAGGGAATATGGAGACATGGTGGAGCAAAATTGGGTGTTAAAGGTGTACAAAAGTGGTCAAAAAGCTTGGTTGGTGAGTTTTCCATAATTTTTTGCATAGAAAAATTGCAAAAGGATGTCCCTGACATGGCCATGTCGCAGAACACACCCTGACCATGCTGTCTGACATGGCCGTGTCGCCCAACACTGCTAGGCCGTGTTGGGGATTGTTTTGTGCGAATGTTTTGAGTTTTTGGCTCCCGGTGGAACACGGCCGTGTTGCCCAACACCCCATGCCCCGTGTTGGACAAAAAGGCCCCGAAATGACGCTTTTGGCTTGGGATTTCGAGCATTTTGCATCCTTAAACTCCCGGCATGTTTTGACATGAATCCATGGTCCAAAATTCACCAAAATTAGCCCCGAATGGTCAATCTACATCAATAAAAGCACCCCGGAGTAATATGAACTATGTACAATCAAAAATTTACAAAACTAACAATAAAATAACTCGAATTCTACTCAAATATACACATAAAACATGCATAAAAAAACACTTATCAATAGTCTACGGTTTTTTTGTAAAAATTCGAGAGAGAACGTCTCTTGGACTTTTTTTTAGCTTCAAATTAAGAAGTTTTGAGTATAAAATTGATAATTTATTGAGGGCATAAATTGTTTTCTCACTGAAATTTTATTAGATGAAACATGTTTGAAACATGTTCGAAACAACCTTTAAACAACAACATAAAAAGATCCAAAAAAAATTTGCGAAAATATAAAAATATCCGGAAAAAACGCGGAAGCGTAAAAATCCAGAAAAATCCCGAGAGCGTAAAAAAATATATTTTTTTTGGGAAAGTGCGGCAAATGTGTCCTTAACCCTATTCTTTACTGACAATGAGGTGGATGAATATTATTTTTTCATCCCTATCATTTTTCGAACGAATTTCTCATCGGACGTGCGATTGTCTGTGAAAATATTCAAAAAAAAAATCTATTCAATTATTATCACTTCTTCAATCATCAATCACATCCATTTATAATTTTAACAAAAAAGACATCACATCATCTATCATCACTACACAATCATATCACAAATACACTATTTACTCTCTCGTATTTTTCAAATCATCAATTACATCTAATCACTATTACACTAAAAACCATTATCACATCAATTATCATCATCACATTTTTATCTTATATCCAATTACACTCTCAAAAATTATTCTCATTTTTTAAAATAAATTTTCACAATATTCTCTTTCAAAATAGAAAAGAGCGGAACGAAAGGTCAAACAATCACTCCCTAAACTCCTTTTGCGGTCCCTGTCTACAATGTCTACAACCATATTGTTCAATGTAAATGATAATTTTTTTTCTTGAAAGAACTAATAAGATCCTTAAAACACGTTTAAGAGTTTATGTAGCGATTGCTTATTTTCATTTTCGTTCCGCTAAAGTAATTTTTTTTTACCCAAAATGTGAATATTTTTGAAAATTTTAAAAAATACACTATTCATTCACTTTCGTCTTTTTCTCTTATCAAACATATTTACACACTTCTCTAAAAACAACTAATCACACATTCTCTCACAAATTCCACTATTCACTCACTCACGCATTCTAACTATCAATCATTATTTTACTCTTTTTATATCAAATCAACTTTCATTATTACTTTTTCATCTCATATTCTCAAAATTCATATTTTTTTCTTCCAATTATTTTTTACCATTTTCTAGCAAAAAAAAAATTCAAAATGAAAACATATCCAATCGCTGCCTTATAAGTTGGTTTGAGAAAATGAGACAATTTCAACTTTTTTTTTCAAAAATATAAAATCTTGTTTTGATAACCTTTGTAATTTAAACATAAGCTTGTAGCTCAAGTGATATCGTTCACCTTTTGTAAGAGTGTTGACTAAGGTTCGAACCCTGTATCTTTCAGTTTCTTTGAAATTTATTCCTTCCCCTCCAACCACTACTCCGAACTTGCTAAAAAACAAATTTTGTAATTTAAATAATTTAAATTATAAAATTGCTATTACTAACATTTTAAAGGTTTCATCATCTTATTTAATCCCAATACTTTAACAATTTTTTTTTAAATAAGATCTAATTTTTTATAAGATATAGAAACTTATAAAGATAGAATTGAGCAAATATACCGTGGAAAAAAGGCATATAAATGTTTAATGCGATTTTTACGCTAATTTAACATATGATTGCAAAACACCTACAACAGTTATACTTTTGAGGTATTTGTCAACCCTTTAAAAGACCTAAGGTAGGCGAGGGTTGACAAATACCCAGTAGTTTATGTGGTGTTTGCATTTATATGTTAAATGAGTTGATCTATGAACTTATAAATTTAGTTGAATTTATAATTACTTATTTACCAGGTTTAATATATATATACACTATATATATGCTCATCAATTATGGCAAGTCACAAGCATGAAAGAGGTAACTCATGTCCTCTCTTGAGAGGTCAGGAGTTCGAGTCCCCTGAGATCATAGAGATGGCAAACTATCCCGAATCCGTCCGAAAAATCCGTCCCTACCCCAAACTCGATGGAAAATCCCCACCCTAATTTTATCAATAGGACGGGGATGAGTTTAGGTCACCCAGCCCCGCCTTGCCCCGCCCTCGTTTTATATATAATTATATGTTAAATATATTTTATATTGTATATATATTATATATGAAAAAATTATTTTTAAAATAATTATCAACTAAATTCACTCTTTTAATATACTTAATGATAACTTCTAAAAGTGTTAACAAATATAACACATAAATTGAACAAAATATGTAAATGTTTTTGTTAAAATATACAAATCGAGAATCAAAAATATTATAAATTATAAAAAATACAAATGGGGATTCACGCTCCCCCCACCCCCGACACGATCATGACTCGATCCTTACTGGGGTAGGTATGGGAATGCCAATATCCGCCTCAATCTGCCCCATTGCCACTCCTACAAGGTACGATGAGAAAACAATTAATATTGAGGACTTCAAGCGGTAGAGTGGAAGGCTGAATTTCGATGGGAACATGCGTCTGGATAATTGAGAGTCAACACGAAAGAATCACAGGAGGCAGCTCATTGTGTCGGCAGATTAGGGATATTAGAGAGAGCCAGTGCATTTCTCGCGTTTTATTTGGGATATTTTTTGAGGGGATGAGATTATTTTTCCAATGACTAGTTACGTGAAATCTGATGTGTAAAAGGAAATCAAAATCAAATATACCGTAATAACTTTTACCGGCAGAAATGGTCTGTTCAAAAGAAAAAAAGAAAAGTGTTGGTGGAATTGGTGAATGTCCAAGATTTGTTTCTGCCATGTAGGACCAAATGGACTAACCCCAAAACGTGGCATTAACTGCGGCTGTCTAATCTCTGCCTTCTTCACTTTTTGTCCAAATATAAAAAGGAGATTCCTCAGAATATACTCTCCAACCCCAAACTGGATAAATCCCTTCCCAATTTAAACCCATTATATGACACAATCAAAATACAAATACACAGTACACTTATCAATTATAATATAACAAATATACATTTGAAAGAAAATACTTCATACAGTCCAAAAGTATAATTAACTAGAATTTATCAAAATGAGATTTTATAGGAGATCGTCTCATGGACTTATGTTAATGAGATAAATCCTACAAAACAAAAAAATATTTTTTTTAATTTATTTATTTGGTTCACACCAATTTTGTGTATCAGTCCACCCTGTAATAATTTCTGGCTACGCCATTGGCTATATCCATCGTGTTTTATCTCTTATTAAAAAAATTAATATACATATGCATTAATGACTTCATTTTTATATAAATGATAATCATCCAAAATACTAAAATACATTATATAAAAAGATTCGCCCAGATTTTTCAACCACATAACATATAGGCATTATATATGTTAAAGGAGTACTAGAAAACAACTTCCATTAGAATCCGAATTCAATGTAAATAAATTACCTCTCAACGCTCTCTCCAAGTCTCCATCACGCTTTTTTAACATTATCCACCCCACCCCACCCTACCCACCCACCCCCAAAACTCTTCCTTTAAAAAACAGAAAAACCACCCATTCTCCCATACACTAAATTCACATACAGAAACCTGAGATAGTTTTTTTTTACTCTTCCACCATGATTTCTACCTTACTCTCTCAATCCGAACAGGAAAAACTCATCAGAAAACTTGAAATCTTCAAGATTCAAGGCAGAGACAAACGCGACCGTCCCATTCTCCGCGTCATCGGAAAACTCTTCCCTGGTAATGCAATCGGTAACTACTTTTTGAATTTCATTAATTGTACTAATTAGTAATTACAAACATGTTTTTGTGATTTTTTCTTATGATTTTTGTTGTTGTTGTGGATTATAGCGAGGCTTGTGACCGTCGATACGGTGAAGAAATACTTGGAGGATGAGATTTTTCCGAGTTTAGACGGACGGCCGTTTTCGGTGGTGTACGTGCACACAGGGGTGAACAGAGGCGATAATTTCCCTGGAATTTCAGCTTTGAAGTCTCTATACGACGCCGTTCCAGTCAAAGTCAGGGATAATTTGGAGGCATTTTATTTCCTTCACCCCGGAATACAATCGCGCCTCTTCCTCGCCACTTTCGGCCGTATCCTCTTCACCGGCGGCGCCGGCGGCGGGTAATTAACAATCTGTACAATCGTAGGCAATTAACCTAATTATTAAACACGTTGATTAATTACTAATCAGGGATTATTGCTTGGATTAATTGAACAGGTTGTACGGTAAGGTGAATTATATAAACAGGTTGGAATTCTTGTGGGATCGCGTGCGGCGGAGAGGAATTGAGATGCCGGAGTTTGTTCACGAGTTTGAGGAAGAGATGGAGTGTAGACCAACTATGGATTATGGGCTGGAGAGTGATCATCCTGGAATAATACATGGAGGCCCATGCCTTGATTCTACAGTTTCTACTTATTCGATGAGGTGTATTGCTTAGAATATGGGCTTGGGCCTTGGGCTGGAGCTTTGGTAGACCTCTTCGGCCGGCTTCTACAATTTTTTTTTTCTTTCTAGTTAGGTGTGTGGGAGATTTCAGCTTTCATGATAAGGTTGTGAAATATGTAGAAAAGCAGCAGTTGTAAAGATCAAGAAAAAGAAAAAAAGAGAGAGAGAGAGAGAGAGTAGTGCTCGTGATAAAATGATATTTAGTTTTTTTTTTTCTGTCAGTTTCATGATCAAGTGGACTATAGGAATTAAAAAGATTATCAGAGTTTTTTCGTTCCTAATAAATCAATTTATTATTGCAACTTTGTTTCTAAGTCTGCCATCATTTTGATGATCTACATTCACGCAGGTGTTACTAATATTAAACTGCTGACACAAATCAATCTTAATATATCTAAATTTTAACCGAACTGTCTGAAAACTTCATATCTATCTATCGGCTGGATGTATAATAGTCAATTGAAATTGCAACACTTCGCATGAATAAATCAATGTCCATTCCGAGAAACAGATCTAAGAAAAACGAAAATACAACAGGAGTTCTGTCCATACAATGATTTTCAGGTCGAATAAGACACCTTCGATTTTCAGAGTTGCCAAGGATTTGTAACATCTTGGTATACTCTGATAAATTTGCAATGATTTGATTTCAGTATCTAGGTTCAAGTGGTTAATTTAACTCGGACATAATTTCTCTATTTACATATCCATTCAAAGGACTTGCAGTAATCAATCTGTTTATTCCACACCAGGGACAGCAGTATTGGTGATCCTCAACACGTTTTCCTGAGCAGCAGATACAAGCACATATGCATCAGAAAATAGTTTAGAAAAAAACAATATGGGACTTGCAAATAGTGAGATTAGCAATAAGGATGAAAAACGAACCAAACTACTCGATACTCGCCTCAAGATCGATTGTTAAAAGCTCACTCGAGCTCTTAACGAACCAAGCTTGAGCACATTTCCCATCCGATAAAATGTAAGACTCCAGGTCGAGCTCGACTCGATTTGGCAAAAAAATAATAAAATATGTGTTGAGCTCGATTCAATTAATAATCAAATATACCTCAAACACAATTTTTGAATCTTGATAAAAACTCAAACACTCTACTCGATTCGTTACACTCCTACTTGGCAGCAGGTTTTGTTGCATTCTAAAATTAGCAAGGGAGCACACTCTGGTGAATAACTCCTATCCTCCCCATCATCATGCAAGATGTAAATAAAACTGATACAATAGCTGATGTCTATGTTAGGATTATTTAATTCTATTTCAGTTGGCGGTACGGTGAGATCAAATAAGGAAGTAGCAATATTTTACTGCCAGGTAAATTAAGAAATGCACGGCATCCTTCTGATCCTTCAAAAATGTTATTTCTCAAGGACAGCTACCATGACTATAACATCATCAAAGTACTATTGTAAACCAAACATGAAACACGAGATAAAAGCAGCCTCTTTAAAAACTGGTTTGTATGTAACTCATTTCACACACAATCTTTGATGGTCACAGAAGCATGAATGCATTACTCATCTTTCTGACAGATTGTTCAAATTATTCAAGATTCCAATAGCTTAACTCCACAAAATTTAGTTGAGGTGTTCACATATTCTGTCACATGAGGTTACTTCTTGAGTAGGAGTATTCCCTTTACATGCCCAAAAGCCTGTAGGAAACTCATCATATTGAATTAAATCAACCAGTTTAAGTTTCGGCAAAAAATAACAAGTTGGGTGTAAGAAAGGCAATTAATTTCGGGTCAAAAATTTTGAAGATGGAAATAAGAAAAAAAATTATTGATTCCTTTAGAAAGTAGCTACAACCTCTCAATTTTCAAAACCAAAACTAGCAGACAGAAGTATGAAAAGTTGCTAACAGATACAATATCCAAATTCATCTAAAAGAATAATGAAGTTGCTAACAGTACAATATCAAATTCATCTAAAAGAATAATGAAATTGACAATCTTGTTCTGCAATTTACAGGCTTTCGAACTGGAGTGTGATGGAGCAATGCATCTGCAACGGATAACCTACAATTTACTAAATTTTGCAACAAAAAACCAAATCATTGAAATGGTTTTGCCTATATTCTACATTATTCAAGCTACTAACTAACTAATCAAGCATTGTATGTTTTCACTCTAATTGATCAGCACTAGTGGTTAATATAGCATTGATTTGGATTTCTCTATTTGTTAGAATCTCTTCAAAGTAGCAGTTATCAAAATAAAGGTGCATGAAACAATGAAAACAAACTATAGCGCAGAAATGACGTTAGCACACATTTATAACATTGGAAATTTTACCCAATAACAAAAACTATTATTCAGGCATGCTTCAATTAATTAAATATCAATGAATTCAAAACTCATTATATCAAAGAAGACAATTGAGCTTACATGTTTAGCATAAATTTGGCGTGATCCAAATTGGCCAGTGCGAATTCTGAGGATAACAGGGGAATGATTCAATAGTTCCATTCGCCAAATTATAAACACCAACATCATGATCACCAGCAATACTATCATAATTTGCCCCAGAATAATCATCTGTAAAATAAATCCTATTCCCTTTACACCCTGTATAATCAGTCGTCAACAGCGCCAACGACGAATTCGCCCCCAAAAACAACACTTTATCATCCAAACTTGCCATGTTTTCCCATATTTGTGCATTCCAATCAAACCTAAACACACGAAACTTCACCGTCTTGCACACTTCTAAGTAATGCTCTATATCAATCTCAAAGTCTAAATACCTTGAAACCAACAACAGTTCACCCATTGCATCCACCAAATACTGCATATCGCCATCAATTTGTTGCCTTACATTGATAAACTTCACCATCGGCGAATCGTCATCATTTACGTCACAAATTGCAATACATCCAAATTTATTAACAGCACAAAATGCGCCATTAAAATAAATCACATCCTCACTATATGACCGTGCTGCATCTAAAATTTTCCACGAGTCATGGCCATTTTTACAGTAAGCGAGATTTTCATGTCGATTAAGAATTGCGAAAGCAGTAAAATCTGATTCACCGTACGGACTGTGAGAGATAATTACCTTTTTAATAAAGGAATCACGCATTTCCTTCAAATTACAATAATAGAGATCATTTTCCGGAGATCGGACAGTATATTCCCTTCCTATACTGTAAAAATCGAATTTCGTCACGTTTGGAAAGGATGACAAAGGGGGAAGTGCAATTCTGTCGCGGGTGAGGGGGTTGATGAGGAAAATGGAAGGCGACTCGTCGATGAGAATCAGCCAGCCGAGGGAAGACCCGGCGCGGCGGCGGCTGTGGGAGGCTTCCGGGAGGGTAAGGCGGTGGAGATTGCCAGTCAGGGGACTGAAGAAGCCGCGTCGATTGGAGGAGCGGCTTAAGGGGAGCATGAGCCATGGAAATTCGCGCGGGAGGTAGCGCGAGATTATTGGAGCGGCGGCGCGCCAGTTTTGGCAGACGGCGCGGAAGCGGATGTAATCAGCTAGGGTTTGGAGGTTTGTACCGATGGTTAGGATGAGTTCCGGCGGGAGGTCCGACCAGTCAACGGTTGTGGCGTCGGACATTAGCGGTGAGATGTGATTGGCGGCGGGAAGCGTTTTGGGCGGGACCAATCACCGATGATGTGAAGTGAGAGAAATTAGATAGGCGTTGAAGAAATTGGCCCACACAAGGCCTAGAATTTTTTATTTTTAAAATATATTTTTAATATATTGCATATATAATATATATTATAATATATTTTTATGTATTAATATATTATATCTAATATTTATAAATTGATAATAATAACTTTAGTAAATAATATTTTATAAATATATAATTTATATTTTTAATTTTTAATTTAAACGGGGCCACAGAAGCGTCTCAGGTCTTGGCAGACCCACCCCATTATCATCCCTATAGGTTCTCGGTTCTCTCATCCGGTGAGATTCCCACCGAAGTTTCGGTCTACATCTTGTCGGTTGAAGCCATGAATATTAATTATATTAATTGTTTCACATGTAAGCGCAATAGGAGACACAATGAGTCGTATCACAGCGATTGCTCATGCAGACTCCATTTATCCATTGGCAGTTCCACCAAATTTAGTCGTCTTGTCACAGTAAAACCTTTAATATTAATTGTTCCACCATCGTGCCCGCGCTTTTGTAGTTTGGTCTTATTAGCACCTCTCATATTTTGATTTCTAACATAAATCTTAATTTCTAATATTTTTAGATAAAACAGCTTATAAAGTCTTATTATTATTAAAAAATTTGAAATAACGTTATCCCTATTTTAGTCTCAATATTTTTATTGAAGGGAGATGGTTTCATCAAAAAGTCGGCGGATCAATCAGTTAGGCAGATCAAACTACTATTCATCTCGGCCAGGATGGGGATCCAAAACAAAAGCCCGTTAGACCTGACCACAACGGATCTCGTGATTGGAACCAATTTTTCAGAACGCTTCTCCTCCAACCACGGCCCGGTAGCGCGAAATAAATCCCATTAAAATAACCACAACGGCGAAAAAGCAATACCACCTCGCCGAGTAGTCTGTCGCATCGTCACTCCATAATTTTGCACAACCATCGATCTATGTGTTCGCATCAAGCTCTAAATTATTAATTTATGCGTATTCCCAACTACTTAGTAGTTAAATCTACATTGGACAAAAAGGCAAGAAGGTGCGACAATGGAGGTGCAGACAGACAACTTGAATAATGATAGAGACTTGAAAGTGAATGTCGTGTATTATTAATTTGGTTCATTATTAGAAAGTATTACATCGCGTTCAAATTTAGTTGCATTAAAAAATGTATTAGGCGTATTAGTTTTTCTGACCAGTGTCAGTCTCTGTTTTTTATTATTAAATGGCTTAAATTTGTGGATAAGTATTACACATTGCATTCCAATGTATTAGATGTATTGAAAAATGTATAGGACTCTGCGAAGTGTAAGTTTACATTTATTATTAAATTGCTTAAATTTGTGGATAAGTGTTACCATTTGCATTAATGTATTAGATGTATCAATCAATGTATCGGACACGACCGTATGAAATCTCATTTTTTTTACTAATAAATGGCTTAAATTTGTGGGTAAGTATTACACATTGCATTGCAATGTATTAGATGTATCAAATAAATGTATCAAACTTTACTGTTCGTGTAAGTCTCATTTTATATTTAAATGGCTTAAATTTGTGGATAAGTATTACACATTGCATTTCAATGTATTAGATGTATCAAATAAATGTATCATCTTTTGAGTTTAGTGTAAGTCTTTGTTTTTATTATTAAAATGCTTAAATTTGTGTAAGTCTCTATTATTATCAAATAAATGTATCAAATAAAAGTAATTTTTATTACTTTTAGGTGTAATAACACTAACATACTCCGGATGATCATGAAGAAGGAAATAATGACAGGACGGGGGACAAACATACCAATAGAAGCCGCTTAAGGTAAAAATTACGATCACAATGAGAATACATGCAAAAGTATTGTGTTTAATTGAAAAGTGTCATAATTTTCATACATTCCTTCGCATTGGTTATTTCTGCCATATTAAATATAATGAGAAGACTTAGTTGTCTTATTAGTATGAAGAGGAATAGTGTTGAAGAAATATATATATCTCAGTATCGCAATCATGCTCGTGGCTTGGTTTTAGTATTCGTAAAACAAGCTACGAGATCTGATGATGTTGGTGTTGTGACGGAAAAAATATTTTGTATATTCTGCGAGGATATCAAGATCCGAAACACCATTGAGAAAAAAAAAAAAGTTTATAATACACGAGCGGATGTAGGGCATCATTGAGGACAAAATTGAACAGTGATGGTGTTTATGAAATTGTTGACCATAAAGTATGTTAACAACCACTAACTCAGAAAAGAGTGGAGTCATTTGCATCGTTACGAAAAGGGTGATTACTTTGAAAAGACTAATGTTATTGGGGAGATGATTTATTACGGAATGAGAGCCAGCTGAATCTTTCCGATACATGGCGCAAGATGCGGGGGTGAAAATGCATTGATCATACAATGAAGGACCACTTGAATTTTGTGAATCATTTCAAAATGAATACGGTGAAGGCAGCGATACACAAGCGTTGATTGACATTTGTACCAACAAAGATCTTTGAAGATCAAAACTTCTTTTTCGAGTTAAATTAAATGATATAGGAAGATTTTGTAATCTATTTTGGAGGGATTCAATGATGAAGGAGAATTACAAGATATACGGTGATGTTGTTGTATTTGATACAACATATCGAACAAATCGGTATAATTTGATTTGTGCCTTTTGTTGGGATTAATAATCATTGGAAGAGCGTGATGTTTGGTTGTACCTTCATACGGATGAAAAAAGCTGAATCATTGATTGTCTTTTTGAAGTTTTAAGAAATCAATGGAGGTGATGTCCCTATATCAATCTTCTGGATCAAATCTAGCAATTGTAAATTGATTGAAAAGGTAAAAATATTCTTTGTACAATTTGCTTTACTTGATTAATGTGTAATACTTTTCTTTGTTAATGGTAATACATTACTGAATGTAAGTGTGTAATACTTTTCAATGTTGTGGTATCTTTGGCTGTGCTCTATCTTAAAATCTTCACTTGATTTACATTCAAAAATATACTTTTCATTTTATATGTAATTTTCTTCTTATCTAATACATCCACTTGTTATATAGAATACTTTTAACGTTTTTTGTTTTTTTTGTAGGTTTCTTAGGAACACGTCATAAGTTATGTTTATGGCACCTCTGCCAAAATGATGTAAGTTAGTTCGGAAAGTTGAAAGCGACAAATGCTTCAGCGACGCATTTACCAAGTATTTATCGGGTGCACAATTGAAGCGAGAATTCGGGTTGTTGGGATAAAATGATTACAAAAAATGGGTTAGAAAACCATCCATGGTTTAAGTTATTCGATTTAAAGAGAAGTGGTGTACAACATTTAACAAAGACTTTTTCTCTTTGGAATATTGTCTTCAGAAGTGAAAGTACAAACTATGCCATTGGATTTAATGCGAAGAAAATAACCAGTTTGTGACTTTTATGGGATTTTCAAGGGAACAATTAAGCGTTGGAGGAGCAATGAAGCAAAGGATGAATTTAGGTGTTCAAGGGTGGCTCACCACATACGTATTGCCATTAGTGGACTATTGAAGCGTCTTACGAAGGTATACACATTGACACTTTTGAAAGATTTTGAAGATGAATTTTAAAGTCAATTTTCACTTCTTGTACAATGTTACATTTTGGAAGCGACATTATGTTTTATATTATTTGAATGATGATGGATTTGGTTCACATACGGTGACATTTTGCACCGCAACTAAATTGATAAGTTTCTCTTGCAAGAGATTTGAGAATGTGGTTTCTTGTATTGTCAATCGTTATGGGTCCTTGTGTGAATTCGGTGAATGAAATACAAAAATTGTTATATCAAAAAAGAAGGTGGACAAAGTTTGCAAAAAAAGAACTTATGGGATAGATTAGATAGAGGAATTGGATAGAGTAACGAGGCCTAAGGATTGCATTCCTTAGCGTCGTGAAATGGCGCAAGAAATCTTATGTCTCCCAGTATTGAAATGCAAGAAAATGAGGAAGCAAGAAGAATCTTTGAAGATGATTATAGCAGGGATTCTATGGCAATTGATGAATTGATGGCACTACTTTCTGGATTCTCTGATTGAAAGCGAGATTTCTAGTTCTTCTACTAGTATCCTAGATCTACCGTTCGATTACAAAGGCGAGAAAACAAAGAGCGGAAGGGCATTTTGAAAAAAACAAGAAAAAAAAATCTTGACACATCAAACACAAACATATCAAAGAGTTGGTCCAAAACTCCTAATCTGGTTTTTAGAATGTATCATTAGAGATTGTTTTAGAATGGTTGATCATTTGTACTTAAGTCGATTTTGTTTACAATTCACTTCTCGGGTAATACATTGTAACTTATCGCAAACACTTTCGATGTATCTTGATACATTTCTTATTTGTGTGTGATACTTTTTAACATATCTCTTGTTTATTGTTCTAGGATTATTTATTATTGAAACTTATTTTTCTAAAAAATTCTTGAACCACTATAATACTTGTTCTAGGATTGTTTATTCATTTAACTTAATTCATCGTAAAAACATACTTGAACTATAATACTTGCATGCATGACCCTCGACAAGTAGTTTGCATAAAAACATTACTCGTTTATGTTAATACTTTTATGTTTCACATCTAATACTTTTCTTTTCAACAACTAATACATTTATTGGGAAATATTTTTTAAGACAAACACATGAAAAAACATACATATAATTTCAAGTTTCAATAATAATAATTTCAATACTAATTCGTTAGTTGTACTTCTAATAATCCACCTGTACCAACCATCTTTTCATACATTTACACGTAACTACTAAAAGCGAGTGCTAATACTTTTTACATTACATGATAATACATTTACATGTAACTACTAATACTTACCTAAAATATTCAAATTATTTTTGAAACATTCAAAAATCTGCGCTTAACGCAATCCTGTACCAACCATTCTCTACATCACAAACACCAACAATCTTGAACTTGTCTATCATAGGGATGGCAATGATGGGGGGGCGGGTGGTATAGGACATACCATCCCGTCACGAATCTCATTTCAAATACCATCCCCATACCATTCCCCATTTTGGGCATACAGTGCGGGGATGGGAATTCTCATTCGGGGGCGGGGTCCCCCGTGAAATCGGGGTCCCCGTTTTGTATTTATTAATAAAAAAATATTTTTTTACATAAAATAATTAATAATTAAAATCGATGAAATATCATGAATCACTAGCTAATCTTATAATAACTCCATAATATAAAATACTTTAACAAATTGAGTTAAATACAATAATTTTTAAAATACAAAGTCTTGTAATTTTAAAAATTAAAAAATTAATACAATATAAAACACATAATTTTTTAGGATTTAATTTTACAATTTAATAAAATAAAAAAATATATAAACATAAATCCTTCTCACTAACAACTATTTTTAGTAGACTATTAATAATATAATATATATATATATATATATATTCGGTGAAGCGGGGCAGGGAATCCCGTTTCATCTGTCGAGCGGGGCGGGGACGGAGATGGGGCGGGGGATATAAATACCATCCCGTCCCATCCCATTGAGAAAATCGGGAATCCCCATCCCGCTCCCATCCCCTAATTGTCGGGATTCCCCATCCCAAATTATTCGGGTACCAACGGGGATGGTTCCATGAGGGGATTTTGCCATCCACTAGTCTATCATAAAAATATTATGTTAACAAAACATATCATTGTGAAACTAATAAAATTGATTCTAGGTTGATAAAATCTTACTTGTTTCTTCATCTCTCTCACAAATCCAGAACATCTCTTCTCAAGTTGAACTCGTTTCTCATTCAACGGGTTCGAATTCTAAACAGAATGATGCCCTTAAATCACGCCCCGTACATTGCGCTACAAAAAAATACAAAAATAAAGGCATGAAAAAATATTCATACGGTAAAAAATCATATAAGCAATATTTGTTTTTGAAGAATCATACGGTTTCAAATCGGCTTTGAGTAGACTTGGCGATAAAATTTTCCATGTAGGCGCATTAAAAAAATACACCACAATCCACGTTGTTCGCGAGGCCTTGCCGGTGAAGAGAACATTTTCCCGGAAAAAAGCGCTCAACCTCTGGGCTCGTGGATGACCAGTTCTTTTAAGAGAGAAAAATTATTTTTTGGATCAAGTGAAAAAAACCATAAGAATATTAACTAATTGTGTAACAACTAATACTTTAAAATATAATAGCTAATACATTGCGGTGTAACAACTAATACATTTGGTGTAACAACTAATACTTACCACAAGCATGATCCCAAGGGTTCTTGTACTTTTCCACAATGACCTCGTGGTGGACCAAATTGTCCGGATATTGGACCTTAAAATAACAAAATTAATGACAACAACCACAAAATGGCCTTTGAAGCAAATTGGGAAAAAAATCTACAGTTTCAACAAAAAAAAATTATTTAGCTAATACATTTAAGTGTAACAACTAATCTTTATAGTATAACAACTAATACTTTACAATATAATAGCTAATACATTGCGATTGTACCAACTAATACATTGCGGTGTAACAACTAATACTTTACAATAGAATAACTAAGGCATTAGAAATAAAAATAATTTCTTACCAAGTCAAACCCACTCAAGTCCATCACACTTCTTTGCTCTCGTCGGTGCATCCAACAATCTCTCAAATATTTTCTCCAACCTGCCGGGGATTTCTTGACCATGTTTCCTATGTATAAGCTGTTGAAAATAAAACACAATATTAAACATATCATTACTTAATGTAGAGCATAACAATACATCAAATAAAACAACATTGTTTGCTTACAGGAATCTTTGAGCATAGAAATAAAAGCATTTCCTCCTCTTTGCATCATGATTCTTCTATTGAGGAGCAATGCCCATGCATCAATTATCTAATGTGGATCGGACTTTCATCGTTCAGCGTCGCATATCGACCGACACGCAAAAAAACCGGCATGTGCAAAAAGCTGGTTCATCTCGGTGAAAAAAAATAACTTACATCGATTAATAATGGAAAAAATAGATTATTCAAATAACATAATCAAAAGCTGGTAGTTGAAAACATTCTTACTCTTTCTTTCCTTTATGATTGAAGAAAGCGATAATCAACCACATCCTTTTGCTTCTTGACAACACAACACTAGTAAAATTCTTGCTGTGGTTTTCATAAATGAACACTGAAAGCTTTCTTCTCACGGATGGCCAGCGCTCATTTGTTTCCACAAAACAATGGTAAAGTATTAGTATCACAACTAATACATAATATAACGACTAATACATTATAGTGCAACAACTAATACCTAACGGTATAACACCAATACATTATAGTGTAGACTAATACATTCAGTGCAACAACTAATACCTAACGAGTAAAAACTAATAGAGTACAGTGCAACAACTAATACCTAATAGAATAACAACTAATACATTATAGTGTAAAAACTAATATAGTACGAGTCAACATCTAATTAGAGGTGGCCGGCGAACAAAACAAGTAGTCAGCGGTTCGGAAACCGTTGACCATAATTTGGTTCCAAAGCTGGAATCGGAACAGAAATACGGTTCGATTAGTTCCTGAACTCAAAAACCGTGAAACCACGGTTGAACAGCGGTTTGGAACAGCGATTCTATTTTTTTAAATATTTACGGCCATGATCAATTGGCCATTTGAAATTAAAGACCAGGATCAACTAGCCGTTTGTCACAAGCAGCAACGCGGAGCTCAAGATCAAAAGCTGGCAAGGGACAGGGAATGCAACACCCCATCAGAAGTCAGGCGCCAGTTGATGGTGACAACACAGACACAGGTTGTAAAGTTGAATTAATATTACCTCAAATAGTTGTGAAATTGAAACAAACTAGGAGTTTTGAATTAATAATAGCTCAAAATACTGGTGGCGTGAGTTATTATTTACACTACTTGTGAGAAACGACTTTTTATATATTAATTAATAAAAAATTTAATACTGGTGAGTGGTGGCGTGAGTTAATAATAATACAGGTACAAAGGTATAGGTAATAGGACTATGACTTTTTTAAATTTAAAACTTGAGTTATTATTTTATATATTAATTAATAAATTTTTGTTCATGTCTATTAATAATTAGCATATATATATATATCCCAACTCCAATTGGATTTTTACACTACTTTTTTACACAACAACAATTGCAAAAATCTATTACAACTTTATCAGCCTTTCAAGTTCTCAATATCTCAATAATCCAAGTTTAGTTTAGCTTCCTACTTACAACTTACAAGTTACAACTTCAATACTTTCATTCTTAAGAAAAATACTTTTCACATCTTTTATTACAATTAAATTATACTATCATGGCTAGTGGAAGTTCATCGGGCGTGGAAAGAAAAAAGTCGTTTTTACATAAAATGAAGCAAATCAATTTAAGCAAGCGATGATGAGGCGAAAGAGCAAGAGATTAATGAAATGTTCAACACCCAAGATAGTAGTCAAACTCATACGCATGGGTCATCTAATCAGGAAAGCGAGAAAGAATCGCTCGGATATGTTCGTAAAATTTTTCGACAAAGTAAAACTTTCATCAGGTGAACAACGGGCCCAATGCAAATTTTGTGAGGTAATTTTAAATTTTTATTTTTTATTTCCATTATTATGAAAAATGTTAGATTTTATTTTTGTTTTATTCTCGTTATTTTTGGAAAAAAACACGAAAAAACCAAAAAAATAAAATAAATTATGAAAAACAAGAAAAGAAAGCTGGAAATATAAAAGCGAATTTAAAAGGATTTTTAAAAATTAAAAAACAGAATAAGAAAGCGGATTTAAAAATGATTTAAAAAATTGAAAAACATAATAAAAAAGCAGAAAGTAAAAAATGAATTTAAAAGTAAATTAAAGAAAAGAAAATTAAAAAGCAGTTTAGAAAATACGAGGAAAATGAAAAGCTGAATAAAAAAAGCTGGAAGTATAAAAACAATTTTAAAAAGTAAATTAGAAAAAACCAGAAAATTAAAATAGATTACCAAAAAAGAAAATAAAAAACAAACATTAAAAAAATGAGAAAATAAAAATAACTAATACTCTTTTATTTAATAATTGTAGAAATCTTATAAATTTCAACAAGGCGGTGGATATGGAACATTGAAGAAGCATGTTAAAAAAAGCATCAGGTGGAGTTGAATATCTCTAATCAAACTCAAATGCATGGGTATGTCTCATTTGTGCAAATAGGGTATACCCAACCAACCGGTTTATTTAAATATGAAGATAGGCGATGGAGAGCGAATTTAGCTAAATTTGTAGCTATGGAGCATTTATCATTTAGTTTTGGTGAAAGCTACATTAGAAGAACTTGTTCAAACATCATTAAATCATTTGGTAGGCGTGTTCTCGAACATCATTTGTAGCGTGAACTTAAGAATTTAGTTAAAACTACTAAAAGAAATTTAACTAGGGAATTTGGAAATTTACTTCAAAAAAGTTTCTATTTGTCTTGATATTTGGAGTGATCATTGGCAAACTCATAGTTACATTGGTGTTACATGTCATTGGATAGATAGTTAAGTGGAATATTCAAAAACGATTACTTGCCTATCGTCTTTTTGATGATCGTCACGGTAGATAATATATTTAGAATGCTTTCTTTGATTTTGCAAGAATATAACTTGGTAGATAGAATATTTTCGTTTCTTTTGATAATCTTTAGTTCAAATAATGCTACTATTGGAGATCTTGCGTTCTTTACGAGACCATCTTTAGGAGGTAGATATTTTCATATAAGATGCATATGTCATGTAATGAATTTATGTGTTCAATATGGGTTAAAATCATTACAAGAACAATTTGCACCTATTAGGAAGCATTGTGTTATTTATGGTCACATCCATCTATTATGAAAAAATGGGGTAAATTTTGTAAACAACATAATATGCATCTAAAAGATTTTCCGGGATGTACCAACTCGTTGGAATTCAACATATGCATTATTACAAGCCTCATTTGATTATAAAGATTTATTATGTACATTTTTCAACACTTTGCAAAATGATGGTATTCATTTATATGGTCATCAATGGAATCAATGTACTTACTTATGTGATATGTTAAGAATATTTTCGAATCTACAAATTTATTATTGGGGTTTATTATCCAACTTGATTTAGTTTTAAATACATGTATTAATATTGCTAGTGCTTTTAATGAATGCATGAATGATACAACTTTAGCCGAATGTGTTTTATCTATGAAATCAAAATGGTTAAAGTATTTTCGTGAAATTCGAAACTTTATTTACTTGCTTTTGTTTTAGATCCTAGATTTAAATTTGATATGTTAGAAGAAATGTTAAATGCTTATTATGATGTATTGTATTCGCAACCGTATGAGACACATCTAAGACCAAATGTTGTATCGATATTATTTGAACTTAGACAAAATATAAATGATATTTATAGAGAATATAGTGTAAAATTCAAGGGAGAAGCTAGTCAAATCGAAACATGACAATCTATTAACTCAGTATATCATACGGTTTTAGTAAATTTAATGTTGCACAACGATTACTTAGGGAAAAAAGTAAGCGTCCAAGAGGTTCTGAAGCTCAAATGTAGAGCTTGAGAATTATTTAACTACTTCATCGAGTTTAGTAAAAGCGAGATATTGAAGACTTTGATATTTTGAAATGGTGGTCATAAAGAACTCGACCTTATCCGATCCTCTCAATCATCGCAAAAGAGGTTTTGGCATGTCCGTTTCAATTTATTCGCGGTGAAGCAATCGTTTAGCTCGGTGGAAATATTTTGGATGAATCACGCTCATGTAATACGCATCCCGATTCCTTAGAAGCCCAATGTTTATTGAATGATTGGTGTAGAGTGGAGAGCGAACACGGGGATTAGAGTCAACATGCGACCTATCCGATGAGTTTGACACGGAGACAAATACAACCGGAGCGGCGGAGAAATAGGAGTGATTGATCAACGCCACACCTAAAGGTAATGATGGTAAAAGAAAGCGAACTACGTGGACTTTGATTCTCTATACCCTAAGAGGATCACGTAGACAAGCTGTTAGGAATTTTATTGTTTAGATTTTGATGAATGCCATGTAAAACTTAGAATAGAAAGTTGGCACCCAATTTTATTGTATAATGCATTGTAACAATTAAGTGGTCAAGGTGAGTTAAATCGGCCTACGCCAACTAACATGCGAAGACAGCTGAAATTTGGAAGGAAGACTCTGCTGTGTGAAGACAGTGAGTATGGCAAAAAAGAGTAGAGCGGGAACTCTACTAAAGAAGCGGTGAGATGCGGCCAAGTGGAGTATCAGTCAAGTCAACTCGAGAAAAGCAAGTCTCGAGTTGAAGTGGCGAAGAAGTCATCGATGATTGGAAGTGACGACTAAGTCACTGGGGAAAGCAAGGAAATGCGGTCAGTCGAGATAAGCGTAAAAAGACCGTTGCCGAGAAATCAAGAGATTTACTTAAACAAGTAATATCTCATACCACCTTTCTTGAAGTGCTCGGTCGGAAGCGTGCAAATGGAATGAACGATAGGAAGCACTACACCGTGTCGAGAACTACGAAAAGGTGAAAGAACAATTCATACGAGGAAATGGCAATTCAAGAAGCGCAACAAGACAAACCAAGCATGCCAAGTGACTTTCAAAAATAAGCTATCTCTTCAACGGGCAAATTTTTGAAAGTTCACTATAAAAAAATTTGAGGAGTTTGTTTGAAAAAAAGACACACACGTGAGATATACAAGCATATTAGAAAAAGCTGAAACATTCTCAATCCTCAAGCCTACATTCACGAAGAACATCAATCCAACACTCACTGTGAAGGAAAGATAACTTCAATCGGTTGAAGAGGAAAATCGAAAACAAGGGGTCTACATTCCACGAAGGATTGTAGGAAGGTTCAGGTCGAACCAAGTCTTAAGCTTTTGGAGGCTTCGTGATCAAATCCAAGAGCTTGAGCAAGTGATTTGTAGTAGCAAAGCCATTTGCCCTGTGAAGAAAAGGCGAGTCGTCACGAAGCGGTGAGTGATCAAGGCGTCTCGGGGTGAGTCCCAAAGGATCAAGTTAGATGTGTGATCAAGACATGTATCCAGGACTGTTACCACTTTGTGGCGATCATTACCTAGTGGATTCCTCCGGGGAGTTGGAGAAGAGAGGAGTAGAAGAATTACCCCATCTTGAACCTCTATAAAAATTTTCTTTGTGTCATTTACATTTCGACATTTTAATTCTGCATTTTTAGCGCTTATATCTGGCGATAAATTTGCTATCCATTTGATAATACAAGTACTAAACCAAGCTCTAAACTCTTTGCTTAATCAAACTTAAGGGTGTTAAGTCTTCGCTGAAAACAAAACCACGATTGAGTTAATTTAGAGTCAGCAGTGAGTTATTCCATCAACGGCTCGATTGAGTACATTAAGAGACTAACTCTTGATTGACTAAATGTTATCCATCGAGGACACAGTGTGAAGAATCAACTCGTATATTTAAAAAAAGGACTAAATCGAAAATTTGGTAAGGTTTATTCAACCCCCTTCTAAACCACACTTACACCCCTTAGGACCTACAAGTGG
This sequence comes from Rehmannia glutinosa, assembly GCA_016081115.2. Taxonomy (NCBI): domain Eukaryota; kingdom Viridiplantae; phylum Streptophyta; class Magnoliopsida; order Lamiales; family Orobanchaceae; genus Rehmannia; species Rehmannia glutinosa. The sequence goes on from JABTTQ020001372.1 coordinate 73,006, forward strand.
TATCGGAGCGGTTGGTTCATTGAACCCTCCGCAGTTCTTGAACTAGATCTCAAACTTTTCAAAGTCTGCTTTAGTACTTAAACTTTCTAAACTCTTTTTATCATTAAAAGTTATTATAATGGAAGCAAATTTGACACGCATCCCTATGTTCACTATTGAAGAATTTGATGATTGGAAAATTCATATGCAGGCTCATCTATCGGCATTACATGATGAGATGTGGATAGTGATAGAAGATGCCTCTGCAAATCTTAAAGGTGAAACGGTATGCGAAGAGTGCGGTGAAGGAGAAGAAGATATTGCTCCCGGACGGTCATGGTTGAAAAACCAAGAAGCTGAGTGGACAAATGATGACAAAAAAGATATAACCTGGACAATGTAGCCAAGGACATCATTTACAATAGAGATGCAAGCAGGCGGGTTTGGGCGGAGTTTGGCCAAAGCAGGACCCGCCCGAGGAAAAAATTAGACCCGGGACCCGCCTTGGCCAGCCTCAAGACTGCCCCGCCCGCCTCAAAAACTTGAGGAAGTCTAGACCCGCTAGACCCGCCAAGTATTTTTAAATTATAATAATTTATATTTTTCTATTTTGACCAAATTTCAAAAAGTAATCTAATGTCAATAGGTTAAAAATTAAATAAATATAATTATGCAACTTATTATAACTATTTTTTAGAATTGGCTACTATTAAGATTTTTTTTTTTTTTTTAAAAAAATACTATTAGTATACTACAATAATACTCAACTAATGTTTAAAATAAATATTCAAAGTAGAATATTACAAGATATTATATTAGTAAATTAAACTTTAAAAGTAAATAATATTATATTAGTACTCAACTAATATTTTTAAACATATAACACTCAAATTTAAAAATACATAATGCAAAAATATTTCAATATATATTTAAAAATATAGTAAAAATTAATATGCGGGGCGGGTCGGGGCGGGTTCTATTGGACCAGGACAGCCCCGCCCCGGACAGCGGAGTTTGTAATCTTGGACGAGACGCAGGACCCGTTTATCGGTCTAGACCCGCCAGGGGCGGGTTTAATGCGAGGGGCGGGTTTTGACCCGCCCCATTGCCATCCCTAATTTACAAAACCTTGGACAAAGCCGTATTCAATAAAGTTAAATCATGCAAAAACGGCTAAAGATATAAGGACAAGTGGCGTTGATTTGTGAAGGCTCGGAAGCAAATCAAAGAAAACAAATTATCGGTGGTACATGTCTGAAATTTGAGAACTTCAAAATGATCTCAGGAGAGAACCTGGATCAACTAGATGCTCGGTTCACGGATATCACAAATGGTACATGCACGGCAGGAAAGGAATATACGAAAGAAATGTGTATGAAAATCCTAAAAAGTCTTCGGTGAATGGGAAATGAAGGTCATAGCTTTGAGACATTCCATGGACCTATCAAAGACATCCAACCATGAGTTATTCTCGGACCTCAAAGCTCGAGTTTGGTGAGAAGAAAAGACCGAGGAAGAAGGCAATTTGTACCCCAAGCATTTGCTCTAAGTGTTAAAGATGGAAGAAGAGGAAAGAGGTCGAAAGTGGTCATTGACCCGGAAGAAATAGCCCTGATGGTTAAGAGGTTCAACAAGTTCTTCAATAAGAACTACAAGAGAGGAAAGGGTGAATCTTCGAGAAGACACTCGGCTCCCCTCCAAATCAAGGAAGATAGGCCAACCAAGAGAACGGATCATCAAAAAGTTGAGTATCAAAGGGTGACAATCGAGAATGGAAAGAGTGATCAAAAGGTTGAATATCTATCTTTGGAAGCTAGACAACAGTCACTATGCCATTGGTATCCGTATCTGTAGTCAACAAATACGGGGATGAAGAAGAAAGGAAGGTCTTGAGAGAAAAGAAAGACAAGAAAGGAAAAAGGCAATGATGGGCTGAGGCTATTTGAAACAGCCAAGTCGAAGCAACTAACTTCGGAAGCGATGGTGACTACTCAAGTGACTCACGAAGAAGAAGCCCGATGCGCTTGATGGCCAAAAGAACAAGATCAACTGACCAAGAAGATGAGGTACAATCTAACTCAACAAACTCAGGACACTAGTGATAGTAGTATGACACACATAACTTCATCACCCATTTGATCTTTATGATTCATTAGGCAAAATGATGAAAGATTTTGAATACATTAAATCCTCACACACTATTGAATGAGGAAAACGGCTACTCAAAAGTCAAAACTCAAAAGTGACTAAGGAGCTCGAGTACTCTAAGTCGAATAGGTGATGAGAATGAAAGTTTAAAAAATTTGAAAATGCTAAATTAATAGCGAAATTCTTTGCTATAGAAAAGAGGGAGAATGACCTCAATAATGTTATTGCTTCATTCACTAAGGCATCTAAATCATTGGATGATCTTATTATGAGTCAAAGAGAATGTGGAGACAAAGCAGGCTTAGGATTTAATTCCTCTGTGCTATGTCAAACCTCAAAAGCAATTTTGGAAAAAGGATCTTCAAGTCATGAAGAGTCGAAAAATCAAAACTCTAAATGTTGCACACACATTCACTCCAAGCACAATAACAAGCAAAGCTGGCCTTGGTTACAAAGGAAAAAAAGCTTGACCCGATTGAGTGTCTTTGAAAGGGCTGGTGAGAAGAGATCGGCCGAGTCCCTCAGCAAACTCTAACAGAAAATACTCTGTAAAAAGGAAGCGAGCTACCAAAAATCCCAGAAAATCCATAAAAGAAATACACATGATGGGAATGGTAGAAAATATCCAAGCCAAGTGATTAGAATAATGTGAACTATCGCATAGACTTATGGAATATAAGCCCAAATGGCAAAGGCCAAGAACTCGGCAAAGGCCATTCCAAAAGTATAAGAGCTTTCATCGACACACCTATGCACCTAGGCATCACACTCAAAGTCACCACAACTACCCAAGAAAGGCAATTGCTAAAACACGTATGCGACATCTGAGACAAAAGGCAATTTGTATGAACTAGAATCCCCAAGCAATTTGCGGGATTAATTATGATTATGGCGATAGATGGCAACCCCTTAGAAGTCAAATCATTTGGCTATAAGTTGGTTGGATCATCTTACAATTCTAACCCCTCGGGACCCGGACAAGTATGGGTACCTAAAAACTTAATTTCCTTGATTGCGGTGCGGGATCAAGGAGCAGTGAAGTGCCAAGGAACTGGTACATGGATAGTATTTATTCCGGACATATGACGAGGAAATAAAAATATTTGTCAAAATTCAAGGAAGTTAAAGGAGCAAAAGTCATATTTGGAGGAAATGAAGCTCTGGCGAAATAAGAGGCATTGGATCCATCAAGAGAAATGGATTAGAGATCACGAGATGTTGCATATGTTGAAGGACTCAACTTGATGTGCGAGCATCGATCAACTCTGTGACAAGGGCTACAATGTTGGATTCAACATGGGAATATGCCAAATCAAAGATATTGAATCAAATGAAGTTGTCTTTGCAAGGATGTAGGAGAGAAAAATATGTATGTAGTGGATTGGTCATTTTTGCAACTTTTGATGCACTGTCTACTAGCAAAAACCAATTTGAATCAAGTTGGTGGCACAAAAAGGTGATCACTGAATTTCAAAACAATTAACAAACTTGCGCAAGAAGTCATCTTGTGGAAGGATTACGGACTCGGTATACAAAAAGGGAAGTATATGTAGCGCATGTCGAAGGAAAACAAATCAAGTCGTCATTCAAAGAAAAAGACATGCCCATCCTCAACAAAGAATATTGCATCGCCATATGGATCTATTTGGCCCGGTGGAACGGCTGACATAAGTGGAAAGAAATACACCTTGGTGGTAGTAGATGACTATTCAAGATATACATGGACAATATTCATGTGTAAGAAGAAAGAAACTCTACAAAAACTACCACGGTGATGAAGAGGATTCAAAAGCGAGAAGAGTCAAACCATTATCAAAATAAGATCGGACGGAAGGAAGCGAGTTTGTCAATGGAATAATAACTTCGAGTATTGTATTGAGAATGGTATTAGTCATGAACTATCGGCAAGAACTCAGCGAGAATGGAGTTGTAGAAAGAAGGAATAGAACCCTCAAAGAAGCGGCAAGGACCATGTTAGGTGAGGCGGGGTTACCAAAAAGATTTTGGTGAAAGCAATCAACACGACTTGCTACACCCAAAAGCGGATGTATGATAAATGGCGGTGACAAAGACTCCTATGAGATGCGGGTGGAAGAAAACCAAATGTTGCATACTTGAGAATATTTGGATGTAAATGCTTAAATCCACAACAATGGCAAAACAACAACTAAAGGCTTTTGATGCTAAAGGTGATGAAGGTATCTTCTTAGGATACTCGGTGAAAGCAAAGCTCTGGGATACTCAACAAAAGAACTATGGTTTGAAGAATCCATTCATGTGGTATTCGATGAGCCAAATGTAAATGGAGAAGACATTGAAGAGTCGGTGATAAAATTTGAATCATCTAACCATCTGAGAAGAATCCTATCTTTGAAGGGAAAATTTGGAATTATCAATTGGAAGAAGATGAGATTTACTGAATCTCAAAAGCAATTTGGAGAATTTGCGGTAAGTGATTACGAGAGAGGCGACCCACGGCAAGAACAGTGCAAGTCATTGAATCGGCTAACTTACTCCAACCTGATGTAAGATGGTGAGAGATCATCCACGAGAACTTGTCATTGGAGATATAAAGAAGGTGTCAAAACAAGATCGAACTCAACAAGAAGCCATGTTCACATGCTTCATCTCTCTAAATAGAGCCCAAAGGCGTGTCACAAGCCTTGGGCGACACCTTTGGATTCAAGCTATGCGAAGAAAGTGAATCGAGTTTGAAAGAAATAAAGTATGGGAATTAGTGCAAAGACCGTACATCAAAATGTTATTGGCACCAAATGGGTGTTGAAATAAGATGAGCGAGGAAGGTTACGTGGTAAGAAACAAAGCAAGACTAGTAGCCAAAGGATATTGCCAAGAAGAAGGGATAGATTTTGATGAAACATTTGCCCCTGTAGCAAGATTGGGAGCTATAAGGATGTTTCTTGCCTATCTTTGCTCACAAGGATTTCATTGTATATCGGATGGATGTAAAAGTGCATTCTAAATGGTTTATTGGAAGAAGAAGTGTATGTTGAACAACCTCCGAGGATTTGAAGCGGAAGACTCTTGGAGATAAGGTATACAAACTCAAGAAAGCCTATATGGATTGAAAGCAGGCACCCGAGCTTGGTATGATACATTGTCACAATTCTAACGAAAATGGATTCACAAAGGAAAAGTAGATAGAACACTTTTGGAATTCAAGACAAAAAAGAGTATCTTGCTTGTTCAAGTATATGTGGATGACATCATTTTTGGATCACTAACAAAAGGCTGTGTGAAAAATTTTCAAACCTCGTACAAAGTAAATTTGAAATGAGCATGATGGGAAGGCGACATTCTTCCTTGGACTCCAAGTAAAGCAGTGAAGGATGGAACCTTCATAAGTCAAACAAAATACACGAGAGATTTAATGAAGAAGTTTGGTATGGAGGAGAAGTCTTACGTAAAAATACCAATGAACACATCGATCAAAATGGACATGGATGCGGATGGCAAGCACTGTAGATCAAACAAGATCTGAGCACTTATTGGATCATTGCTCTATCTCACGGCAAAGCGGACCGGACATCACCTTTCTTTGTAGGTGTATGTGCAAGATTTCAATCTGCTCCAAAAAAAGAAACCATATAATGACTAAGAGAATATTGAGATACTTGAAAGGAAGCGAAGTAGGCTATGGTATCAAAGGAAGGTGGATTCAAGCTAATTGGCTATTGATCCCGACTATCTTTGGATGCGAGTTGATAGGAAAAGAGCACTTGAGGCACATGTCAAATGCTAGGAAGCAGGTTGATTTCTGGTTTTAGCAGAAGCAAAATTCAATAGCCACCTCTCTGGTGAGGCGAGAATACATAGGCTGCGGGCGGTTGTTGTGCCCAAGTCTATGGATGAGGCAATGAGAGACTATGAGGTTGAAAAAGGAATTCCAATCATGTGTGATAACACAAGTGCAATTGCAATTACTCAAAATCTGTGTTGCATTCAAGAACAAAAGCACATTGATGTCGGATATCACTTCATAAGAGATCATGTTGAAAAGAAGGACATCATCGAAATATATCTCAAGCGATAAACAACTAGGTGACATCTTCACAAAACCATTATGTGAGTCAAGATTTGAAGAACTCAAGCATGAGTTGGGACTAATTGAGCTAAGGTGACACTCGGACAAATCAAAGAAGAGAAATGGAGCAGAAAGGAGTGAAAAAAAAGAAAGCAGGAAATCATTTCGATCAATTTATGTCGGAAAAACTGACTACAAGTCGGTGATATTGAGTCACTAAAGCGTGAGAAGTAGAGTTAAATCGGCTAAGGGATAATTTGAGTCAACTTATGAGCAAAATGACAAAAGCGGTCGTTTTGTCTAAGCGGGAATGTTTGAAGAATCGTCGGCATAATGATGATGTGTGGACATAAAGCTGCACACCAAGCTTATGATTGGATATAAATCTTTGCCGCATTAAATCACGAGACATTAAATGCTCAATAGGCGTGCAAAATCAAGCCGTTGATTTCGATCACATTTCAAAAACCACCATACGTCCTTTCATAAAACCATATTTAAACCATTTTAAAATCGTTCTCTCTCACACTTCTAAAAGCTTCATTTCATCTCTTTCTCTCAAAAGCAAAGGCAAAAATTCTCTCTAAACCTATCTATCTTCAAATCAATTTAAGTTTTCCTTGATATAATCCTGAAAATGGCACCAACTTATGACTTTACCAAGTTAGGGAAGCAAATCCACACCGGCTCTACGGTGGATTTGACGGGATGGTGAAAGCGGTCAGCGACACCCTAGTGAAGAAAATTTGAAAAGTTAAAGCGTCCGATTGAAATCGTTTACGGCGTTAGAATACCGATGACCTATGTGGAGGAAGTCGCACAATTCTACGTGAATCTTGAGATTCACGATGAAGGAATCAAGTCATCATTCCTGCGGAAAGCGGTGACTATCTCGCCGAGGATTTGGTGACCCTTGCTCACTACCCGTGAAGGAGCATCGAGTTTGAAGGTGATGTAAACTGGGTGATCTTGGAAAAGAAATAGCCAGGCTGATCTTTTTGATAAAATAGTGTATCTGACAAACAATGAAGCTTGAAGGAGGATTATCACAAAGTTATTGGACATAGTTGCCAAATGTATCGACATCAAGTTTGGCGGCTTTGACCAATTTATCAAAAGGCAATTGATTGTAATGTCATTTGCAATCATCGCGAGAAAAAGAAGATAAAGAAATTTGAGTTTGTATGCCAATGGAACTCTGCCCGACGTGGGAACAAATCCTTCAAAGAAGATGGCACATTTGGAGGATCCCAGGATATGGCCTAGTGATTGGCCGGTAATGGAAGTGAAAGGAGTCCTCTTAGACATGGGAAGGCATTCCATGTTAACAAGAGGATGTTGAGCAAACCTCAGGCGCCGAGAAGAGAGCTTACGCCAAGAGAGGCGACACGGTGTGAGGGGAATCGGTGACCACAAGAAGATCTGTTGTTTCCTCTCCACCCGAAGAAAGGCTGCCCGGCTACTAAGAAAAAGCTGCCCCTATGACAAAGAAAACAAACATGCTCTCCCCTGCCCTGCAGCGAGTCACTGCCCCTGCGGCCGTGTCTCCTGCCCCTGCGGCAGTGGTCGAAGGACTCACAAATACCTTCTCCGATCGTCAAAAGATGAGCAGAAGCCCGCGACGACCCGCTCCTCGAGAAAAGACACCGGCACCGGCCCCGCCGCCAAGACTGAAGACACCGTCTACGAACCGAGAAATCCCACAGTACAAACTAGGAGAGCGAAGAAGAATCATCAAGCGATCCAGGCCTGGAGAAACCATTGAGTCGATTACTCAGCTAGAGCAAATACAGGAGACCTTTGGAGAAGTAGAGTCTCCGGATGTAGTTGATGAAACTTGACGAAATCTATTTGAAGCGTCAGAAGCTGACAGAAAACATGGTGTAGTTCACAAGTGAAACACTGAAAGAACCTGCTAAAGCGGATAGTGATGTAATGATCCTATCCCCACCTTACCCGGACATCCAAAATCGTCTGCGTGAGTGGAGAAATGGAAGTTGAGTAAGTCGAGAGCAGTTCCAACGGCTTTGAGTTTATAGAAGAAGAAGAGGAAGCTGCTAAATTTCCTTGGACTAAAAAGCGTGCTCCGAGCACTTGATGAAGACATTTGCTTAGACATCCTGCCCAGATTTTCAAGGAAAAGGAGAAAAAGAAAAAATTTGAGGAAGCGAGGGAGGCACGTGAGAAAGGCAAGCATACGCCTATCTCGGCACCCCAGAACACACACATCCTCTCCTTGATGTCTTCTCGGGCCGGTGATGAGGATCGGAGAATCTTGCTTGCCTTTGAGAAGAGTTGCAAATCGGCAAGCATTGCGAGAATCGAGAATCCTTCACGAGCAAAGATTGATGGAGGGACCAGGAGAGTCCTCGAACACGGTGAAATCGATCGATAGGAGTGGTTGACAAATAGCAGCTGTTATTCTTGCCACCACTTCACTCACTCGGGAAGAAAGCGATAAGGGTGATGGCGATGGCGGGATAGTGGGAACCCGGTCGAGCCAACCCCTATTGAAGGTGTGTTACCACCTGCCATTTTGAACAATCAATCGAAAAGCAGGGAGTTTGGAGGCGAGTGACCCCATTCAAGTCACTCGGTGGTGCGCCGGTGAGAAACTCCTCGGCTGCGGCAAGGTTGGAGGATCTGCGGAATGACTCCTACAACGAATCAAGGGCGAAGTAGAGAGAATACAAACACAAGAAGAACAACAAGTTGCCATCAACGGCTCGAGGCGATTGAGGCTGTCTCGGTGAGTGCCAGCTACTCTGAAGGCTAATAATGGCTTTTGAGGCGATCGAGCCTGAGATGGAACGGCCACTGGGAGTTAACACTGCAGGCGATGAAAGTGCAATCCATGGGGTTGAGACTCGATGGATGCCACATGAAGACCACTAAGGCAGTGACCTTTGTCGAAAGGGAGGACAACCTCTGTGCGGAGAAGCTGCTGGAGGTAATGAAGGCCACGGGAGGTTGAGACTTCCCGGGGTAAGGTAGTGAAGTCGAGAACATCCCTCTGCTATCATCGACCCATCGGGAAGGAGATAAGCGCACTTCATGATTCCCAGGATAATCCGATGTCACATTTAAAGGATCGGAAGGCGAAGAAGAAGGCTGAGTCATCCCCGTGCAAATCAAAAGACTCATTGCGGATGTTCCAAGCGCGAGCAAGTCGATCCCAAGACTACTCGTCAAACCTTTAACTTTGATGATGAGCCACCAATGGAAATCTCATCATCGTCAGAGTAACGCTTCCCGATAAGGCCGGGACGTCTACTCAAATGGAAAAATCGGTGAGACATGAAGGTTTGTTAGGGTATTGAGGCTCAAAAGCGGTCACTTCACCACAAGACCCAGCTCAACAAGAGACCACAGCGCAAGCTCCTCAAAGTGCAGCGCGAGGATCGATTCCCAAAAAGAACTTCGCGCGCACCGCTCATCATTGAAGCAGATCGGTTGGCGGTGATGAATATTTTGTAGAATCTTTTCCTTTTCCTGGAAGTACCGAACTCCATGAAAAGTCGAGAGAATGAGCAGCGCCCACGCTAATACGGACCAGCTCCGTTTTCTCTTGAGATACCATTGTTCAGTGCTTATGACTTTGATCTTTGTATGGCCAGTACCTTGAAGAATCGGTGAAGTTCGAGAAGTGTTCAAGGCACTATTCTGCTGAGGTTGAGCGGATGGAGAAGGCATCGAGGCCTCTTTGGACATCTTATTTGGACAACGAGAGATGCCAACCTTACGGCCGACTTGAGAGGCATAAGCAATGATCGAGAATAAGGAATGGTGGCTTGGCTGACCAAACAATGCGTGTGGAACAAGTCGGTTCTTGAGGACATTGTTCAACAAGGCTGGCTTTGGTATGGAAGTGAAAATCTTGATGCAAAAACAAAGTGAGAGAACATATTGAGCATATGCATGAAGCTCCTTGCTAGAGATAAAGGCGATGCGTGAGCAAAATACAAATGATCTACGGTTGGAAGAACACATGACAAGAAAATTCAGCATTCTCATGGCATTTGAGATGAAGGCGATTGAGAATCCAACGCTACTCGATCAGAATTCCGTCTTTGCATACAACGCAGCCGGACTCGAAGCGAGAACTTCGACCATCGAAGACTCGACTTCATGCTTGCGATATGTTCCATGGGGTTCTCTATCCTTTGATGATGCCAAAAAGGGGAAGAGGAATACCAAAAGCGCTAAAATCGAAATTTGAAAAGAAAGGAAGCGGTGAGAAGGAAAATCGGTGAGGAAGTCTTAAAACAAAAGGAAGCTTGTTGAGGGGAAGGGTCGCGGATGTGACTTTGATGATTGCACAAACCCCCAACAAGGTCACATCGGTGACATTATCGACAAACTCCGTGACTCGCCACTCCAACACTACGATGTATCTATGGGTGAGAAAGAGAAAAACAATTGAAGCGGGGATGAAGGAAGTGGAAGGAAGAATGGATGAGTTATGAACATCTTGAAAGAACACGGAGGCATTCCGATGCGAACACTTATGCCATTTCGGATGTCGGAGGCGAACGCGTCGGTTGGCGAATTCAAAGCGCTCGAATCCGAAGGATCTTTGCAAATATGTCTATGGCTCAAGCTTAGGACTTTATCTTTGGGAAAAAGGGTCTCACATTATGTGAAGAAGGCGTGAGCGCGGCGGACTCAGGCGGTCGCTCTTGGTCACTCTCTTGGTCACTCAGTGGGAGGAAGAAAGAAAGTCTGATATCGCCTGAGGTAGAGGAAGAAGCGAGTGGAGTGGGAAGAAGCTTCTACCCTGAGCCTGCCAAGAATATTGAATCGTAGATCCAGGAAAGAAAGGAGAGATCTTTTGGAGGCTTGATCAAGTGGCAAATTTGCGAGTGGCTAAAACTAACGATGAGTATGCAAAAAGAATAGAAGAAGAAAACAAGAGACAAACTCGGCTATGGCGGGAGAGGCGAGGAAAGAATAAGAAAAGATGAAAGGTTTGCCAGGAAGGCATATGAAAAAAGAAAAAGAAAGCGGTGATGGCGAGAAAAAGAGAAAAACGAGAAGAAGATCTTGAACAAGATGAAAAAAGAGCAATGAAGGAGATGAAGTGTTCTTTGTCAACCGCCCGTGTATTTCACTATGTAAATACATACAATGTAAGTCTTACAGTAGGCAAATATGAACTCGATACACCTTGTAAACTTGATTGTGTAAAAGTACAAGAATGATATGATCAATAAAAAGATTGATTGCGCGCATACATTCTATGTCAATACACTATCTGTATGTATCTTTGTTATTTGCATTTTTGAATGGTTTAAGTTTTGGCATCATCAAAAGGGGAAATTGTTAGGAATTTTATTGTTTAGATTTTGATGAATGCCATGTAAAACTTAGAATAGAAAGTTAGCACCCAATTTTTATTGTATAATGCATTGTAACAATTAGAGTTGGTGGTGAGTTAAATCGGCTCGCCCTAACATGCAAGAAGACAATCAAGGCGAAAGGAAGACTGTGAGGCAAGTGAGTATGGCAAAAAGTAGGACAGGAACTCTACTAAAAAGCGGTGAGATGCGGCCAAGTGGAGTATCGGTCAAGTCAACTCGAGAAAAGCGAAGTCTCATACGAGGAAATGGCAATTCAAGAAGCGCAACAAGACAAACCAACGATTTGCAAGTGACTTTCAAAAATAAGCTATCTCTTCAGCGGGCAAATTTTTGAAAGTTCACTAAAAAGGCCGAGGAGTTTGTTTGAAAAACAAAAAGACACACACGTGAGATATACAAGCATATTAGAAAACTGAAACATTCTCAATCCTCGCCCTACATTACGAAGAACATCAATCCAACACTCACTGTGAAGGAAAGATAACTTCAATCGGTTGAAGAGGAAAATATCGAAAACAAGGGTCTACATTCCACGAAGGATTGTAGGAAGGTTCAAGGTCGAACCAAGTCTTAAGCTTTTGGAGGCTTCGTGATCAAATCCAAAGAGCTTGAGCAAGTGGCTGTAGTAGCAAAGCGGTTGCCTGTGAAGAAGGAGAGTCGTCACGAGAAGCTTGGTGAGTGATCAAGGCGTCTCAGGCCCGAGTCCCAAAAGGATCAAGTTAGGTTTGTGTGATCAGGGACATGTCCGGATTACCACTTTGTAAAACTGATCATTACCTAGTGGATTCTCCGGGGAGTTGGAGAAGAGAGGAGTAGAAGAATTACCCCATCTTGAACCTCTATAAAAATTTTTCTTGTGTCATTTACATTTCAAGCATTTTAATTCTGCATTTTTAAGCGCTTATATCTCATTTGATAAATTTGCTATCCATTTGATAATACAAGTACTAAACCAAGCTCTAAACTCTTGCTTAATCAAACTTAAGGGTGTTAAGTCTTCCAAAAAAAACAAAACCACAGTTGAGTTAATTTAGAGTCAATGACTAAGTTATTCCATCAATGGCTCGATTGAGTGCATTAAGAGACTAACTCTCTTGATTGACTAAATCGTTATCCATCAAGGACACAGTGTGAAGAATCAACTCAGTATATTTAAAAGGACTAAATCGAAAATTTGGTAAGGTTTATTCAACCCCTTCTAAACCTTACACTTACACCCTTGGGACCTACAACAACTTAATATTATTATTAATATTAAGCTCAAAACTTAATACTTTATTATCAATATTAAGTGCAAGTCCTTTTCTTTTTTCCTTTTTCCTTTTTATTTTAAACTAAATTGCTAAATATTTTTTCTAAAAAAATTAAAAAAAATGGTTCGGTTTAACGAAGCGGAATAGCAGTTCGTTTTGGAACGTGAGGCGTAAAGTGAGCATCCGGTTCGGGTTCCGGTTCACTCAATTGGTGAAGCTAGGCCGATGATTCCTAAGCAAGTGGTCAGTCTACATCTAATACTTAATAGAATAACAAATAATGCATTATAGTGTAAAACCTAATACGTTCTGAGACAACAACTAATACCGATTCAACAACAACTAATTCCTTCTCATTCTTCTCCTCCTCATTATCCATCTTAAGGAATGCAACACAATCATCAATGGCATCTTGATTCATAGGAATTTCCTCATTTTTATCCTACAAATCTTTCTTGTCATCCTCCAAATCTTCCTTATCATCATCATCATCCTCCCCCTCTTCCTTATCATCCTCCACCTTTTCCTTCTCCTCAAGTATTAAATCATCATGCGGCCGGTGACTAGGGGCATCTTTATTCACCGCGGGTATAACACCCTCTTAGGGGTCGAGAATCTCAAAGTGAGGCATGGAAGGGTCAATGAATCTCTTCATTCTTTCAAATTTGACAACCTCATCAACATATTCATGCAACTTTGCACTTGAAAAAAAGCTCACAGTCTCGAGACAACTCGGCAGCTGGAGACAATGAAGTCTCTTTTTTGAATTGTGTACTGCAGCTTTCGACCCTTTCCATATCGCACGAAATATGACATTCATGTTCCTCCTCGGCAACATGAATAACTCACTCATTTCTGCAAAACAAAACAACAAAAATCATTAGAAAACTACTAATAATTTTTGATAAATAATAATACATAACAACATTTTATCTTACATCCTTCACCAATTTGTGGATCTCCTCATCCACCATCTCTCCCTTTGGCAGCTTGTACTTGATCAATTCGATCAACTCACGATCTCGTTGTCATCATCCTTCTCATGTTTCTTTCTCTCTTTGTCTCGCCTTTCTTCAAAATCCCCGCCCATCTTTCGAGTCGCTCTTCTTCCTCACCAATGTTTCCTTCGCCACGAGTTTTCTTCCCCTCTGCCCTTTCCTACGAGACATGAGATATATGTCTGTCGAAACTCTCCATGTTCGAATTCCCCGGTTGCAATTTCTTCCGCAACCACATTCTTGATTCTCTCTGTGTTCCAATGTTGTATCAATGGTAGGAATGTGGGTTCCGCACGACCTTGCCATTTCAATCGGTGAAAATACAAGATCCGCGAGAACCAAAACGCAGCTCACATTCTTAACATTCCCTGATTTATACTTGTTCACGGCAACACACAACCTATTAAGAACATGTGTGCACCAATCCAACTGGTTTATTTTTTTCCACCTCAACAACTGAGCGTAAAACACCAAAGTCACGTTCGTTGGCACTTGGTGTTAAGAATGAAGACAATGAAAATAAAACAAAAAAATGCTTAAAGTCATCACCGCCATCCACCATACTCTCCATAACGAGACTTAAAAACTTCAACCTAACCACGCCTTTAAACTTGTATCTAGCGTTCAATCGATCATTAGAGCTAAACTCTCATTATTTCTTAAACGTCACAACCTTCGTTTCTTAGCGAAGAAAACTTGATCACAAATATCCCCCGCCGTCACAACAAAACTCCTATTTTGATCAATCTAAGAAGGCGGCTTGTACCATTGAAATTGCTAATTAACCACCTCAACATTTTTGTGGAGATTGCATTCACCCTGACCATCTTCAACAACCCTCCAAAACCAATGGCTTCAACATCTCTCTTTTGAGCAACAATAAGATTGGATACCACTTCACCTGAGACCTCGTGGTCTACATTGTGTGACAAAATCACTGCAAAAAATGTGCAAAAAAAAAAAAAAGTTAGTGCTTATACTTTACATTGAACACTAAAAGCTGTTAAAAGAGTATAGTACATATTAGCACTTTTTCTTTTCAAAGCAACATTTTCTCTTTTTCTTCTTTCTTTGGTGGAATATATTCCTCACTTGAGGATGGGTCCTCGTATGGAACCAAAGCCGATGGAGGGATATCATCATGTTCATCATTTTTGACCTCTTCATCGGCTTCTTCATATGCACCATTTTGTTCTTTGCACACACCAACAACATAAACACCACGAGAAATCAATAACTAATAATTTACAGGATAAAAATTAGCACTATTCGGACTATTGAGTAATACCAAATCTATCTGAGTAATCAATACTTTTCGATTGTAATACCTAATCTATTGAGTAAGTAATAATATTATTCAAACTACCTACTAATACATTTAAAAAAAACAGAACAACAAAGACAAAAGCATGACACTATGGTTTTGGACTAATACTTTTCGAGTGTAACAACTAATACAATTGAGAGTAACAAGTAATACAAAATACAAAAAACCACCAATAACATACACTTTACTACATGCCATAAAAAGAGAGAAATCATTACTAACACTTTACATAATAAACACGATACTATTCAAACTAACTACCAATACATTTAAAAGAAAAAGCAGAAATGACAACCAAAAGCGGTACTATGGTTTTGGACTAATACTTTCAATGTAGCAACTAATACAATTGAAAGTAACAAGTAATACAAAATACAAAAAACCACCAATAATATACACTTTACTACATGCCATAAAAAAGAAAGAAATCATTATTAACACTTTACATAATAAACACTAATACTATTCAAACTGACTACTAATACATTTAAAAGAAAAAGCAAAATAAAAACAACAAAAAGCGAGGAAATTATGGTTTTGGACTAATACTTTTCGGTGTAACAACTAATACAATTGAGAGTAACAAGTAATACAAAATACAAAAACCTAACATAAAAAACAGGGCTAAAAACTTGACAACGGGAAGAAAACAGAGACATCATTGCTAATACTTTACATGATAACAACTAATACTGATATGAACTAACTACTAATACATTTAAAAAAATATAAGGAAACACGAGAAAATGTTTGTATAACTTAAATGTTGAGAAAAAACACATAAACAACGAAATAATAAAAAACCTGCAAAAACTAGAAAGTAGGGTTTGGAATTCGAAAATATCAAACAAATCACCCGAAAACTTTAAACCCTACACATTAAAATGGACGAAACTACCGTTTTCAAAGTCTAGAAATCTTAAAAACCCTAGCATGAATCAAACATTACCTTATTTGTGAACACTAACGAGCGATATCGTTGTTTTCAAATAAACACGAACTTGAAACCATGAAGAACTGGTCTCATCAAACTCGAGCGAAAATGCTACAAAATTTCAAACTTCACGCACCAACGCACGCACCAATGCACCAACGCACTCACTCCGATTCGAAAGAATTATGTGTAGAGTTTTTGCAATGCTTGAGAATTGAAGTCACATCCAACTATGCAAGTAATGACATGATTCGGTTCGGTGATGTATCAATTGCCCATTTGAAATTGAAAAGCCACGTTCAAATCACAAAGCGCCACTAGCCGATTGAAAATTACAAAAATGCCACTAAGGGCAAAATCACAAAAATGCCACTGGGTCATGGATCCGGTCGCGGGTCGATCCGTTTAACGGTCCGATCCGTTAAACGGTCTGGACGGGAGTTTTTGTGTATTGAAAGGCCATCTTCCTACCATATCAATTTATTACCTTTTGATTTGAAAATTATTTGCAAAACTATTTGCATAAGATATTTTTCAAAATCATTTTTCAACTATCTTGTCCCTGTGGCAAAGTTATTATTTACAACTAAGCTTGTTATACACTTATACTCATTACTCAATGGCTAAACGTACTGTAATGTAATTGAATTTTTCTTCTTTATGCAAAAAACCAAATGGAAATAGCTTGGTGAAATCAAATAATCGAAAATCTGAAAAATAGACTCTTTGTTAAATACCAAAAAAAAAAAAATCGTTTCAAGGGCAACCATAAAATTTCATTTAATCTATCATCCATACAACTTCGAAAATCTCTATTATAAAAAAATTCTAATACATAGTCAACTTGTTAGGATTTTTCTTTGTTAATTTTAGCTATACAAACGAAATTATATATCAAACTTGCCACACTGTTTGTAACCTCTCACCAAATTATTCAATTCAATCATTTGCAATTTGAACAATGATGAATGATATAATTAAAAACCCTTTTCCTGAGTCAATTTTTGAAGCAATTTAACTGCTCCAATGAGAACAAAATCCATAATAAATAGAAGTTATGGTTTTTTTATAAAGCAGCAATGTACCAGCACACTTCACAAATTAAAATTTCCACAACAAAGAAAACAAGATTAGGCCTTGCACTTCCACAGCCACATAATTCAACTGAAATTATGTGAAAGTTTAATAGCATATTTTGGAGTACATAGAGTTAATATCAAATGGCAAGCATCCAAATAGCAATTGCAAAAAGGAATCCTTGGTAGCCTAGTGGAAAGGCGTTCGTAAAACTTAGACCATCGAAAGGATCTCGGAGACCCACCAAAGTACGAAGCCCATATGTCTGGGTTCGATACCCACCTCCATCCCCTCCCAAGATATTTATACTCAAAAATAAAGAAAAAGCAACTGCAAAAGGATAATACATAAATTTAAAAAGATCAAATTGGCAAGCATCTCAAAAGTTACTTGCACGTCGTCAAAACAAGGCAAGTTGCCTGCAATTAACTCACTCGTCCATGTTCTTAATCTCATCCTGCTTCACATCCGAGCTCGGACAACCGTCCACAACCTCATTTCCACGCCCATCAGAACTCGCAGCATTGTCTGAACTCGGGGCATTGTCATTGTCTGCAAATCTTAAATCTGGATAGTTACGATAGTTCAATGAATGCAACCAAAGGGCCACAGCTCCATCCTTGTGCTCAGCTGACGCAATGTGAGAGTAAATGTACTTCGTTTTGAAGTCCTCGGCTTCTTCTGCATAATCTTTCATCGAGAGTTCTTCGTGTGTGTCTTTCCATTTGAATTATACGATGAAAAGAAGCACTCGTCTAAATATAATCCAACTTCAGGTGCCATAGGCACGTTTATATTTACCTTCCTGAATTCAATAACAAATGTTAGAAAACAGAATATCTCATACTAAAATACAGCACTTCAAAACAATGAAAAAGTACTTACTGCTCAAAAGCTGTTTCGATCAACGACTCAGGAGCGATATTCCTCATGATTGCAACAGCAAGACCAATCATTTTCCGTATTTGATGAAGCATGAAACTCTGCCCCACAACCGCACTTGACAAAGTCGATTCCATCAATACTAATTACGGTATTTGCATTAAACGATAAAATGTATCGCTTAGCAGCAGGGTCCTCGGCTTTAGTTCTGGTAGTGAAATTATGGAAGTTATGTGTCCCTTCATAATACTTTAGTATTCTATTAAACCTCTCCTTCTCCTCCTCTCCATAACAGAACTCACTCTTCTTTTCTAATTTTTGTGTCGTCATTAGCATTTTCACATTCCAATCTATTTTCAGCTCCATTTTCTGACAGCTTCCCGGGTTCAGGGCTTGCATTGTCATTATTAGTGTTATCAATCCCTTTGTCTAAAGAATTTACCACAATATTGTTTTCTACTGAAACTGCTTTCTCGTCCTCCATTTTCTCATCTTGGGCAGCTAAAATTTTCCCAGTTTCACTATTTGAGTTATTTTCAGAATCATTGTTTCCAGTTTCATTGTTCTCGGAAGAATTCACTACAGTCTTCTTTTCGGCTAAAGCACTTTCATCGTTCTCGTTTTGGGTGGCTCGGTTTCCCAGTTTCAATATTTGAGTTACTTTCAGAGTCATTGTTTCCAGTTTCATTGTTCTCTAAAGAATTCACTACAATCTTCTTTTCAGCTAAAGCACTTACATCGTTCGATGAAATGCCTGAACCAACCTCAACATTTTCATCCAGAGTTTTCGACTCATAAGTACGCTTACCCATAACTCCAAAACCTTCCTTCCCCTTTCTGAACACTCCAAACACTTAACAAGCTCACTCCCAGACCCCAAGCTCGCCATAACACTCTCCCTATCACGATGACATGATGGATCAAGTGCGAAAACCGGGATCAAATAAACATACCTCCTCCGATCGCAGAACTTCTTCGCATTAAACGACGGTGTCGCCCGCTTGTACCCGAATATCCGAATCTGTGGCGCCAAATGCGAGTTCAACCGCTCAACAAAACCTGGCGGATCGACGTAAAACCGGCCCGACACCACTTGGCCAACGGCGCTGACACCCTTATCAGTGCGAGCGGAACGGGCCCAGTCGAACCGCCTGTGTTGACCCCTTTCCTCTTCGGGGATGGCTCCGGAAAAATAAAGGGCTTCCTCCAGGTCGCCCTCGATGGTTTTGGCTCCGGGGTTTTTTTGCATTCCTTGGTAGCCCACGCCGCAATAGGCGAAGAATATTGCGACTTTGCGGCGCTTGTACTTGGGCTTTCTGGTAGTTGTTTCGGAATTTTCGTGATTTTCTTCGTCGCCGGAGGTGGTTGTGGTGGACATTTTTTGCCTTTTGGAGTCTGGTTGTTCTTCTTGTGGTTGAAATGATGCGTTTTCAGCCATGTGTATCAGGGGAATGAAAACGTTGTGCGCCTATGCCCTCGTAAAACCCTAGAAGGAGATTGTGCTTGATGTAATTGTACGTTGAGCTATGCTGATTTTCCCTTTTGTGTTTTCTTTCTTATTCAGTTATTCTACTGTGACTAGCAATGAAAAGGAGAAAAAGAAAATGAAAAAATGAATATTATTAAGACGTGTGGTATTTGGAAGTTTTGGAGAAAATATGTTGAGACACGTTTGGAATTAAAATAGGAACGTTTAAGAACGAAAGTTTGGTTTTATTTCTCAAATAACTGATTTGATGTGGTGTTGTAGAAATTTGCGTTTGATTTTATTTTTGAGGCTATGTTATTTTTATTGTTGAAGTTATATAACTGATAACATAAAAGATTTTTTTGAGAAGGAATTGTATAGCTTTATTCCAAAATAGATAAGTAGCTAGTACAATGTCCATCATCCAAGGCGGGATATCTTCATTCGACCAACAAAAGGGCGATGAAGAAAAACTGCAAAATTAGCATTAATCTGGCGAAGAACATTATTAGCAACGCTGACGATTTAACATGACGGATATTTGTTGCTCCCACCTCCGTTATTAGTCTCGAGATGTCATGAATAATCAATCCTCTATAACTAAGATCCTCTTGTGTGGCCGTGATGCTTGCACCGCCGTTAGAGAGTCCGAAAAAATATCAAAGGGCGTATACCACGTTCTTCGCTTGAATCAATCCTTCTTTAATTGTTGCCAACTCCCCATCAACTACTTCATCAAATTTCTCGTGTCGTCCCCAAACGCTATCCTTTGTTTTACCATCCGAGTCCCGACAATACCTCCTGCTATGCGCACTGTTCTCGAGAGGTTGCAACAGCGCCCACATCGAGTCTGTACGTGTTCTCGGGTGGTTTTCGCCAAGTTTTTTGTTTTCTCATTAGATGGCTGAGTTACCTTTGTTTGCATTTGAGCCATTCGACACGCCTGTAAAAATTCCTCCACCCAATTCATTGGCCATTTTTTTGCCATCCACATTGTGCACACAATTTTGCTTCTCCTTTCAAATAGCCCATGTAAAGCAAGCAAAATATTCAAAGAGATTTTTATCCAATTTATATTTCATCCATTCACCCACATCCAAGAACTCCCCACGTTGTGCTTGTTTTAGGAGTTCCCAAAAACCCGATTTTTTCCAAGCTTCACGTATTGCTCTGCCAAAAAAATAGGGAATGAGTTGTAGTATCATTATGGAAAAGACATAAAGCACATCCTCCTTCCACAAGAACATGATGGCGAAGAAGATTAATTTTCGACGCAATTGAATCATGCGATGCTTTCCACGAGAAAATGTGGATTTTGGTGGTATTGATAATGCCCATAAAAATTTCCACCACTTTTTCATATGTTGGGAAATTTATTGCTTAGATTTTGATGAATGCCATGTAAAACTTAGACTAGAAAGTTGGCACCCCATTTTCCTTGTAATTTGTATTGTAATAGATAGAAATTTGTTTGTATTGAGTCAAAGTCGGTATGCCAGGACAAGAAGTCAACTAAAGATCGGAATGAAGACTCAGTGAGGAGCAAGTGAGTATGGCCAAGAGAAGAAGATCAAGGACTCGATTGAAGGAGTATCGGTGAGACCTTGTTGTATGAAGAGTCAATCAAGTCAACTCAAGAAAGCGAGTCTCAAGTTGAAGTGACGGATGAGTCATCCATTGATTGAAGCTAACTCAAAGTCACCTGGGGAATAAAGGATCGATCAAGTCAAGACGACCGAAAAAGAATCCGTTGTACGTAAGTCAAGGAATTTACTTAAACAAGTAATACTTCCATGCTGCCATGTCTTAAAGTGCTCAGTCCCAGAAGCATGCAAAAGGAATAAACCAATGGGAAGCACTGCACCTCGTGTCAGATTCTGAAAAGCTGAACGTTCATTTAATACGAGAAAATGTCAACATCAAGGATCGCAACAAGACAAGCCAATGAACACAAGTGATTTTTGAAAATCAGCCTATCTCTTCAACGGGCAGATTTTTGAAAGTTCACTATAAAAGGCTGAGGAATCACTTTGAGAAAAGGTTACCTTGGTTAACCTGAACCTTGCATACCTGAGATAACAAGCATCATTCATTCTGTAACCTGCAAAATATTCTCAAGTTATTCTAGCAAAATCCTCAAGCCTAAATCTCGAAGGAAATCGATCCAACACTAAGCTGTGAAGGAAAGACAACTTCAAACTGTTGAAGAGGAAACTTTTGAAGAAGCAAAAAGGGGTCTACTTTCCAAGGAGGATTGTAGAAAGGTTCAAAGTCGAACCAATCTCAAGTTATTGGAGGGCTTCGTGATCAAATCCAAGAAGCTTGAGAAAGTTAGTGAATTAGCAAGGCGATGCGCCTGAAGTAGCCGAGTCGGACGAGAAGCCACTGTGTGACCAAGGCATCTCTAGACCGAGTCCCAAAGAGCAAGTCAAGTCGGTGTGTGATCAAGACTTGTATACGGACCGATAACCACTTTGTACTCGATCACTACTTAGTGGATTCTCTCCAGGAGTTGGAGAAGAGAGGAGTAGAAGAATTACCCCATCTTGAACCTCTATAAAAATTATTGTGTCATTTACATTTCAAAGCATTTTATTTTCGCATATCACTTTATATCTGCGATAATTTGCTATCCAACTCGATAAGTAACCAAGTGCAAAAATCAAGTGTTTAAAACAAATCAAATCAAATTAAAAGGGTGTTAAGTCTTCCATTGAAAATCTCAACACCAAGTTAAAGTTTAGACTAAACATTTGAGTTATTTTATCAACAAAGCTCAATCGAGTCGTTGAGTGGCTAACTCTATTTGGTTAACTAACTTAGTTGTCCCCCAATTACTTAGTTGTGTATTTAAATCAGTAATACTTTAAAAGGACTAAAATCGAAAAGTTGGTAAGGTTTATTCAACCCCTTCTAAACCTTACCGCACACCTTGGGACTTATAAGTGGTATCGAGCGGTTGGTTCATTCGGCCTTCTTCCGCACAAGTTTTGAACTAGATCTCCAATCTTTCAAAGAAGTTTTTAACACTTGCTCTTTCAAAAGCTATTTCTATTCAGCAAAGTTATTATCATGGAAGCAAATTTGACACGCATTCCTATGTTCACTATTGAGGAATTTGATGATCGGAAAATTCGTATGCAGGCTCATCTATCCGCTTTACATGATGAAATATGGATAGTGATAGAGGATGGGTCACTTGCAAATCCGAAAGTGAAACTGATTATCAGAGCGGACCGCGGTGAAGGAGAGAGAAAAGTCTTGAGCAAGACCACTGGTTGAGAAACCAAGGATGAATGGACAAACGAGACGAGAAGAAGATACAACTTGGACAATGTGGCCAAGGACATACTTTACAAAACCTTGGACAAAACAATGTTCAATAAAGTCAAATCTTGTCAAATCGCAAAACAAATCAGGATAAATTAACTTTAATTTGTGAAAGATCCGAGCAAATTAAAGAAAACAAATTGTCCGTTCTTTGTACAAAAATTTGAAAATTTTAAAATGCCTTGCAGTGAAACCTTGATGTTGGATGCTCGATTCATCGAGATCACAAATGAATTATCCGCTCTTGGGAAAGAATATACACGAGGAAGGAAATGTGTATGAAGATTCGAGAAGCCTCCCGGTGAATGGGAAATGAAGGTCATGGCCTGAGACATTCAATGAACCTCACAACAACATCCAACCATGACCTATTCTCGGACCTCAAAGCCAACGAGTTTGAGCCGAGAAGAAAAGATCAAGAGGAGACAGTCGTACCCAAAACAATCGCACTTATAGTCAAGGATGGGAAGAGAATCAAGTCGAGAAGGGCTTTGACCGAGGAAGAAATTGCCTTGATGGTTAAAGATTCAACAAGTTCTTCAACAAGAACTAAAAAAGAAACAAGGGTGAATCCTCCAGGAGACATTCAACTCCTCCAAGTCAAGGAAGATAGGCCACCCAAGAGAGCCGAGCATCAAAAGGTTGAATATCAAAGAAGCGATAATCCAAGAATGGAAAGAGTGACCAAAGAGCCGAGAACTGTGTTGAAACCGTAGACAACCAGGACATTTTGCTATTGATCGTCCATATCCTGTAGTCAATCTGAGGAATGAAGAAGAAAAAAAGAGTCTTGAGAGAAAGAAGACGGGGAAAAGAAAAAGGCCATGTTGTCAGCCGCAGACTGTTGAGAATGCTAAGTCGAAAAAGAAGAAGGACTCGAGAGTAGTGAAGTCGACTACTCAAGTGACTCTGAAGAAGAAGAAGCAATGATCCTGTCTAATGGCTAAAGAACAAGATCAACTTCGACAAGAAGATGAAGTACACTCTAACTCATCTCACTCGATTCTAGTGATAGTGATTGTGACACACACACACATCATCACCCACTCGATCTTTATGATTCATTAGGCAAAATGATGAAAGATTTTGAGCACATTAAATCCTCACACACACTATTAAATGAGGAAAACAGCCACATTAAAAGCAAAACTCACGGTGACTAAGGAGCCGAGTACTCTAAGTCACATAGTCGATGAGAACAAAGAGTCAATTTGAAAATGCAAAACTAATAAGCGAAATATTTGCTATAGAAAAGAGGGAATATGATCTCAAGAATGTGATTGCATCATTTACAAATGCATCTAAATCATTGGATGACCTTATAATGAGCCAAAAAGAGTGTGGAGATAAAGCGGCATATGATTCAATTCCTTTGCACACAAATCAAACTCCTAGAGTGATTTTGAAAAAGGATCTTCAAGTAATGAATCATCTCAAACATCCAAGACACCAAATGTTGCACCCACATTCACTCTAAAGCACAATCACAAACAAACTGGCCTTGGATATAAAGGAAAAGGAAAAAATGTAATTGATTGAGCATGATGAGAGGACAGTGAGAAAAATCCAGCAGAGTTCCTCAAAGAAACTCCAAATAGGAAGTACTTTCTGTAAAGAAGAAATAGAGCTATCAAAAACCCCAGAAGTTTTCTCAAAGAAACACATATGATGGGAATAGTAGAAATTACACAAGCCAAGCCGATTGGAATAATGTGAAATATCAAAAAAAAACCTATGGAATATAAGCCTAAGTGGCAAAGGTCTAGAACTCAACAAAGGCCATTTCAAAGGCAAACGAGCTATAATCAGCACACATATGCACCCAAGCACTACACTCGAAATATCACAACTACCGAGAGAATGCAATTGCTAAAACACACACACAGGCATACAGACAAAAGAGACGGATGTATGAACCTAAAGCCCCCAAACAATTTGCCAAAGTGAATTATGATTATGGCACGAGATAGATGGTAACCTCTTAGAGTCAAGTCATTTGGCTATAGG
Organism: Rehmannia glutinosa; assembly: GCA_016081115.2. Classification (NCBI taxonomy): domain Eukaryota; kingdom Viridiplantae; phylum Streptophyta; class Magnoliopsida; order Lamiales; family Orobanchaceae; genus Rehmannia; species Rehmannia glutinosa. The sequence continues at coordinate 97,814 of JABTTQ020001372.1, forward strand.
TTGGTTGGATCATCTTACAACACTAACCCCTCAGGACCCGGACAAGCATGGGTACCTAAAAACTAATTTCCTTGATTACAGTTCAAGGAACATCCGAGTGCCAAGGAACCTGAGTACATGGATAGTGGCCATTCCGGACACACATGACAGAAGCAAGAAAAATCTGTCAAAATTTAAGGAAATTAGAGGCGCAAAAGTCATATCCGGAGGAAATGAAGCTCCGTGGGGGAAATAAGAAATGGATCCATCAAGAAAAAGGATTAGAAATCACGGATGTTGCATATGTTGAGGCCTCAACTTCAACCTTAAGCATTAGCCAACTCGTGACAAGGGCTATAATGTTGGATTCAATATATGGAATGTGCCAAATTAAAGACATGAATCAAATGAAATAGTGTTGCAAGGATCCGCAGAAGAACATGTATGTGGTAGACGTCGCCGATCGCCACACCAAGCACTTCTGTTAGCAAAGAGTACAGTCGAATCAAGTTGATCGTGGCACAAGAAGCCGAGTCATTTGAATTTCAAGATAATTAACAAGCTTGCAAGGAGTCATCTTGTGGAAGGACGCAGGACTCAGTTTACAAGAAAGAAAGTGTTTGTGATGCATGTCGATGGGAAAGTAGATCAAATCATCATTCAAAGAGAAGTCTAATCCATCTTCAACAAGGATATTGCATTTGTTGCATATGGATCTATTTGGTCCGATTGAGCAGCTAGCATAAGTGGAAAAAATACACTTTAGTAGTGGTGGATGATTACTCAAGATATACATGGATTATCTTCATGTGTAAAAAGAAGGAAACTTTCGAAGTTACCTCACGGTGATGAAAAGAGTTCAAAATGAGAAGAGTCAAACCATTATAAAGATAAGGTCTAATAGAGGAACCGAGTTTGTCAATGGGATAATAACTCAAGATTGTGTTGAAAATGGTATTGCTCATGAATTATCTCGCAACAAGGACTCCCACAGAATGAAGTAGCGAGAAAGAAGAAACAGAACTCTCAAAAAGAAGTTTGCAAGAACCATGTTATTTGAAAATTTGGATTGCAAAGAGATTTTGGGCTGAAGCCATCAACATTGCATGCTATACTCAAAATAGATGCATGATTAACAAACAACGACAAAGACTCCTATGAAATATGGGCGGGGAGAAAGCCAAATGTTGTATATTTTAGAATATTTGGATGTAAATGTTTCATCCACAACAATTGCAAGGATAATCTAAAGGCTTTTGATGCTAAAGCGATGAATGTATCTTTTTGGGATACTCGCTGAAAGCAAAGCCTACAGAGTCTTGAACAAGAGGACTATGGTCACGAGAAGAGTCTATCCGTGTGGTTTTTGATGAACCTAATGTAAATGGAGAAGAGATTGAAGAGTTAGCCGATAAAATTTGAATCACCAACTATGCGCAGAAGAGTCCTTATGTTGAAGTCAAGTGGAGCAATTAATCAAGATGAAGATGAGACTGCGAGTCTCAAAGACGGTGGAAAATCTGCGGTGAATGATAATGAAAGAGTTTGCTCAAGAAAACAGTGCAAGACGATGAACCGGTGATTTACTACAACCTGATGTGAGATGGTGAGAGACCATCCAATAGAGCTAGTCATTGGAGATGTAAGAGATGGTGTAAGAACCAGGATCGAGCTCAACAAGAAGCAATGTTCACTTGTTTTATTTCCCAAATAGAGCCAAAAGATGTGTCCCAAGCATTGGATGACACACATTGGATTCAAGCCATGCAAAAAGAGTCAATCGGTATGAAAAGAACAAGGTATGGAAATTGGTGCAAAGACCAACCCATCAAAATGTTATAGGCACAAAATGGGTTTTCGAGAAACAAGATGAATGAAGAAGGTTCTATGGTAAGAAACAAAGCAAGATTGGTAGCCAAAGGGTATTGCCAAGAAGAAGGAATAGATTTTGATGAAACATTTGCTCTGTTGCAAGATTAGAAGCAATAAGGATGTTTCTTGCCTATCTGCACACAAGAACTTTAATGTATATCAAATGGATGTGAAAAGTGCATTTTTAAATGAATGTTAGAAGAAAGAAGTCTATGTTGAGAAACCTCCAGGCTTTGAGCGAGAAGACTCTTGGAGACAAGGTGTACAAGCTCAAGAAAGCTCTATATGGATTGAAACAAGCACTGGAGCATGGTATGATACATTATCTCAATTCGACAGATAATGGACTCACCAAAGGCAAAGTGGAGAACACTCTTGAGAATTCAAGATGGGGAGAGTATATTGCTTGTTCAAATATATGTGGATGACATCATTTTTGGATCCACAAACAAAGAGTGTGATAAATTCTCAAACCTCATGCAAGGCAAATTTGAAATGAGCATGATCGGAGAGTCGACATTCTTCTTAGGACTTCAAGTTAAGCAGTGAAGGATGGATCTTTTATAAGTCAAACAAAGTACAATGAGAGAGATTTAATGAAGAAATTTGGTATGGAAGAGAAATCTTCGTAAAAATACCAATGAATACATCATCAAGATGGACATGGATACGCAGATGGCAAAGCTGTGGATCAAACAAGATCTGAGCACTTATTGGATCACGCTCTATCTAACAACAAGCAGACCGGACACATCACCTTTGCGGTAGGAGTATGTGCAAGATTCCAATCTGCTCCAAAGGAAAGTCACATGATCGCAGCCTAAGAAAATCCTAAAATATTTGAAGGGATGCCAAGAATTTGGATTATGGTATCCAAAGGAAGGTGGATTCAAGCTTACTAGTTATTCGGGACTCGACTATCTTTGGATGTAGAGTTGACAGAAAAACTTGGACACATGTCAAATGCTTGGAAACAGATTGGTTTCCTGGTTTAGTAAAGCAAAACTCAATAGCCACATCCACACGGTGAGAGTACATAGTCAGCAATTTGTTATTTCCAAGTCTTATGGATGAGACAAACGGTTGAGATATTATGAAATTGAAGAAAAAGAGATTCCAATTATGTGTGATAACACAAGTGCTATTGCAATCACTTAGAATCGTGTTGCATTCGAGAACAAAGCACATTGATGTCGATATCATTTTATAAGAGATCATGTCGAAAAGAAAGACATCATTGTGGAATATATCTCAACCGATAAACAGTTATGACATATTCACCAAACCCCTATGTGAATCAAGATTTGAAGAGCTTAAGCATGAGCTAGGGCTAATTGAAATGAGTTGGCACTCAGAAGACTCAATGAGAAGAGAGGATTCATGAAAAGATGAAAACAGAGCAAATCTCATGAATCGCCTAAGTGAATCAAATGATCGGAAAGTGGGTTTATCGAGTTGCCGACAATTTGAGACACTATTCAAATAGAGAGAAGAAGAGTTGAGTCATTTAAGGAGTAAGGTGAGTCATTTATGAGTTAAGTGACAAAAACGCATCGTTTTTAATGAGCGGGAAAGTTTTAAGGATGACGTCGCGTAATAATGACGCATAGTCCAAAAGCTACACAATAAGCATATGATTGGATATAAAATGCCGCCGCATTAAATGCGAGAAATTAAATGCAATGCGTGCTAACCCCCGAGCCGTTGATCTTGATCAATATTCAAAACCAAAAATACGCCCTCTCATAACCCTTATATACTCAATCGTCGTTTTCTCTCTCTCGCTGTTTCCTAAAACTTTCATCTTCCCGAGTAAAAGAAAGCAAGCTTTTCTCTCAAAAACCTACTAGTTCTCAAGTCGGTTTACGAGATCTCATTCGGTAAAACTCACTAAAAATGGCACTATGGACATGATTTCGCTAAGCTCGCAAAGCAAATCCACACAGGATCAACCGTGGATTTTGAGGGGATGATAAAGCGGGGTTTCGATGAAACCCTTGTGAAGAAGATAGCGGATAAGATCGAAATCCAGGATGAAACCATTCTCACCATGGAATATCAAATGACATACATTGAGGAGGTCGCCTAGTTTTACATCAATGCCGGGAAGTGCGAGCGAAGGATTAAGTCCTCCGATCCACCGCAAGGACATTCTAATCACCGCAAAGGACCTTGCGAAACACTGTCTATTGCCATCGGAGGGCATCCGGAAATATATGAAGCCGAGCGTCAACTTGGTCTTTGCATGCATGGAAGAAGTAGCCAAACCCGATGTCTTTGCAAAAAGTTGTCTACATATTTGAGAAGAAGTCTTTGCTGAAGGAGGATTATCATAAACTAATGGATATCATCGCGAAGTGTGTAGACATGAAGTTTGGCGCCTTCAATCACCGTCAAAATCGCGATCGTCGGCTGCGATCATGGAAGAGAAGAAGATCAATTAGTCAATTCATTTACGCCCAGACTTTGCGAGAATATTGGCAACAAGTCGTTCAAGGAGGATGGATCCTTTGGAGGATCACTTGGCTATGGCCTAGTCATTGCCATCCATCGATGGAGGTGAAGGGTGTTCCCATTCGACATGGAAAGCCATTTCATGTCAACAAGAAGATGTTCGGGCAAATCTCTCCGGTGCCTCAAGAGAGCCTATGCCAAAAGTGGTCGACACCGGTGGGGGAACCGGTGACCCCATCGACACACGGTGATTCCTCCCCTCCTAAAAAGAGAGTCACGCCCGCAGTGCAAAAGAAAGAAAGTCGCTCCCGCAGAAAGAAGAAAGACACACCTATCCCTGCACGCGGTGGAGAAGGAACCATAATACCTTCTCCACGGATTAAGAAAGAAGGGCGCTGGCGCGAAGAAGGGCAAACCGCTTTAAGGCCACTCAAGGCCTTTACCTTCGAGGAACAGGAAAAAGTAGAACCGGATATTCCTCGGTGAAAACTAAGAGAAGGAGAAGAATCACCATGCTTTGAGCTTGAGAAGACAAAGTGAGTCGCCACTCAACTTGAGAAAATCACGAGATCTGAAGAAGTGCGGTCTCGAAGTTCTAGATGAAACCGCCAATCTGCTTGAAGGTGATCAACAGAGGCCTCGAAGACCCAGTTGTGGATAGAACAAGCGAGGAACATGAAGCGTGCAAGACAAATGAATTCCCTCCCCGACAGACTATGTCTCCACCGCCACGAATCTTTGCCGAAGGTGAAGAGCAACAAAATTTGCTACCTTCTATTCCTGAGAAGGAAGGCCAACAAGAGGAGAATGATGTTGACATATTTATGTACTCTCCCTTGTACCAGGACATCCGAGCCGTCTGCGAGAGTGGAGGAAATGGAAGTTGAGTTACTCTAGGCGCATTTGAACATCCGAGTTTATTGAAGAAGAAGAGGAACTCTTCGAGGTTTATTGAAGTTGATACCGCGGCCGCAAGCCCACGGATGAGGATAAATTGCATTAACATGCCGCAAATTCGCAAGGAACAAGAAAAGGCTAGAGAAGCGGTGGGAGGAAGGAGATGATCATGAGAAAGCCAAAGATTTGTCCTCTCACCTGGAACCAACGACCACACTCATCCTCACATTGACATGCTCTCGGGTAGTGATGAGGACATGGATCCTGCTGCTACGACGGAGGAGTTGGAAATGCAGCATGCCATATGGGAATCCAGGATGATGCATGAACAACAGCTGATGGAAGGACCAAGAGAGTCTTCCAAATCTCACTGAAATCGACCGCTGGGGAGTGGTACAACAGACTACCATAGTTATTCTGCGCAACCACTTTTGATCCACTCGCAGAATGGATCTAAGGGAATTAGCGATGACACCGGGAATTTGGGCACCCAAGTTGAGCCAACCCCTGTTGAAGGTGTCTTACCACCGCCCCCATGGTTGAGCACTCAATGGAAGCGCCGGGAGTTTGGAGCGAGTGACCCCAACATAAGTCACTCGGTGGTGCGCCGGTGAGGGGAAACTCACTCCACCTGCAGCCTAGGTCGAGGATGCTGCTGAGATGACTCCACAATGTAGAAAGGAGGCAAAGTGGAGAAGGAAAAAGAAAAAGAACAACAAGTTGTCACTTGTGAAGCTCGGACGGTTGAGTCATCTCGGCTAAAGTGCCAACCACTTTGCGGTGAGGACACCGCGATGATGCGTCGAGGCACAAGATGGATCGCCGGAGTTAACACTGGGCAATGAAAGTGCAATCCAAAGAGATGCCAGCTGCGAGAAGAGACCCTAAGACAGTTTGCGTCTCGTCGAATGGAATGTGCCTTGCCTTGCAGCTTGAGACCGCATGAGGTAATGAAGGCAAAGGGAGGTTGAGACTTCCCTGGGTAAAGAGACGGAAATGCGAGAACATCCCTCCTGTTCACATTGAAGAAACCGAGAAGGAGATAAGTGCTCTTCATGATTCCCAAGACAACCCCGACATATCTTTTCGGGATCGAAGATGAAGTTGAGTACACCCCGCACATCAAAAAGACTCGGTGAGGATGTTCTTCCAAGAAACGAGTAAGCGGACTTCAAAGCCGCCGACAAACATTCAATTTTGATGATGAGCTAAACCTCAAATCTCATCATTTTCCGATGACGCCATCGATACGACCGAGGAATAGCCAACTCAAAAGGACAAACCATTTGAGACCAAGAAGAAGGCTGTTAAGACAAGTGAGGCTCAACCATTTGGTCAATACCATCAAGGACCCTAGTGAATCACAGCCAATCGCGCAGCTTCCAGAGCAACATGAAACGACTTCATGCGATTTCACATGTACGAGACGATGCATTTGAAGAGACCTTCCCATTCTCAATCGAACTCCCTGCACTAGAAGAAGAATCTGCTAAAGAAAAGAAGAAGTACTCTGCACGCGAAGAACCCATTATCCCTACTGACTCCATTGTGCCAGCAGAATTTGATTTCGACGTTGAATGGCCGCCAGCTGAATCGGAAGTAACAACTGAAATCCATGAAGTCTTCAAGAAAATCTGCGGAGAGATTGAGAGGATCGAACGACATCAGGCCTCATTAGACATGCGGCTGGACAATCGAGATGCTACCCTCACAGCCGACTTGAGAGGGATAGTGATAAGAATCAGGGAGTGGTGTCAGCAGCAATCTGCCATACGTCTCGAACAAGTTCGTTACTTCAAGGCACTCTATAATAGGATGCTTGTTTGGAGCGCAGACAATGCTGATATGAAGCAGAGAATGCAGGAGTACATTGAGAGGTTGCATGCCTCTCACAAAATGTAAATGGAGTGCTGCAGAGTTTGAGAAGAAAGAAATTCTACGACTTGAGGAGACTATGAATGCCAAATTCAGAACCTTCCTCATGGTGAGATGAACCCTGGTTACAATCGAGTCGAAGGCCACCCATTCTCGAATTTCATGACCCTATGCCGCAGCCGACTCCAAACAGATTCAACCATCAGATGGACTTCGTGCTTATTGGGATGTTTCAGGAGTTCCTCTCTCCTTTGATGATGCAAAAGGGGAAGAGGAATACGAAGAGTTTGAAAGAGACAGTGATGTAAGCATGACAGATGATGTTTGTTGAGAAGAGGAACGAAAAGGGAAAAGCTGTTGAGGGGAAAGGTCAAAGGATGTGACCTTAATGCTTCTTGAAACCCTCGGCAAGGTCATGTCACAACCAACATAATCAACAAATTTCTGTAGACTCGCCGCCTATCACTCACTGTTGTGCCCATGTCTCATAAGAAAAAGATTGTAGAAGCGAGAGATGGAGAATTTTCGACAAGAGAACGGATGTTCGTGTTGAAGAAATGTTGAAACAATTTGGAGGCATTCGGTAGGAAAAGATATATATGCCATTCCAGATGACGGACAAGAGCCAAGATCTGTTGAAGAATTCAAAACGCTCGAATCCGAAGGATATTTCAAAAACATGTCCATAGCCCAAGCCTGGGACTTGTACTGGGAGAAAGGTCTGAAGCTGTGTGAAGAAGCTGACAAGCAGCAGACTACTAGCAGTCACTCTGCTGGTAAGAAGAAGACTCCAGTACAATACACGCCCAGAGGAGGAGGAAGAAGTGGCGGAGGTAGAGGCTTTAAACCTAGACCTCTACCCAAAAATATTGAATATATAGATCCAGGCAAGAAGGGAAGGATCTATTGGGCTGGGTACGATGAAGTAGCCAATCTGGAAGTGAAGAGGAAGAATGCTGAATATGTAAAGAGGATTGAAGAGGAAAACAAAAGGCAAGATCATTTGTGGAAAGAAAGATTTTGGAAAGAAAAAGAAGAGATAAAGTTGCGAAGAGAGCTTACGAGAAAGAAGAAAGCAAGAAGAAAAGAAAAGAAAAAGTCTTTGTGAAGACAGAGTGAAGAAGAAAAGAAGGAGGCAAATGAAGGCGATGAAGTGTTGTTGCTAACCCCTTTATGTATTTTACTTTTGTAAATACATGTGTATGTAAATCTTTGTACATTTAATGAAAAAATCAGATTTTGCGTGAGAAATAGTATATGCTCACGATTGCTCGATACACATTGTAAACAATTTGTGTTAAGAACAAGAATGATATGATCAATAAAACGATCCATTTTAACACATACATTCTTTGTTTTCGCATTGTCCTGTATGTATCTTTGCTATTTACATATTGTTTATATGTATTCAAGTTTTGGCATCATCAAAAAGGAGGAAATTGTTGGAAAATTTATTGCTTAGATTTTGATGAATGCCATGTAAAACTTAGACTAGAAAGTTGGCACCCTATTTCCCTTGTAATTTGTATTGTAATAGATAGGAAATTTATATTAGCCGAGTCAAGTAATTTGTGCACTGGGAATACAAGAAGTCAATCAAGACGGAATGAAGACTCATTTGAGGAACAATTGAGTATGGCCAAGAGAAGAAGATCAAGGACTCGATTGAAGGAGTATCACCGAGACACATTTGTATGAAGAGTCAATCAAGTCAACTCAAGAAGCCAAGTCTCAAGTTGAAATGATGGATGAGTCATCCATCGATTGGAAGCTAACTCAAAGTCACCTGGGAATAAAGGATCATGATCAAGTCAAGACGACCGAAAAGAATCCGTTGCACAAAAGTCAAGGAATTTACTTAAACAAGTAATACTTACATGCCGCCATGTCTTAAAGTGCTCCCCGTAAGCATGCAAAAGGAATAAACCAATAGGAAGATCGCACCTCGTGTCGATTCTCAAAAGTGAACGTTCATTTAATACGAGGAAATGTCAACATCAAGGACTACAACAAGACAAGCCAATGAACACAAGTGATTTTTGAAAATCGACTATCTCTTCAATGGGCGATTTTTGAAAGTTCACTATAAAAGGTGAGGAATCACTTTGAGAAAAGGTTACCTGGTTAACCTGAACTTGCATACCCGAGATAACAAGCATCATTCATTCTCAGAACCTGCGAAAAATTTTCTCAAGTTATTCTAGCAAAATCCTCAAGCCTAAATCTCAAGGAAATCGATCCAACACTAAGTCGTGAAGGAAAGACAACTTCAAACTGTTGAAGAGGAAACTTTTGAAGAAGCGAAAAGGGTCTACTTTTTCTAAGGAGGATTGTAGAAAGGTTCAAGGTCGAACCAATCTCAAGTTATTGGAGGGCTTCGTGATCAAATCCAAGAAGCTTGAGAAAGTTAGTGAATTAGCAAGCGCGTGCCTGTGAAGTAGCGAGTCGGACGAGAATCCAACCGTGTTACCAAGCGCATCTCTAGCGAGTCCCAAAGGAGCAAGTGTTTGTGTGATCAAGACTTTCAGATCCTGACCGATAACCACTTTGTACTCCGATCACTACTTAGTGGATTCCTCCGGGAGTTGGAGAAGAGAGGAGTAGAAGAATTACCTCATCTTCGAACCTCTATAAAAATTATTGTGTCATTTACATTTTAGCATTTTATTTCTCGCATATCACTTTATATCTCGCCGATAATTTGTTATCCAACCGATAAGTAACTAAGTGTAAAAATCAAGTGTTTAAAACAAATCAAATCAAATTAAAAGGGTGGTAAGTCTTCCGTTGAAAATCTCATCACAAACAAGTTAAGATTTTGACTAAACAATTTGAGTTATTCTATCAACACTCAATCGAGTGCATTGAGTGGCTAACTTTATTTGGTTAACTAACTTAGTGTCCCCCAAGGACTTTTGTGTATTTGACTGTAATACTTTAAAAGGACTAAAATCGAAAAGTTGTTAAGGTTTATTCAACCCCTTTCTAAACCTTACTCACACCTCGGGACCTACACCATAGTTGACAAAGCGGTGCAAGTTCGAATTAAAAATACCCACCAGGTGGTATCCGGATTTAATGAGAATAATTTCCTTTTGCAGATCGTATCTCCAATATCTGGGTATCCCTATGCCCATTTCTTTGGCATTGGTAAATTTAAAATCTCACTAGCAACATACGAGGAATGAGTTTTGAATTTTTGAGCATCCCACACGCCATTTTCGGTAACAGTCTCTCTGTGGCATTCTCATTTAGTTCATCGCATGCCGGGTTCTGGGATTTGCATCTCAACGGTACCACCAAATGATCCTTGAATATCTTTGTTTGTCGTCCATCCCCCACTAGCCATGAAACCCCTGTTCGAGCAACCCCTACTCCATAACAAGGACCGCCATATGTAAGATGGCTTCGCACCCAAGCTAGCCTCCATAATGTCTACATGCTTAAAATATCTCGCTTTTAATACCCGCGCCACCAAACTATTAGGATTTCGAATGATTCTCCATATTTGCTTGGCTAGAAGCGCCCTATTGAACTCATTTAAATTGCAAAGACCCATTCCACCCGCACTCTGGGCGGCATAGCTCGGTCCATTTCCGCCGGTGAAGTTTTTTTTCGGCCCCCTTCCATCCCCACCACCAAAAATTGGCGACGCACCCTCAATTTCATCACATATAGTCGTGGGTATCGGAAGCACGACATTGCATAAGTTGGGATAGATTGTAGGACCGATTTAATGAGCACTTCCTTACCACCTTTCGAGAATACTTTACCTCCCCATCCCGCATTATTTTGCTCAAAATTTTCTCTTTCAAGTACCCAAATGGAGCCTTTTTGCTTCAGTAGTGAGAGGTAGGGAGCCCAAAATACATGTCATGCCATTGTACTATCGGGACCGTGAATGTCGTTTTAAAGAAATCAACAATCTCGGGTTTCGTATTTGGGCCGGAAGGTGATTGCAGATTTGTCATAGTTGATGAGTTGTCCACGCCTCTCTCATAACTCTTTAGTATACTTGCAATTCGACAACATTCCTCCTCTCGTAGCTCAATAGAAAATTAAACTATCATCCACAAAAAAATAGATGAGATAATGGGGGCATCTTGGGGCAATTCAAACTCCCGTTATCCATCTCGTTTCCAAATGATGTTTAAATAATAATGATAGCCCCGCAGCAAATTACAAAAAGATAGGGCGAGAGAGGTCACCTTGCCGTAATCCCCATTTTGCCTAACCGAGCCAACCACCTCCCCGTTAAGGTTGAATAAGTATTGAAACTGTTTTCACACATTTAAGGATGAGTTCAATCCACTTCACATCAAACCCCGGATGCCGCATTGTAGCCTCAAGGAAGCGCCATTCTACCCTATCGCACGCCTTTGCTCATATATAATTTCAACGTATGCGTATCCTCAATTGCTATTCATATGATTACGGATCCAATGAATACTCTCAAATCCCAATATAACATTATCCGCAATCGCCGTCTGGGGACGAATGCACTCAAATTCATCCACAATGTCATTTAAAAGACTAAGTCTATTCGTTATAGCCCGAGCTATAATTTTGTACATCACATTGCACAGCTTATAGGCCTAAATTCTTTGACAAAAACATGCTTAGCCACCTTAGGGATCAAGGTGATAATCGACTCATTCCATCTTCTTAGGTCCCCTTTATCATTTAGTATTGACAAAGAATTTATCATCACGTCCCGCCCAACAATTGGCCAATATTTTTGAAACAAATCATCGGTAAACCATCGGCCCCAGGGCTTTATCCAGGAAACATGTCAAAGAGTGTTTTTTTATTTCTTTCGCATCAAATGGGTGGGTTAGATGCTTGTTCATATCTTCATCTACATTTGGCTCCATAAATTGCAAGACCGATTTGATATCCTCTCGTGACGGGTTATTTGAGGTAAATATTTCACTTAAATAGTCGATTATTATTTCCCCCATGGCTACTGATGTCGGCAAGAATCCCCTTATTTTGAGGCCAATCCGTTAATCTTATTCACCTTTAAATGCGTGAGATGCTTGCGCGTGGAAATATGGCGTGTTTTTATCCCCATGTTTTAACCAATTATTTTGACTAAGTTGTTTCGGAAAATCTCCTCCCGAGTGGCAAGCTTTTCAATCGACGTCTCCAATCGTGTAATTTCCTCTTGACCGCCTCCAGGGTTGTGTCTACATTTCATGTGGTTAAGCTTGTCTCTTTCTTTTTGAGGTGTCAGGGAGGTAGTGGAATTTAATGTCACCCCACCTTTGAAGTTCTACTTTGCACAATTCCATTTTTTGTTGTATAGATTTTTGGCACCCTCCCTATTCCAACCTCCTTCAATCATCGATCAACATTCATGTTCTACACACCAAAACTTTTCAAATTTGAAACGTTTTGGCCGTTGGGAACCTCTTCTTGCTTTATTATCTCCTGCTCGCTACCAACTAAGCATTCTGACCCCTATGATCAGAAGAATAATATTCATTTGTGCGATATTAGCCATTGGGTAGAGTAATATCCATTGGAGCGTGCAAAAAATCGATCTAGCTTCTCAAAAATTCTTTCCTCCTGGCTCTTTTGTTTACCCAAGTACACCAATCTCCCTCTCCATATAATTCCTGTGTAACTCGCACTCCTCAATAGCTCTATTAAACTCATCCATTTGGGACTCGGCCTCCATCTCCGCGCCCATTTTCTCATTGTGGTTACATATTTCGTTACAATCCCCCCATTAACCACGACACATTTTTCAATTCCTCAATGGCGGCCAATTTTCGCATTAATTCCCATGAGTATATCCTCTTGTTAGCGTCGAGGTTCCCATAGAACCCTATAAATCTCCAATTTTTATCTTCTTCATGCACCCATCGTCAATATGGCCCATTGAGTAAGATAAGATAGTAACAACCAAAGGTTACTTCCATAGCAACATGAGACCTCCTTTTTTTCCTTCACTATCAACAATAAACATCCCTTCATAACCCAACATTTCTCTCCACTTTCTAATTACTTGCTCTCATTCTTGTTTCGCACAAGAACAAGATTTTAGGGTCCTTTTCGGCGACGAGTCGCTAAGCTCCCTGGAATGCTCATTTGGTTCCCAAGCCCTCGAGCATTCCAAATTATGCAACTCATGGCTCTTGGGGGTTGCGCAAGCCCTCCACTTGATAATATCATACGTATCCTCATTCTCCTTCCCATCCTCCCCTATATCCCTCTCCGATCATCGAGTTTTTTCTTCTTTGCTACATTCTCTATTACATCGGTCGCCATCGAATAACCCTCCTTTGACACCCGTTTCTTTTTTTTTTCGGAGGAGAGTTAGTTACCTTTTTCCTCTCGCTCGTCGTTTCCAATTTTTGGACTACGCCTGGTGGACGATCGAAGTGTCTTGGAATAATGATGGAGTAACACTTTTAGTTTCATCAATTTGGATCGTATCTTCACCACTGGAGGCTCTTTATCCATTTTCTCACTTATTATTTTTTCTTTATTGTTTTTTTGCCCTCCAAAGCATATGTTTCCCCAAAACCCCGCTAGTATCTTCTTGAAATAAAGCTAAGGTTATGCGGTGCATGTGAGAATCACCACTTACCTTGCCATGATGTCCATGCATCAATTCTCCATAATCCACATCTACTACTCGGACTCTTTTCCATCTCCCGCTCATCTTCTTCGATTAAGGGTTTGAGTCTTTCGTCTTTTTGTTGCTCCATCCGTCATCATTTTTCAAAAGATTTTGCTTTTCCCCAATGGAAAGTTCGCTCATAGCAATTACCATATTCCATCTTCTCACCGCTCACTTATTTTCCGTCCACATTCTCTCCACGAATGACCAACCTTACCGCACGCGCGTAACAAAAATCCGATAGTTTTTCATAGGTAAGCAATATGAAGACTTCCTCATGCGTCATCTCCTCTTGGATAATAATGTGGCTTTGTAGCGAGTTTATCCACCTCCAACTACACTTTCATTCGAACAAATCGCCCTAACAATACGCCGTGATCTCCTTTATCAATTTTGATGACCTTTCCTATTCGATTATCAACCCTTCTGATGATCTCATCCTCGCATATAGGCGACTAGAACATTGTGGCATTGAATCCACACCTCCCACTTCGTAAAGTCAGCGTATCCGGGCTTTGTACACCATTAATCTCTTGGAACATAATCAAATTTCTAAAAAGTGCCAGTGGTCTACCATTCAATGCCCTTCGCCGATCCACCGGGTTCAAAAATTCCAAAACAAATAAATTCTCCACTTGCACCTCAATCTCGATCTTCCATAAGTAGCACTGGAGAATTCGGGGAGATGTTGTTGAAATATATCCCGATTAATCAATTTCGCCGACAGAACCTTGGCTACAAGAAATTCGAGAGCGTTCATCTTCCTTTGACGTACTCTTGTTCTAGGATTATGGTATGCTCACGTTTTTGTTTGATAGTTTAATGCTTTCAATCCTTTTCTGAGATCTTTTCATGATCCATTGATACTTGTTCGATTCGGATCCCGCCACCACCAAAGGTAGAAGATGAACCTTGATGGTAAATACCTACACTAGGGTAGTATATCCGCTCGATTAGGTTTTGCACTCGATGAGAGAAAACCCTAAAGCAGAGTAAAAAAATTACATAAAAGTTTGTTTAATGAGTAAGGTTTGCAATACATTTTCTATTATTATACGTTGGTTTTTTTAATAAATAAAATATATATTTATATAAAGTTAATTATTAATATCTACAATATATGATAATTATATAAATTGTAAGCAATGATTTGAGTTTTTTCAAAACATTTTAGGAGAAATGAGGGCTAAATTAACGGACTATGGCATTTGCCATAACTTTTCACAAAATTGAGGTGAAATCTAGAGCCTTTAAAATTATAAGTGAAGGCTCCTTGCAACCGGAGCCTTCAAATCAGGCGCTCCTACAAAGGAGCTCCGCTAAAAAGTTTTTTTTT
Organism: Rehmannia glutinosa; assembly: GCA_016081115.2. Classification (NCBI taxonomy): domain Eukaryota; kingdom Viridiplantae; phylum Streptophyta; class Magnoliopsida; order Lamiales; family Orobanchaceae; genus Rehmannia; species Rehmannia glutinosa. The sequence goes on from JABTTQ020001372.1 coordinate 112,858, forward strand.
TTTTTTTTGACATGGCATGCGCCATTTTGACGGGCGCTGCCGCTTTTTTTTGTAGGCCCGAAGGCTCCCTTATCCGCTATTTAATGGGCGCCCTCCTCCTTCTTCTTTGACTTTCCCCTCCCAACCTTCTTCTTCCCTCTTCTCTTTTGCAAATGGGTAAGTTTGCATGAGTTCGAAAATCCAATTTTACATCTCCATAAGCTACCAAACTAACATATATGGACGAAAAAAGTGGACAACGGCGTGACGGGGGACGGCGGCGATGGCGCGGCGGCAACGATGGGCGGTGGATGGCGACGGATCGATGATGATACACGAGTTAGTGGTTGTGCACTACATTTGTTAGGATGTCGTATGATGCGGACTCTTTCATAAATAATGTTTCGTTGTTATATCTGCAGCATTTAGAGAATGTTCAAGCAGCGTGGGCGTTTTAGTTGGGCAAGTGCGTTTTGGCATCTCAGTATCGTGAGCTTTGACCGCCGCAAAACAGGATAAAAAGGTCGTGTGTGGACCATTGAGTCTTCTACAGTATATATTTATTATTATACATGGCATATTTTTACATTGGTAATACCAATATTTTTGGGTAGATTTGGGCGTGGTCTCGGATGAACACTATAGTGCGGATAATATAAGTTCTATGATTATATATGGTACACTTCCGAGGTTGATGGTAGGGTGTTGGGGCTACCACCATACGGGGCGGATGGGTACAATACCACAACCATGGTCGCACCATTAGACATTCGGTATTGATATATAGAGAGACTTTTGATCGGTTGTTGCCTCATCAAGTATTACACATTTATAGTATTTTGTACTATCAATCAATACGCACATCACATTTTAATATATGGTTATTTTTTGGCAATTTATATGGCAATGCCATACGATTTGGAGGACCGGATATTTCGGATCTTGGACCTCGTTGTCCGACTATGCATTGGCTATCGCGATGTCAGCGATCAATTACACGATTGTGGAGTTATACCATCGGTCGATTTCATTGTTTGGTGGTAGCGAGTATTCTTCAAGATATACACCATACGCACGACGGGGATCCGCATGAGTGGGATTGTAGAGTCGAGATGTTATGATTGGAGACACGTACATTGAGATCGGGTCGATTCCGGGATCGAGAGACATTCACATATCCTCCATATGGTGCCATGAGAGCTCCATGTGGTGCCCATGATCTGTCCACATCCGAGCATCTATATTTTAACATATCGCCCATCTCATTTCGCTACACTCGATTACTGCCGTGATTTGACCGGAGAGTCTAGATCATCGATTGCGGGAGGACGCGCCACAACATTTTGCACATGAGGACCGGTGGATGCGGTAGGCGTAGGAGTACTTAGATAGAGGGTAGCGCTTAGGTGTGGCACTTTGGGGACATAGAGTTTAAGATTATTAATAGAGCTTATTGTAAAACAACTAATGAATCAACTTATTTATATTAAGTCGCATCATTTCATTGCATTTACTATTACATAGTTATCGACAATATATTTATTAACTTTGCATTGATATGTCTAATCACCGTAAGCTTTAAACACGTGTATGGTTTTGTCTACAATAACTTTATCGGTGTAAGTTTTATGCACATGTATAGTCTTGTCACATGGCTTTTTATCGGTGTCAACTTTATCGGATGTAAGCTTTATCTAGTGATACATCTTGTCTAAAAAGTTTTATCGGTTGTTGGGTCTTATCGAATCACTTAATGATTTACGAAAATGCCACTATGAATACTTAACACGGCCTATAAATACATGCTAAAAATTTATTTGATTGCAACTTGATCCAGTCCACTCTATCATCCCCACGAAGGCTTTAATCCCGATTAATGATGTGTCTCTATAATGTGAAAACTTGAAATGGACATTATTGATGGACATCATCCTCATCCATTCACTACTAAACGAAAGGTAAAGACAATCGGGTAGTTGGTAAAACAAACAATAGTGCGACCATTTTGGAGGCTAAAGCGATCTTGAAATTTGCATTCCAATGCAATTTTAAGTTCGCCGAGGTAAATCAATGAGTCAAACATCTTCAAGCCTCGATGTAATTTATTCGCCAAAATATTGAGTACGTTGGGTGTATATTGGGATCGTAAACTCAATTTCGCACGCAGCGCACGAATCTGATCGGTCGAGGTCACTTGGCGTTGATAAATTAAATATTCTAATTTTTATTATCGAGTTGTATTATATACCATGATGTATTGTAAGTATATTTAATTATTCATTTTCTTTATCTCATTAGGATGATGACAATGTTTCTCCAAATGCTTATATAATGGGAGGAGAGCCTTTATTTGACAAGCTCGAAATATTGTTTAAGATACCTCAAAGTAGGAACCACAAGGCTCAAGCAACTTGCCACCATCTTCTACGGTACTTGCCATCATGCTCTAATGCCGAAGCAAGAAGTTCTTCTTCATGCCAAGATTGATCGTGTAGTACCGATTGTTCTAAGATACTTATGTTATAATAACATGCTCTATCTTATTCTAGTATTTTCATGTTTAATTTCTTGTTGTTGTTTTTAATTGTGTCGTAAGGACTTTATGATGCATTTAGTGTTTCCGTTGAAGAAAATTTTGATTTTAGTTATCAGAAAAATTATGTATTTATTTCATATTTAATATTTATTTTTGTAAATTAAAAAAATGTGAGGAGTAGGCGCCGGTCAATCTGGCGCCTACATGTCAACATGAAAAAAATCGGCTTTGAAGGCTCATCTTGAAAAGAGCCTTCACTTAAAATATTAAGACACCCAAATTTCACCCCAACTTTGCAAAAATTATGGCAAACATAATATTTCGTTAATTTAATTTAGCCAGAAATGAGGAATGCTAAATAAAAAAATATGTTTGATTTTATTCAAGTAAGAAAAATATTCACATCAAATAAATCAAACATTTAATTTTCGCATACTCATTTTCTTTTTCTTTCTCGGATGGCAAGTGGCACAGGGTAAAATAATGGGCACATGATATATTAACTAGAAGTAGCATTGACAAGACCTAAATAAGAACTTCTATTTATGATTATCTATAGAGACGCTAATTGAAGATATTGTCAACTTATCCTACCCCCTATCGAATTTGAAATAAACGGGCATTATAAGACAAATAAGTCAAAAATTCAAAATTATATATTAAATTGAAATTTTTTAAGTTGGAATATATATGATATTTAAATTTAACATTTAATCTTGAAGTTTTCATTATAAAAAAATCATTCATAATTTATAATTAAATTGAATTAACCATATCATAATTTTTTATATATTTTAACATCTAAACTTTAAAAATAAAACTACAATAATTTTCAATACTTTTAATTTCAATAATTTTGTCACCAATAGATGAATTTTATTTGTACTCGATATCTTTGCTTTTTTTCGTTAAATAAATTTGTCTCATATGAGAATGATGGCTCAAAAGCTACCTTTAAAACCTTAGGCAAGTGCACCTATCGTTTTATAGAATAGATTGTTGAGTACCGAGTGTCATTCACAGAGGATTGTAAGTACTAGTAATTACCGTCTTTTTGTTATCTAATAGCAATTTTCAGAGTTTTTGTTGGATAAAAAATAGAAAATAAAGAGTTAAAAAAAAATAATTAGCAACTTACAAAAGATCAAATAAAAGTAGATTGTAGAATAAAAGTCAAGAGCTAGAAATGTGTTTGAATGTAAATCCTCTAGAATGTTTTTGTGATTCAACAAGATAAAAATACAACCAAATCCTTTAAGCAAAAACATCCTTTTTAATAAAATCTCATGTTTCATGATCTTTGTAGAAATTCCCGATTTAAGTTAAACCCTTTCTCAAGGCGAAAAACTCCTAATCTCAAGTTGAATAGTTGATTAATCGAAATCTCTTTCTAGTTAAAACCCCAAGATTGCATTATGATGATTTGTGAATTCCATATTAGGTTTGACCCTAATCCAAAAGATTTATGTCGTCCCATATCTAGGATTGCATGCAACTCTTTTCACTTATAAAAGTTCTTTCCCATCATAAATCTCTCGACTACCCGATGAGGAATAGTTTTCAAATCAATATACCGGAAATATTAACTCAAATGAACAAAGCATAATATAAGTGAATCACACAAAACATGAAGATTTTATTAAAAACACACAACCTTTAATCACAAATTCATTCTAGAGTTCATTACATTCAAACACTAGAAATTTAGCTACACATGGTCTTGACAAAAGAATAAGCTACACAAGAAGGTTTGAGTGAAATAAACATGGTGTACTTAGCTTTTATTCAAGACCAATTCAAGACTTCCTCCTTGGTTGATAATGTTGAGCTCAAGCCTTCTCCTACAATGCTCTTCAATCTCCAACTCTACTCTCTTTTATCCTCTCAATGTATTTTGCTTTAAAACTTAGAGTGAATGAATGGATCAATGGATGAATAGATAGATGATTCCTCCAACCCAAACTTGGCTTTTATAGACATTGTTTTTGTGAAAGAACACATAAACAATATCATCTTTTGACAAATAATTGCTCCACTTTCATAGTTGGGTTGTTGAATCCTTGTTGTCATGTGATAATTGAGAGAATAATAGAGCTTAGTGCAACAAAATGAGATGTAAAAGTTGCACAAAAGTTGTCAAAAGCTAGGTGGGAAAGCCTCCATAATTTCCGCCAAAAGCGGTGCAGAACAACGATACAAGCACGCGTCCATGCTTAAAAAGCACGGCCATGCCGTGTTCGGGAATTTTTCTACAAACACGACCGTGTTAAAAGCACGACAGCAGGTGTTCGAAAGCACACTGGCCGTGTTCGACTCAAAAGGTCTCGAAATGACGCGTTTAGCTTGGGATTTCGAGTGTTTCGCATCCATAAACCCCTGGGGTATGTTTTGACATGAAACCATGACCCAAATTTATTAAAAATGGCTCAATCATCAATCTACACTAATAAAAGCACATCGGAGTAATATGAACTATGTGACAATCAAAAATTTACGAAACAAACAATAAAATAACTCAAATTCTACTCAAATAAACACATAAAAATGTCGTAAAAGGACACTTATCAGAAAATTTGTTTAGAAAATTCAGATGAATTATTATCCGACGACATCAACGATGTTCGGATTTATGGGAGCAATTAGATTTGTTAAGGTTTAAAAATTTTATTTAAAATTTGTATAGGTATATGATCTTATACTACAACTATTTTTCAATTGGTGTTGTAACCTCTCTCAACAAATACTATTCATTTTCTTCTAAAAGAAAATACTATTCATTTTGATTCTTATAAATAAAAAAAGAAATTGGAGATTTGTGCTGTCCAAATATTTTTGAGCACCAAAAAACTCAAAAGGTGGGAAATGAGAATAATTTGCACAATAGTTGAATTGTGGACTACTCCAATGGCGTCATCATTCCTCTTGGCGATCCCTTATCTCTCAAGTTTCTCAATTTTCCTGTGCGTGCCGGACTTCTCCACTCAATGCACCCACCGCGTCTCCACCTTCCGCGCTCTCTCTATTTACTTACCGTTGAAAATGACGAATATGAACAAAATTCCCACCTAAAAAAAATTAATCAACAAATCTCAAAGTCCAAACCCCTTTTTGCGAACACCCAGATTCTCAGCTCACAACGATCGAAGTTGTTCAATTTGTCAGTTCATTGAATTCTATTCCTCTTTACAGACCCTAAAAATTCCCACTTTTTTACGATTCCCCCTTTTATCTGATACATGGCTGGAAACTAATTGACCCATCTTTCGAATTTCTACACTTTTTACCTTTTCTCCAGCTATATATAGTGCACAAGATAAAAAAAAACTTTAATTCGTGCTGCGATCGGTTAATTCAAGAGCCTGCAATTTTTTTTGTGCGTTTTCTCGCCCCTGCAATTTAATTTTCTTGATTTTGATTGTTTTAGCATTTGTGTTTTGCATTTAATTTGCTTTCTGATTATTGTACTCTCGTGTTGTTGCTCTGGAATTGCATGTGGTGTATGGCATATTGACATTCAGAATCAAAGGAAAGCTGATATTAGCTTTGGTTAACTTTAGGAATACATATATGTATTTATATAACTAAATGCAGAAAATATAACAAAGTTTATTCTTTTTCATTTCAGCTGCAACTTCAGTTTATACTCGTTTTCTTTTACATTTGATTGACTTCAATTTAGTCAAGTGGCATATATGGTGTTCATGAGACAGTAGGTAGTAGATTTTCGACGTTCGATCGTTCATCAAACAAACTATAGACGCAACTTAGAAGCATGTATCATACTAATCCGGTTTCACAGACTTGCTCTGAAATTGAGGTCATAAACAAATCAGCTTAAAAATTGAATAGAAGTAGTTCTCCGAGACGTCAATTTCTTGATACCATACACTTTGTAAAGTTAGGTACTCTACAATACTTGGTCCATTTCAATCTTGCTCCCGATGGAGTGAAATTGGGGCCTCGGAGTTAAAATTTTCAAGAATGATCAATCCAATCCGCAGGAGCGTTTTCTCTATACAATTTCAATGCTTTATGATATAATTATTATATTGCTTAATTTCTTGATTATAGTTCTTCTGTTAGTTGGACTGGACTGTGAGTAATAGTTTTTGGTGGATGCAGGGGCTTCATTTGATCTGTGACCGGACATTTTGCACATTCTTGGTGATACAACATGGGATACATGAGCAATGTAGGCACTCCCTAGCTTGATTAGTATTTGTTGGTTTTTGTGTTTTGCTGAATACTAGTGCCATAAGCTTACATATTAATGTAAAATATGCACTTGTGGTGTGATTAGCTATTTGTTAAGTATGATTTATATCTGCAGTCAGATAGGATAACTCTTCTCATATCATTTCTTCTCTGAATGCAGGAATTTAACAATAATAATCAGCAGAATGATACTGGTACGACTTTCCATTAAGTTTGAATATCAGTTGATCTTTTTAGGATCACTGGATATCTTCTTCCTCTATATTCGAATCACTTGAACTTTCAAACCTATACTTTTAAAGTTCAGCGACCTAAGAAACTATCTTCGTCTGTTTGGTGACAATATAGCCAGTAAAAAGTTGATGAGTCTCAAGGTAGTACAAATGTGCCATACTATGAGATATTCAACTAAGTAGTATGTAGCAGAGTAGTACCCCTACCCCAAGGTCAGTACTTTTTCAGTCACATTTTTCATCTATTTTCTTTAAAATAATCACCCGAATCATTAAGGAAGAAATATTTATTATTAAACAGGATATTGACTTGTTATTTTTATTCTATAATATAAATAAAGTACTTCAGCCTTTCTTCTTTATTCCTTAGGACCAACCTAATCTAGTGTGCCAAATATCACTTGTATAGGTGTTAATTTTTTCCCCTCCTGTTGTTCTTATGTGGATGCATAATTTCTTTACGATGATATGGTGCGAATAAGTTTGTGTTGCCAATTCGACATAAGGGATGCTTACAGTAACTATTAAGTATTAACATGGTATAGCTGAATTTTTTTGACCAATTGCTTCCAAAAGTATGGTAATACTGAGATAAAGAAACTTATTTAATTGTGGCATCATTTTTAGTCTACTATGGAGAATAAAACTGCAAAATGTTTAATGTTATGAGTCTTGAAATTAGCTAACTTACCACCTGTTTCTAGCTTGAAAAAGATATCTCAGTTCCACAAGTAGGTTTTTACATGCTTGCTGCTAGAGGACTTGAGTGCAACAATTGACTTATATAGTTTTACTTGTGATACACTTTTGTAGAAAGATGGCATAGATTAATATCTTAGATCATAGTTGACATCATGATCTTATAAAGTTTACTTATAATTATCTTTATTTTTGGAATGTTGAGCTTTAGTAGTATCTGAATCCCCTTTGCATTTGTGGAAAAATATGTTGGAAGTGCTGGCTTAACATGTTTTTTGTCAATGGCGCAGTTGCAGCAATACGCAATGGGAAAGAAGTTTTGTTGCAGGTGACTTGATCTATTATTTTAAAGATAATGCTATCATCTATTATTTTAAATAATTGGAAAAGAAATCCACTCACGTGATAAACATACTGCATTTGTCTCAAATTATTGATCTATTAGCGCTGTTGATCAGTCAACTTGACTGATTTTTCAATTACAAGAAGGAAATTTTATGTTTATTTTACTTAAAAAGTATTTGGATAATTTTAAACAACATAAAAAAATATTAAGATTGAAATTGTAATATCAAAATGTCGATGAGTTAGTATAAAAATTTAGTCATAATGATAATCAATCTGAGTTCGTACTTTGAGTTTGAATTTGTATTTAGCAAACAGGACGATAGCTTTGGAACAGATGGAGTATATTTATTCAGATAAGCTATGTTCTGACAAGTTGCTTTACAGGCCTTCAATTGGGAGTCTCATAAACATGATTGGTGGAGGAACTTAGAGAAAAAGGTTCCTGATATAGCAAAATCAGGTTTTACATCAGCTTGGTTGCCCCCACCTACGCATTCATTCTCACCAGAAGGTTGAGAGACGTAACTTGAGGATTCTGTTCACATCATCCGCTGTCTTCATTATTTTTTATGTTCATTTACCAATTGATTTTCTTGGCCGGCAGGTTATCTTCCACAGAACCTTTACTCCCTTAACTCTTCATATGGTTCGAGCATTTCTTAAAAGCTTTGCTTAACAAGATGAAAATACACAAAGTTAGAGCAATGGCTGACATAGTCATAAACCATCGAGTTGGGACAGCTAAAGGTCACGGTGGAATGTACAACCGTTATGATGGAATTCCAATAGCATGGGATGAGCGTGCAGTGACAGCCTGTACTGGAGGAAAGGTAATGGTGTTGCATAATTGACATGATTTATTGAGGAAAATCATTGTTCTTATGTATGGGTTGTTCTTGCATGTGCTATCCGAATTTTGCTATAGCATCTTATGACTTGTTAGGCACTCATTAGATAGATTGTTGAAGTAATAGAATGTTGTGCTGTGGAGCATACTTGACTTTGGTGTGAAGGATTCTTTAAACGACAGGAACTAATTTGGTTTGGTCCTTGATCACTTGTTGGTAAAATAGTCGAGACATTATTCACTAATATTCTGGTGTAGCTCAAGTGGTATCGCTCACCCTTTGTAAGGGTGTTGAGCAGGGTTCGTATCTTTCAATTTCTTTGAAATTTATCTTCTCCCCTCCAACCACTACTCCCAACTTATTAAAACAAAGCTGGAAAACTGTAAGCCATCTAGATAATAGAACTCATTGATATGGTATTTTATACTGTTTCATAGTTATGATTTCCTTTTCAGTAACATAATTTTACATTCTTTTGTCTTGATTAACCATTTAGGGCAACAAAAGTACCGGGGACAATTTTCACGGTGTCCCAAATATTGATCATTCACAGAACTTTGTAAGGAAAGACATTATTGACTGGCTTCGGTGGTTAAGGAATACTGTTGGTTTCCAGGATTTTCGATTTGATTTTGCTAGAGGGTATGCGTTCTATTCAAATTATTGAGCTTGCAGTTTTCCAAACTGTCATACATTGCCAGTTTGAAACTAATCTGCCTTTTCTTTTACCTATCTAGTTATTCTCCAAAATATGCGAAAGAATACATTGAGAGTGTGAAGCCGATATTTTCTGTTGGTGAATATTGGGAATCTTGCAACTACAGAGGCAGCTATTTGGAGTACAACCAAGGTATAAGTTTTGGCATAAATAATTGAGCACCATGGTATAAGTTCTCAACAATAGGTTACTTTCTTGTACATTTGCTGATGTATGAAAATAATTCATCAGAGCTCCAGTCCTTTTATGTTCAGAAAGCATGTGGTGATTTTTGATGTCATTCTTTGTCGGAACAAATGCAAATGTGAGGTTCTTATATTTAAGTACAACTGGCCAACTTAGGTTGTTTTTGTCCTCAATTCATTTTCAGATAGCCACAGACAAAGGATTATCGATTGGATTGATGGCACAGGACAACTATCAGCTGCATTTGATTTCACAACAAAGGGGATTCTGCAGGTAATTAGGAGTTAGTCCATGAATGTTGTTGGTTTTGGACTTTACAGAACTTTTTTTATAAATTATTTTTTAGATTCAGTTAGTTGTTCCTTTTTTGTTTCTGGTTTTTGTATCATATTTTTCTTTCTATTAGTTTCCAAATGATTTGAACCCTTGCCATTGTGTGAATGACCACTGAATCAGTTCTTTGGAGATTTACCTTCCGTATGTGCTATTGTATTGCTTACAGGAAGCTGTTAAAGGAGAACTCTGGCGTTTGCGTGATCCTCGAGGGAAGCCCCCAGGTGTCATGGGGTGGTGGTCTTCAAGGGCTGTCACGTTTCTTGATAACCACGACACTGGGTCAACTCAGGTACTACTTGTTCTTTTAGTATTTCTAGAATTGCTGATGATTGTGAACTACATAAATACAATGTACCCAATTTTGCTGCCATTGTTTGCATTTTTACACCCCATCGTTGAAGCCATTAGTTGGTGGCTTCACCAAAGACACACTTTTCTCTTGTTTAATGACGTCGACGGTTGACAAATATTAAAAATACAATGCTATCAACGTGCTAAATTAAATTCTTACAGTGGCATTGCTTGATTGCATGATCAAACTTCCTTTCGTTCATAGCACAGAGCATTTTGTAATTCAAGTTTAGTTACTTATTGATAGTTGTTTATTGGCAGGCTCATTGGCCTTTTCCGTCAAATCATATTATGGAGGTACGGTTCATGAATACCCCTCTATAAGTAATTTTGTGTTCTTTGATTTTATCCCTGGATATTGTCTTCATTATCATATACATACATATTTTTGGACGTCGGTCTTTTAGCAAGATATCTTGCTTTCTTTGCTTTTCATGAAGATCTTAAGATTCTTAACCATGATATCATAGCAAACTATGATATTTGATAAGCGCAATGAAATTCGTAATTGATGAGAAAGCAATATTCTAGACAAGGAAATTTTTTGTTAAGTCACCGGATTTGTGTACTCCACAGGGTTATGCCTACATACTCACACATCCAGGGATACCCTCGGTATTCTATGACCATTTCTACGACTGGGGTAACTCAACGCACGACCAGATTGCGAAGCTGGTAAAACTATCTAATGTTGTTATCCACCGAATAGCTATATATATTTAGAGCTTCTATTAAGCTTATATGAAATTGCAGATTGATATTAGGAGGGTACAAGGAATAAACAGCCGATCATCAATTAAGATCATCGAAGCACAGCCAAATCTGTATGCTGCAAATATTGGGGACAAAATATCGATGAAAATTGGAGATGGTTCGTGGTGTCCTTCTGGAAAGGAATGGACGCTGGCGACTAGTGGGCATAGATACGCCGTCTGGAAGAAGTAGCCGACGAGCGCTTCTTTTGGTGATATATATGCAAACTTCATATATATTAAGAGACAGGGTTGCAGCAGTGGTGGTGTTGAAATAAGGTCTGCATTGGCCCATAATGGATGCTCCAAACATGGTACAAGATTGTCTTAGAACATATTGGAGCTATAGGCTTTCCTATAATTTGAAGGTTATGAGAATTAAGAATATATATGTATATCTAAGTTTCCTCATGTCTTTGATTGTGAGTCCTTATAAATATAATTCCTTTTGTCCAATATATTAGTTGTTGCATTAGTCTTTCGTATTTCAGCCACATCAAATTATCCACAACGGTTGTTGCAAGCAGAAATATGAAGTAACTATATACACCTATGATCTACTCTCCCAGTCCAAGGGATGCCAACGTGATGGGCCTGGAACGGGGGGCCTGGAATGGGTTTGACCAAACCTGAGACCTACCAGGCCCAGACCCAAACCCCGTCAGGTCCAACGCACTAGACCCTCAAACCCTAATTATGTCTTGCAAAAATAATATATTTCACACATATATTATTGGAATTCATATATTATTGTACTAATAAGAAATATATAATATGAATAATGAAATACATCCGCTTGAGAAAATCTGTATTTGCAAGACAAATATACGATATTAAGAAAGAGAAATAGTTATTCATAATTTGATCGAGTGACTAAATCAAAATAAGAAGAATAGATTAAGTAAATAATATCTAAAAAATGAAATATAGACCCAAAATAAAAATATATGGCAAAAACTTGCGTGAGACGGTCTCACGGATTTAGATCCGTGAGACGGAGCCCTTACACAAAGTTTTAAAGGTTTTTTTTTGATTTTATTTTTCTTAGGGTTTATATTTGTTTTTATAGGGTTTATTTTGTTTCTTGGGTTTATTTTAATTGATTTGGGTTTTTAGGATTTTTAGTTTTTTTTTTTTGGTTTATTTTTTGTTTTTCGGGTTTATTCTTCATGGTTCATGTTTTTAGGGTTTATTTTTGTTTCTTCATGGTTCATTATTATTTTTAAATTTATTTTCATGGTTCATGTTCTCAAGACGGCCTTAGGAGGTCTGTCACTGGATTTAGATCAGTGAGGACCATCTCACAAGAGAGTTGCTCAAAATATATATAACAGGGCGAGTTTGTAACCCACCCCGAACTCAACGAATTTAACAATATAGACCGAAATCAATTACGAAATCTGTCCCGTTGCTATTCCTAAAAAAGTGAGGAAGAAGAAAAACAAAATCCTAAGAGAGAGAGAGAGAGAGAGAGAGAGAGAGTCACATGGAATTTGGGCCATCACCATTCACGATCATAACCATAGTCATCGCCCTCATCATTATGTCTTGAAAATCAACAAATACACTCTCTCCCACTCCACCACAATCTCTCTCTCTCTCTCTCTCACTCTCTCTCACACACACACACACACACCTTTTCTAAGTTTTCTTGCTCTCCCAACCAAACATTCACATATCAAAAGTTTCAAATCTACACCATCATTATTCATTTTCTCTCTCACGTGACTCACACGTTGTTGTACAGAATCCATCCTCTAATAAGTAGCCTCATTGAAAAATCTCCCTCTTTATGTGTAATCCTATGTTTGCTTGTGCATGTCTTTAATTATGTGTTTCAATTTTCATGCATTCCCAGATGGAGCTTTGTGGTGGTTGTAATATTATTGAATTTGTTTACAAATATGTATGTATATGTCAACCCGCTGTCATGGTTGACAAAATTAAAGTAGGATTAGATAGAATATTAATGCTAAGTTAAATTGCAATATATATGGAATTGGCTATATATTTAGATGCATGTGAGGATTAGTATAATGGACATGCATGGATAAACTGGAACATTTTTTTTCAGATGTAGTATATACTTTAGTCTTTCTTGATCATCAATGGATTTAATTAATTTGTATGGCCATCCAATGATATTAAAGATTGAGCGAGGGTCCAAGACAACATGGTTTGATATTAAAATTAGAACTAGAATTGCAAATTAATTAACACTTTAAAAAAATCTAATTATGATCATCTAGGTCAAGATTTGTCCTATAAGTAATATTTTTTAATTACTCTCACTACAAAAAAAAATCGTGTTTAGTGACGCTAAAATTCTCACTACAAAAAAAAAAGCGTGTTTAGTGACGCTAAAATTTTCACTTGGTGACGTTTATTAGCGTCACAAGATATATTACCTACGCTTTTGAAAGCGTCATGTGTTGCGTTGTTAATTTGATGTCACGAAAATATTTGTGACGCAACATCTCGTGCGTAGGTAAATTTCTTTTTATCGACACTTTTATCAAATGCGTCGTTATGTCGAGACGCTATTTTTTGTCACAATTAATAAAGATCTAATATATTATAAATAAAATTTTGCTTACATTAAAAGCGTCGTTAAATTTAGGGACGCTATTAAGCGTCTTTAAAGTCGCGACGCTTTTGAAATTTAGTATCATTAAAATTATGACGAATTTTACATTTCACTTTTGTAAAATTTAATAAAGATCAATTATTTAAAAAAATTAAAAAATTTAAACTTAATATATAATTTTTGACTCATTTGGAATATATTTGTTGCTAGTTAATTATACACCATATAATCTCTATTTATTAACTCTCAAAGTCACCTCAACACTTTAATCTTTCGATCCGGGATAGATATTCCAACTTTTCACTTTGTGACGCTTTTTAATAAGTGTCGTTATTTTAATGACACAAGCAATAAAAGTGTAAGTAAATTTTAAAATTTGGTGACAAATAAAAGATGCGTAAGTAAATTAGAAAATGTCATCAATTTTATGACGCTTTTTACTAAGCGTTGTCATTTTAAGGACACAAATAAAAAAGCGTAAGTAATTCTATAATTATCGTGACACTTATTAAAAAAGTCGGTAATTTTATAAAGATAATGACACTTCAATAAAAGCATCATTAAATTTACTAAAATGCTAGCGCTTTCTAATAAATATCACTAATTTCTATAATTTACAATGCTTTTTAAAAAGCGTCATTAAATACTTATTTATAATGACGCTTTTTGGTAGCGTTATTAAATTTGTGTTGGGATAGATCATTTTTCTTGTAGTGTCTGTTCATTCAGCATCTTTAAGCCACATTAATTTCCTGTTTGCTTGGGTTATGATGTTGCTACAACCTAATTATGTGTATGTTAGAAATTTCATACTGAATTAATGGTGACAATATATCATACGTACTACTATGTTTTTTGAGGGGCACAACAAAGGAAACACATACATATGAGATCGAACCCACGGTCAATTATGCTGAAATCACAGGTTAATTGATCCCATTATAAAAATTATGTTAGCTCAATAGGCTAAATTGCATATTTGATCCACTTATAATTTATATCGAGTTGCACTTTCGTCCACTAATTTAGTGGTGTGGCAAAATAGGAAACTAACTTCTAATTTGTTGCACAATAAGTCCAAACTCTTGCCGACAATTTGCGAAATCAACCGGAGTTGCTCCCAAATTTTGGAGATATCAACCCCTCCGTCCATTTCTAACTTTGTTGGCATGTTGAATTATTTTTTATTCCCACATGGAGGAGTTGAAATCCAAAATTTTGAGAGCAATTCCGGTTAATTTCGCAATTGTCGATAGAGATTGGACTCAATGTGCAACAAATTAGAAGTTGATGTCTTATTTTGCCATACAGTACCTAAATTAGCGGACGAAAGTGCAACTTGGTATAATTTAGTGGACCAAATATGCAATTTAGCCTAGCTCAATATGTATGTAATATTAATGTAGTACACCTAAAAATTCACTTAAAAATATGGTAAAGGATTTTTAAAGTTGCTTGAGCACCTAATATCACCTAAACCCAACATCTCAAAAGAGGGGAAAAGATTAAAATAAAAGAAAAATGAAAATAATAAGGGGTAAACAAATTAATTAAAATACCAAATTAAAAGTCTAATTCAAAATAATTATGCCCAACCAGATCAAATAGTTTATTTAGGTTGTGGAAATTGCTGATTCCATGTGCTAAAAAGCATTGGCTATAAGAATATGCCCCTTTTAAGGCAATTATGTGATACAAGAACATGAAAGCATTTTACCAGCATGTCATTATACTAGCTAACAATCATGAAAAAGTGGCTAATTTTATTTAATTAAGCATATATTAATTGCATCGGCAACTGCATGAAATTAAAGCATATTATATGTAGTACAAGTCTTGTTCACAACAATTTGACTTTTGGTGAATATATATCATAGTCAAGATTCGGCACGCGCTCACGGATATGATTAATTAACTAAGTAAACTCATGCAAAAATATCCATACTTACAAGTTACAATCATGGCTAAAAGCAAAGCCAATCTTTTGCGTGCTGTCTCTATTTTGATATCTTTGAAGGCTGAAGCCCTATTAATAGGAATTATATTCAAAAATTAAAAAGGATCACATATTTAAGAATGATCAATTAGGTAAAGGTTGCTAGCTAGCTTAATATATACTAATTAAATCACCCTAAGCTAATAGAAAATGGTGTATAAGGGAAACTTTTTTAACTTCTACCCACCCCTATAAAAAAAAATTCACATTTCTACCCATTTTTCCTGGTCATTGAAATATCTTTACTTTTTTTATTCCTTTTAAACACTACAACCGTTATTTAACTAGTTTTCTAGTTCTTTTTTATTATAATTAGTTTTGTAGCGCATATACACAGGTCTTATACTTGCCGAAAATGGAAGCTACGGAGAAGAATTATCTAGTTAATTTTATATACCATGATTAAAAACTATATAATAACTATAACTATGACATAACCTCTGAAGCTTAATGATAAAGGACAATAAATGAACAAAAAATAATTTTCCAAAAAGCAAAATTATAAACATAGAATGACTTGAGGATCGTGGGGCGAGTATGCCCCCCAAAGTCCAACTCAATGGCAGAGCTAGGGGACCCAATTTGGACCCTGCTCACCTATTTTAATTTCTAAAAAAAAAGTTTTTTTTTTAAAAATAGTTAGAATTTATATGGGGTTATCTATTTGACCCATACTTTTACATCTATGGTGCACCCATTACTGTGTCCTGATTCCGCCATGCTCCAATACCTTCAGTTCTTTCCTTGTCCACGATTCACAAGGTAAAAATTATACTTTTAAATTATTTTACATGAAACATATTTTCAGGCTAGCTAGCTCATTAATTCAGCTACTTCTATACCTGAACCGTTTACTCAATGTGCATTGAAAAAAATACTATTACTTACTTAAGTACCACTATTTACCTATCAGAACATATTTATTAATTATCATCTTAATTAATTGCATCAAAGGCTCAATATAAATGATGGCAACCATAAATTTACGGGTGGGTAGACTAGACCAGACATAGTTACGTTTATGATTTTATGAGTGCCCCAATGATTCAATCATAGCTCTGACCAAAACTCAGCAATGCCAACTGGTGTGTGTAATAACATAAAGTAATTCAATTAAGGAGAGGGGCCAGCTGGCCAGCTACGTTAAATAAGTTTTATTACATATGTCAAAATCACTGTCCAGAAATTTACTACCATTATTATTATGTGTTCGGTTTGAGTACTTATTCATATGCTAGGGTTGAATTATTACTTAGAATTCATGACTATAGATCCCCTGTTTAGCATTAAAAATTGACTGGAGACTAATTAAGAAATAAAAATCAAGTCTATGATCACTTTTATACTCTGTATAACCATATTTTAAATTTCAGGCGGCACCGGCCAGTTCGTCAAATTAAATTGTGAACTGGTTGTCGGATCACTAGAAGGAAAATCCAGTTTACCCACATAAAAATATATAGGTAATTATTAAGATAACTGTAAAGTGTAGATAAAATTATTGTAGGTAAATATTTATCTACAAAATGTGAAACTATTGGTTAAACACCTACAGTATTAATGTCGGTAATTTAAAAACTGTCGTTATCTATCAGTAAATTGTAGGTATAATTTAGGGAAAAATAATATTTTATGCCTTTTGTTATCAAGATTAAGAGAAAAATAACAAAATTATGATAAATTAAAGAAATTACCGAAATTATTTATATGAATAGAAGGATAAGAGAGAAATAAATAGTATAGTTGGGTATTGGGAAGTGTAAAAATGAAAGAGAAAAATAAGTTAATTTTAAAAAGAAATAATTTTCTTTTTTTAAAACAACTCACTTATTTCACAAACAATCACACTCTCTAAAACAATTTATCTCAAAAAATGAAAATTTTGAAAAATTTCTCACAACCAATCACACCCTATATCTTTCAGTTTCTTTGAAATTTATTCACTACCCTCTAACCACTACTCCCAACTTATTAATTTTTTTTATATATATTTTGTTCCAATTATGTGATGTTTGAATTTTTGGGCTATGTTAGGATTTCTGGTCCATGTGTAAATTAAAAAAGAAAGAAGTGAATTAATGGGTATGGTTGGGGGGCAGTTCTCGAGCAATAAATATGGAGAAAGCTACATGAATGGAGTTTTCAAATAAAACAACACCAAAAATGTGAAAAAAGCCAAAATTTGAAAGGATATTGTGGATTTTGGCAGTGCAAGTTTTGAAAGATGGAGCAGTTGACTGATATTAATGCTAATACTGAAAACAGAAAGAATAGCAACAGAGAAGAAGCATAAGAAGGAATGGGTAAAAATCGATGAGTGGGCAGCTGCGTGGGTTGTGGGCGTGATGAGTGCGACATATCACTCGACAAAAAGGGTGGAATTTTTATTTTCTTAGCTTCTTGGAAAAGGGAATGAAATGAGACAAATTAACACTCATAAAAACATACTACATGGGAAGTAATTATTATTTATTATTTGATCCTTTCTTTTTAATACCTTGTGGGTAATGGGTTTTCTAATAAGCACTTTTTGGACTTCTTCGTTTGGGGTCAAAGTCAAAATTTTGGCACTACAAAAAAAAAAAAATTGTTTAGTTATAGAATTATAGACATAAATAATTTAGTTGTCACAAAATTTTGCAGTTATCTACAGAATACCGACATAATAGAAAATATAGTTTTCCTGCAAACTATACCGGCAAATCACAAAGTTTTTAAATTTATCGACATAAATATTGTAGAAATTTACCAATAATTTTAGATTTTATTGATAAATACTTATCCTACAACGATTTCACCCATACTTTACATTTATTTTAATACCTATCTATGTATATTTATGTAAATAAATTGATTTTTATCTTGTGTAGGTGTATGACTTTTTTTAAAATGTAATGAAAGGGATATGTATTGATACATAGGATGCCACCTTTTGAACTTTGATGGTGGAAGCCTAGTAGCTCCCACTAAGTGGAGCTTGGTGGTGCCAAAAAATTGAGGAGCTTGGCTCTAATTAATTTTGAAAATCATGAAGTATTTTATTTTGGCAGAAAACCATAAAGTTTTTATTTATATATATTTTGCTAAAGAGTGATTAGTATACTTAAGGTAACACTTGAATAAATCAAAGACGAGGAGAATGAGATCATCCACATTATATATGTTGATGTGGGGTAATTAATTTCTATTAATATGGGGTTATTTGAGTTAATTGCATCTAGGGTCCCATATGATTTTCTTCATTACAATTCTAGTACCACGTTTGCGCAATAGTCCCATAGGATTAAGATTGTTGCAAAAGAAGTCCCGAGATCTTAAATTCAGCATATTTGGTCCCATAATTTTCAAGGGTTGCACCTTTGGTCCCAAAATAATTCATTTTACATTTTACCCAATTTGCCTTAGTATTATTCCAAATATAATGTCCTTGTGGTGTGGAGAAAATTTGTGAACTTCTTGCTTTTCTTCCTCCATCTTAATCTGGTAGAATCGATTTGCAATCAAACTTTGAGAATATCTTGCACCTTTGATGCGATTAACCAGATGTTCTCTGCTTGGGATATAGTATCCGTCGAATTTCAAAATGTTATTAATCCCCTTGTAATTAATAACAAGTCTTGGCTTTCCTCTTTTTGCTTCGAACCATATTGTCGAAAGGATAATAAGGCATCACCAAATCTTCTTTTATCCGCCATTTTTGGATTTCGAAGTTTGGCTTCATCACCACGCTTGCTGCGAAAATTAATAGGCATTTTTCTGTAAAATGCTTCCCGCAGTCTCTGGACAATAATCTTATTATCACATAATATTGTGAAAATAAGTCTTCTTGTCTCATTTTCTTGTGTAAATCGCTTAAATGTTTGTAGGAAATTGTTTCCTAGCAAAACATCTGCTCATGTATCATGGAAATAGATTGGTGGCGTCTTCACTTTGTATCATGGGGTACCGCCTGCGCCTCCGATCATGATTTACGCTTGTTTAATTCCCCTGTTAAGAATAAGAATTCTTTTAGAGAAATCTCTTCGCAATAGTGGTAAATCTTCTCCAATTTCTTTAGGAAAAACTTAGGTTTTGCAAGATATATATTAAGACTTTGAATCGATATAGCGTGAAATACTCGGCCTTGTATTCCGCATATTACATTAGATAGAAATATATATGGAGAATGGACTAGTGGTGATCGATTCGTATCTTTTATCGCCCACCGTGAATTCCATTCCATCTTGTAATATTTCCCAAGGTTTATGATCCTCGAGAAAATCAATTCCAAATATTAATTGTTGCGGATTTTCCCCTGCTACTCTGTGATAGTAAGCTCAATTTCACCTATCTTTAGGCTTCCTTGATACCTCCCAACTATTGGTGGTTGGAGATAATATAGAACATCACAAGGAAAAATATTATCCTTTTGAGTGATGTCGAATATTACTTCAACTTCGCCAACCTATACGGACATTTCAGCTCTCCATTTGTTTTAAAAACATCGGGGATGCGCATTTGAATCGTACTTGGTCTCTTTTCTTCCCACGGCTGCTACTCACCATTCTCGTCTGCTTTGGAAAGACATCCTTCGGGCTCAACTCCGAGACTTCGACTTTTGTTGAAGACTGGTTGATCTTGAATTATCATATCAATCTCCTTTATAGTTGGAGACTCAATGATTTACGGTAGAACCACCCTGGCAAAGTCCTCAAAGATTCTTGGGACTTCAATAAATTCCTTTCTCAAGAATACTTGAAATGATGGGTATTCGAGAGAGCATGGGAAATCTTGTATGTGATCGAGTAAGGCCTATTTCCTTCTTTCATCAAATCGACTCTTTTGAAATCTGATGAAGGGTTAGGACTCTATTAAAATCTCGATATCCCAAATTGTATGCAATTCTTGGATAGACATTGAATGCTAATTTTCCCGCATACAAATTTCAGAACCGCTCCAAGGCATGAATCCTTGAGATGTGAGATTCGCTTGTCAAAAATAGCAAGATTGAGTAGCGAATCTATTCCTTCCTTGAATGTTGCCTTAATAATGACTCTTATGGCTCTGATGTGAATCCATGAGAGTGTATTTACAACTTCTCTTTTAACTCTACTTTTGATCTCTGTATTTCTCTAATATGGACCGGTTTTGCATCTCGATCAGTTAGGTAAATTCCATCGGAATAGCAAATTCTCGATTGTTACCCTGTGAATAATTTGGTGTTTCTCCAATGCGGGTATATCAACGACAATGGGAGAAATTGGTTACAAGAAGAGGTATCAACCCGAGAAAAAAATAATAGTTACTATCTCATGCAAGTATCCCGAGTTTGGATGAAACCAGGAAGTCATCCAAATGAAGTACATGAATGGTATACATTTGGAGCTCTAGATTCAATCTATCTTTGTATCACCAGGATTCCCAGAAATTTCAAAATTATCGAAATGGATTGGAGAAGCGATTTTACGAGACTTAGGCCAATAATCCACATTTGGCGGAGGAGATATTTTGGAGGCGTATTTTATTAGTGCGAGCTCCCGAACCAGCGAAAAAAGGCTTTAACGAAGCATTTCACTTCATCAAGCTAAGAAGACCAGATGTAAATGCTTTAAAATATATCAAGCCAACTTCAGGAAGAAGTGCAGTGTTAGTAGGAGCAATTTCGAAGACGAAGCTTCTACCATACGAGCATGGGGTCTTTGGGTTTGTCTAATGAAATGGGCAAAGTCAAATATCCATTTAAGTTTTCAGTCAAAGCAAATGGATCTTTCCTCTTTTGAATTCAATGATTTGGATCAACAACGGGGTTCGCAGAGGAGCTTTTCGAGACGAAGAGAAGAATTCTCTAGGAGAATAAGATTCCGAGCAAAGAAACTTACAGGAAATTTTGTAACATGGCGCATGTGGGCCGTTGGATCGACCAGGATCTGTCAGCATGCCCGAATGAAGGAACCCGAGTTTGGGAAAGGTTTCGATCCAAACCCGACCGACAAGACCATACACAATTTGGAAAGGACAAGGGCCCACTCACAAGACGCATTTTTCTCGGGGACCACGCAGACCAACTTTTTAAAAGATTCCCGACAATCATCATCACGAAATTTTGAGTCACGTGGAAAAAAAAAGGAAGGCTTGGCGAAGCAATAATTGGGAGTATGCGTAAGCGTGACGTCTTACATCTCAACAAGATTTGAAGTCCAATTTCAAGTCCAGGACTTACCTCTATAAAAGGCAGGATTTGAAGGAAGTGGGGACATCGAACATTTTCCTTAGTTTTCTTATAATAAAGTCGAGAGAAAAATTTGTAATATTTTGAGTGTTTTAGTTTTCAAGTTTTTATGTGTTTTGAGTGCAAGCCTCGTATATGAGAGGCTAAACCAAGATTCTCCTCCCAAAAGGGGATTACTAATGTAATAAATATTTCAATAAGTTCTTAATAAAAAGGGTTTTTCGCTTCAACATGTCATCATAGTGTTCTACTAATTTATCCCGTTTAAAGATTACTTATACGCCTGGAGTAGGAAACGAACCAAAGTTGTCTTTGACAACATCTGGAAGGAGTCGGATAACTTGCGAGATCATCTTCCCGAGGGTGAGGTTGAGCAGTGATGAGTTGTTTGTCAAACGATCCGGGGGCGATCATTTTTCGATTTGGTGGTGTTGCGAGCCATCTCACCCGGTGCTGTTTCGATCAAAGAATGTATGAATTTTAAGGGATATTTTAATTTTGCGGAAGCATATTGGGTCTGATATGATCGTAATGGACTATATCCATTTATGTTAATAAACTTAGGCAAATTGAAGTATGTATACATGTTAGTAAAATTTTTATAGAAGTATGCCCTGTTAAGTATATAAGCTGGAAACTTGACATGATCCATTTAAAACCTCTGAATAGAGACTGGATCTAAGTAGGTTTAACAATGCCACGAACAAAACAAGTGTCAGAAAAAGAAAGCTTTTACAATATGTGATACATTGAAAAATAGGGTAATTTGGGACTTGCATGACAAACTTTATAAACTGTGGGACTATTTATGCATATCTCTAAAACTGTAGGACTACTAGTGCAACATCTGAAAACAGTGGGATGATAAAAGCAAAGTACGAGACTAATGGTGCAATAGGCCTAATCCTGTGGGACTGAGGGTGCAATTGTCTCTGTTTATATTTGCAATTAATTATTTATTTGCCTACTGTTATTAATTATCGAGTCAATATGTCATTAATTGGTCCATGAAACCCAAACCATCATTCAAACCAAATAAGGCCCCAAGTTCTAGGTACAAGTAATTTCTCCAATTTATTTATAAGTTAATCACAATTTTATTGCTTAAGTTCCTTTACGTTTTGGGTAGTGGTGATCCTACTCGTGCGGCTTCGCGTTTTTTAAGTGAATTTTAAATCGAATTTCTATATGTGATTTTATTAAATATTTTTTTCAAATTATGGTTAAAGTGCAGTTTTAAGCGGTGGGGGTGGTTTTAGTAAATGAAAATATTATATGATTGGTAAAATAATATAATTTTGCAAGGATATTTTATTTTTAAAACTAAAAAGATATACAAATTGATTTTTTTTTAAACACGATGCATTTGCAAATTGCATTCTCTTTTATTTCATTTACATTCAAAATAAGATGCATTGCAGTGTTGTTTTATTATGATGAAAAACACAATGCATTTCAGCAACATTAAAGAATGCAAAGTGCAAATCTATATATAATTCACAAAATTAGTTCTTAATTTATTTATTGTATAACTATTTAACTAAATAATAAAAAATAAAATTTTATTTTACCCTAAACTATAGAGGTGTGGTGCTGTTCGACTTGGCGATTTTCTAAAACATAAAATCATAACTACACCAACAAGGCATTGTTGTTTCTAATATTTAATATTTAAATCGCGTTTTTCTTGTAGTGGGTAATTTTCGTCACTCTTAAAGAAGAAAGAGTTAATTAATATATGCAAAAGTTTATTTATAAACTATTCTTAAAACATCAATACCATATTGAAAATCAATATTTAGAAGGATGAGTATTATTTAATGGAATCTTCCAAAACAACAAAATTATATAGTCTCTTTATAGTCTATCCTTGCATCAAATGTTCGATAGCTACGATAAGCAACTATTCTTTGACATAGATTTACTGAGTTTATTTTTACAACTAACCTGTTTGACAGAATTTATAGTTTAAGTCTCCTTGATTGTTTTCTCACTTTTGATTTTTTCCTTTGATTTCTATATATCAGGGAGTTCGTGGAAATTTTGCTTATTAATTTTCCAAGCCAAAATCATTAAAAGAATGAAAGAATTACACCATTAGCATGTTACTTGACATTAGCGAAATATGTTTTCATGTCGTTACCTCTTCAAAAATATAATTATACAGGCTTGAAAAATTGCACCCAATTTGGTTCACACATGTGGGGGTGTGCCCGACATTGAATTATTTTTTTGGAATGAATTATTTGAGCACATAATTTGAATTCACTATGACTTTATGATACTATCCAAAAATTAAGGTAAAAGATTAAGTGCATGGAAGCACTTCTAAAATGAAAGTGATTTATGTAATAGACTTTTTAATATGGACTTTTTCAAAAGGATTTTATGCACAATATAAAGTGTTTGGTAAAAATGTATTTTAATATACATTTTGTAGAAGTACTGGTAGAAGAAAAATCCATAAGTCACAAATTTGCATTTATATGGAATGGACTTTTGGGACAAATAGTCTTTTCCCGGAAAGTCTATTATATTTTAACCACCAAACACATTATTAAGGGAAATGGATTTTTAGATCCAAAAGTCCATTTGATTTTTTTTTCTTTTTCGTGACGACCCAAAGTATCTTGTAACTTGGGCTAATTAATAATTAATATTCAGATTCAATAATTAATATTCGCGGGTAAATAATTAAATAATAACATAATTAAATGAAAAAAAAAATGTAAATGCACACTCTTTCCCCATCAATATACAGGACACTATTAGGATATTTACCAAAGTACAAGGAGACTTAATTAAGGTGGAACTAACCCAACGCAAAATTATGTATCCATTTTGAGAAATTAATCATTAATATAATTAGTCTTCGTTTGTTAAATTAGCGTTGATTCCATAAAATGTATATCTAATCATACTTAATATTGTGTTTGTTAGCCCTTAGAAGAGCTCATGATACATAACAATCTTGATATGCAATCAACTAACTGCTTGATTGTGGATCCGAACCCTTTGGTCATGGAGGAAGTCTTATTAGATTCATGAGACGGATCCTAAACACAAATAAAAATATGGAATTTTTTTATGTGTATAAGTTTGGGTTGAAATTTTATTTATATATCTGATCCGTCTCATGAGACCGTCTCACACAAGTTTTTGTGTTGCTCATGATACTTAATGAAGCACATTTAATTGATATTTTTAACCATTCATCTTAAATACTCCTACTTAATGCGCAAGAATAAAATTGACAAACAAAATGAATTATTATTATATTATACAATTACATGCAAGCTGTAAATATTCTATTAGACATTAGTGATGCCTAAAACACAACCAGATCCTAATATAATCTATCATATACAATCATATCAAGTGAAGCAAACTGCAAACCTTCGTAGATGAGAGTTAGTATCGAACAAAACACTAATTTAAGTACGTGAATTAATACTTCTAAACATAATTATTTCATTTCAAATATCATTTAGAATGTTTAGAAAAAAATAAAAATAATGAACTTAAAACAAATAGAGGTTATAATGTAACTAAAAAAATTTTTGAGTATTGACTCCGGTTTTGTCATTTTTGGTGCAAGAAGCTTCCTCTCGATAGTAAAAGCCCAAAATCCAAAAAGCCTTTTTAGGTTTTCTTTTCTCCAGTTTTTATGTGTTGTGTGGTTTGAATGTTTGATTGAAAGGTTTGTGTCTTCATTACAAACGAGGGGCCATTTTTGAGAAAAGGCAAGAAAAGACTGATATAGTGGTCATGTTAGTAGATATGATCATCATATATACCAGGGTTTTATGATTTATCGGAAACGAGGATTTTTTTTCGTGATAGCATCAATTATTATTATTATTAATTTTTTTGACATGAGAAATTGTAATTTTATAGATAAGGAAATATTATTTATTATATTATTCGAAAGCCAAAATGGGAAATTTCCCTGCTCCCATACAAACGGAGATGGAAAAGAAATAGAAAAAATAGCGAGCATAAGTTCAACACGATTCTTCTATCTTTGAATATGGTGGAAAGGTTGCAACTTCTATATTGAGCTAGTAGGGGCGATTGGATATCTTATTTTGAAAATTTTCATTTTAATAGAAAATAGTGGTGAAATAAAAGCTAGAAGTAAAAAAATAAATTTTGAGAGTGTGATTGGATGTGAGATGAAAAAGTAATAATAAAAGTTAATTTGATTTAAAAATAGTAAAATAATGATTGGATATGATTGATAGTTATAAATGTGTGAGTGATTGAATAATGAAATTTGTGGGAGAATGTGTAATAATGATTAGTTTTTGTGAAAAAATATGTAAATGTGATTGGTCATTGGTAAGAGAAAAAATGAGAAAAAGTAAAAGTTAGAGAATAATATATTTTCTGAAAATTTTCATAAACAATCGCATGTTTGGTAAAAAAAAATTCCCCAGCAGAACGAAAATGGAATTTATTTCATATCCAATCGCAACCTAAATTTTTGACTTCGTTTGTTTTATCTATTTTCCGGGCTCTGTTTGCATTTCTAGAAGAGAATCCGTAAAAATCAACTCAATATTATTAATTCAAGGTAAGCACATTGTCAATCCAAAATACTCCCTCCTATTCACAATAAGTGTCTTTTTAGGAAAAAACACATATATTAAGAAATGCATAAAATACCCAATACACCCTTAATTAATCATAAATGTTGCTTTGAAAGAAAACAAAATTAAACATTGTTGCTAATAAATATAAGGGTAATTTAGGAAAAATATTTTTCCAATAGTATTGAAAACATCAAAAAGACATTCTTTTTGAATAACTTTTTAGGTGTCAAAAAGACACTTATTGTGAATAGGAGGAGTAATGATTATTATCGTGGGATGTGTCTCAATATATTATCGTGGGATTCAAACCTCCACGATATGAGTGCCAAACGAAGCGGACATCATCATGTAACCCAAATATTATTCTAATTTTGATCCTTTTTGTTGTTATAATTTCTAAACATGCCGCCTCTAGTAATGAACCATCCAATCCGATTTAATTACCATACTACTCTCTTATTTATATCTATTTGTCCTTGTGGTCTCAAGTTGAACCACCTCACCAGTCACCACCACAACTATTAATTATTTCACACCTTCAACCCTAAAATTATTATTTTGATTTTTCTCTCACTTATTTACCGTTTGTAGCCTCAGCTCACATCTTAAATAGGACCCCCTCAACTGCCCTTCTTTTCCAACTCTCTCATTCTTCACTTTCTACTGTGTGTTTGTGTGTGTACTCTTTTAAATATTGATCAGAAGTATTAAAAAGCACAAGCTTTGAGACCGAAGTTTGGTATTGGGATATTCATGGTGGGTTTATCAAAGGGTTTCTTACAGAGTTTATTGGCATTCTGTCCACCTCCTTTTATGCCGAAATTCAAGAGTTAATTTTCTTTTTTTTTTCTTTCTAAATTTTTCTGGAAAAAATGATTTTTTTGTAATTTTATTTAGAGGAGGTGGGCATACTGCCAACTGGGCTCTGTTGGCTTCTCTTTGCTAAACCCTCGTGAAATTTGCTTTGTTTTTTAACCCTCTACATGCTTTTCATGTGATTTCTACCTTGTATTTACGCCACTGTTAACAGATCAAGGTAAAGGGCTCTTCTACTTATTTGTTTTCTAGTGGTAAATATTTCTTTAATTTCTTGTCATGCAAGGACCAAGAAATTAATTGCTGCCTGGCACTTTGATTATTTGCGATGTACATATATAATCACTGATCAGTTTCATAAGAAAATCTTCATCACTGTGATATATGCTGCTTATTTAGTATTTATTAATTTTTTAAAATGCACTAGGCGCTCAGTCGGGGCAGATTGGAGCGTAACGCCTAGGCGGGGTTAGGAGGACCTTGGCGGGGTTAAGTGGAGTCTAATTGAATGAAAAACAAAGGCAGATAAGAGTAGCATAACTCTTGGGCTGGGATTAATTGGGGCTAAGCTGTGATTTTTATAATAATGGTATTTATGGCTTTCATTTTCACTTTGTACTTTGGAGTTTGGAGTGAAGCAAGAGAACAATACGGTAGTGAAGTTCAAGAACTGGAACCCTAGTGTTTGAAATAATATGTGTTCAATTTTTTTGTTACTTAATCTGGCTTACATCAAAGTTTTTTTTTTTTTTTTTTTTTTTTGTTGTTGTGACGGCTGGTTTTATCTGCCAAGATCTCTCTTTGGTTAATTTGTTGCATTTAAATTAGCTCCTTGGGTGATATCTTCATGTCAAATCACTTGAGATATGGCAATGGCAGAAATAATCAGTAATGAAAAAGGAGAAAAAAAAAAAAAGGAAGATGGCTTTCTCCTTTATTTACTTTTCGACTAAGAAAACTTCTAACAGTCAGGTTATGAGCCTTTTGGATTTTTTTTTTTTTTTTTTTTTTTTTTTTTTTTTTTTTTTGAGGAAAATGAGCCTTTTGGATTTGAGTGTTCAACCAATTGTGATAATTTTTTTCTAAAAAGTTGTCCATTTTTTGGTTCTGCAATATTTACATTAAATCCAAATCCAGGTATATATATATTTTTTCTTAGAAATTGATTTTTTGCCCTATTGGATTAATTTCACGCCATTTTCTCCTCATGGGTCCATGCATATTATTATTTGTTAATTATATAAAATTTCATAAAGTTTAATTTAGGCTAAAAAGTGCACACGCAGAACACACAGTAGGAGAGATGGGATGGATGGTGGTAGGGGCAGGAATAGGAATAGGAATATAATTAGGGCAGTCCGGTAGTCCCATCCCATCTGTGAAGAGACTGCTTTTGTTTTTGCAGGAGCCTCGTATATGTATATACGTAGCCTCATCATTGAACTTCTGACATTTTCCCTTTTACAATTTAGATTACCAGCAAGATATGAGATATAGCTTTTTTAGCTGCAGATATATATGCCCATTAATTAGCCCTTCCTTTTCCTTTCATTTCAAATAAATTTACTCACAGCAAAATGCTTTAAAGGACTCAAATTTCTTTTTATAACTCAGATATCCGGGCTTGCACTTGACTAATATTGAACTTGCCAGCAGTAGATGCTCTTTACCCCAACAAGAGTTAAATCGCGGGATGTTCTTGATTGGGGTTCCAACTAATTAAATTCCCTGTTAGATTGACCACATACTTCACTGATGGACTGCATCAGCTGGGAATCGAACCCACACGGCTGAAGAGTCCACGGATTGCCAAACCCTTTTTACCAATTGGCTACGCTGGGGAATAGGAGTCGAATTTCTGTAAATACAACTCGTTAAATAATGGTAGCAGCAAATATTTATTTTGTATTGTTTATATTGATTATATATGTGTGAAATATTTCGTTTTAAGTACATATATATTTGTTATTAGACTAATATTAGTTATATATATACAGTTGGCATATATGAACAGGATATATTGCATTGAGGATCTGAAATGCACAAAATGTTCAACCAGTTATTAGCTAGGCTCTCTGAATTTGGTGATGTGGAACGTACTTGATTTTCAAGAATGTGAATAAGGTGAGAAGAGGGTTTCAAATTGTTTGCTAACTCTAATTGAACCGGGGAAATTTATTTTTTGAGTGCGATGATCATGCTTACTGATGGATTATGATTATCTGTGTAAAAAGTGCCTGTATTGGAGGAAGAGATCCATTCATATGATTCACAAGATCATAATAGGAAATGTTATCGATTTATAAGATATTAATTTTGCAAGTTTGTAATTTTTATTCGAGTACATTAATAGGATTTATACTGAAAAAAATTAAGGTATAAAAAACAGAAAATAAGGAGATAGGTTATTTTCAATTATCATTGTATTCTTATATGTTAGTATAATAATATGATTCAAGTTTATGGCATCTCCAATAGAGTGTGTTCCATCCTCAATTTGGAATAAAAATTTGGTTTTAGTGTAGCGTCAAAATTTGACGATGTGAATATATTTAGGTGAGAAATAGTGCATAATGTTGTTGTACAAAAAAGTTCTTTTCGTTTTGTTTAAATTAATGGTTTTGGTCCATGTAAATAAGTATTAAAATCGAGATTACGTGATATTCATTATTAATGCAAAATTTACTGCAAACAACTGGACATGAAGTTCAATTGTAAAAAAATAGTACAGAATATTCACTAAAATAGTGCAAACTATGGAGATGACATAATTTATTTTATATTCATTTAATTTTAAACTTATTTAACTGTACTTTTAGACTTTTTAGACTCAAATTATAATTATGTTTATTGTCATGCACCTAAATTCTAAAGTAACTATTCAACTATCTTTTATGGAGTCTTCGGTTTAAATGAGAAATATAAGTTGCATAAAGAAATTTAGAGACCCTGAAATGAATACATTCAATATCTAAATCATTACCTCCTAGAAGTTAGAAGAAGAAGCCACTGAGTCAAATCATGAAATGTACTATTTTCTACACAAAGACAAGAAAGGTTTCACACTAATTATGTTTAGCCCACGCTTTTCAAACCTGATAATGTCTTACCAATTTAACACTTCCCCTTAAACGTGACACCATCAGTGTTTCAAAAGTTAGCCAATTTTATTTGTCTGTGAAAGGGGTTACTGGGTTATTCTAATATTTCAGTTGGTGAGAGGGTAAAATATGTCATTCTTATTCTGATAATACAAGTTATTTTTGAGTAAATCTCATTAGTTTGTGTTCCTGGTTTATAAGTATCATCTCCTTTTAATCAAATCTCCTATATCTCCCCATAAATGAAACTGTAAGTCATGATCAGTATTAGTTAGGAATTGAATAGTAGTCCAATAGTTAAAAGACTTTAATGTCGATGACAAAGGTTTTGATTCGATTCCTGCCAGGATTTGTACTGAAAAAGAAAAGTAGTTGATCCCTTGAAAGAAAAAGTAAAATAATTTGAATTTACCCAATTGGTCACAAAAAAGATCAATAAAAGGAAATTACTAATTAGGTATTATTCCTCAATAAAATCATTTATTCTTCATAAAGTAAATATATTAAAAAAGAGACAAAAATGACATTGAATGCAAAGGTTGATTTCAGTGATATTTTTTAAATTCGAAAAAAAAACAAGAAGGAAATATGTGATTTGGTAAGTGGAATTAAAAACACTAATTTTTGTAAACTTGTCATCGATGTGATCACCATAGTGTATCAAATTCCACTGTATTAATCTTCAATTTGATCTTGTTTGAAACTAGAGATGTTAAATGGGGTGACCCTAGCTATATAGGGCGATTCGGTTAGTGAGGTTTCGAGCTAAGCGGTTTTTCGAGTTAAATGGGACGGTGTTAAGCAGATGGCAATATTAGAACCTAACCTCTTTGGGCTTCAGCTTAACGGGCCACTATCGGGCTATAGTCAAAAAATTAAAAATTATATATTTAAATTTAAAATTTCAAACTTGATCATATATAACATTTAAGTTTAACACTTAAAGTTAATTTTAAAAAAGTCATGCATGTTTATAATTACGATGCATTAACAAAATTATAAAATTAGATTTAGCACCATTTAGAAATATAATTTATATCCTAAATAATCTAATAAGACTATGTGACATTTTCTTATTGAGAATAAAAATAGAAAAATAAATTAAGTAATAAATAAAACAAAAAAAAAGAAGCTTTTCAAGAATTTATAGCTTGTTTAATAAAGTTAAACTTAAAGATAAGAGAGATGTGAATTTGAAAAATAAATTTACTAGTAGT
The DNA here is from genome assembly GCA_016081115.2 of Rehmannia glutinosa. Taxonomy (NCBI): domain Eukaryota; kingdom Viridiplantae; phylum Streptophyta; class Magnoliopsida; order Lamiales; family Orobanchaceae; genus Rehmannia; species Rehmannia glutinosa. The sequence continues at coordinate 144,579 of JABTTQ020001372.1, forward strand.
AGTAGGTAATAAAAGTAGATATAAAATATTAGAATTATATTTATTTTTTAAAAAATAAAAATAGCGGGCTAACGGGCTCCGGTTTAAACGGTCCGGACTAAAAAGGGCCGATTTAAACGGGTAAAAATAATTGGTCTTAACTCATTTTTTTCCGATTTAAGCGGTTAGGGCCAATGGCAATGACCCTTTTAACATCTCTATTTGAAACACTGGATAGACAAGAAAAGAGATTTTGGCTTTATCAGATAGATTTTAAGAGCATTTTGTAGTTTTTTTTCGTCAAGTATACTTTTCTTGTTCTCTAACCGAGCAACATGCACAGGTTTCTTGGGCCTTTACTATGATATAGTCCACCACCTTTTCTTTCACCATTCGATTGTAAGTTTTGCTTGATCCATGCCCAACACATACCAATATTTGTTCAGTAGAAAAGATTGGTCGTAGTAGTACTTATATATCCTATCTATTTCATATTTTACTATATTCGTGGACTATTAAATATCATATTAAATTACATAAGAATTATTTATTAAACTCGCTATTTTTTTCTGACACCAATTATACTCACTATTTTGCTTTATAATTTACATGTTCCACTAAAGTTTTACAATAACACTGCACAATATTGATTTTGTTGGTTTCTAAAATTTCTCTATTTCTTTCCTTTTTAGTATGAAAGCGATCATATATACCATACCACGGATAAGTTGTTAAAGCAGTCAAGCCCAAACGAAAAAGGAAAAAATGAAATGAGAGAGAAGGAAAATAAATTCGCAAAGATGCTTCACTTTTTACTAGATCAAGTAATATGAGCCCATTGCTTACATCAAGAGCCCAAGACCTAATTGGCTCCATAATTGTCCTCAAGTAGGAATTAATTCCATTTACTCAAATTCATATAATTAATTACCATTTACATTAAGCAAATAACTGGACTCGAAAATTATAAAATAAATACTAAAATACAAAATACTATTAGTAAATATTCTCAAAAGAATATCATGATTTATTATAAAAATACACCTTTTCATATATAAAAATTTATAACATTAAAACTCTTTCTATTCATGTGTTTTCATGCCTTAAAATTTTACATAATTAATATTGATGATACTTAAATCGGAGATCATTCCATGTAAAGATTTTTGATAAACGTCCAACTTAGTTGTCTTGTCCCAAGTCGGAGAGTTGTCCCATGGACGCCCTTCCGACACTCGAGTCAAATCAGGTTGGAGAGAAAATCTGAACAAAGGAAATTAATTGAGAATACTTACAAATGAGATGAATAATCTTTTTATACTGAGTTGATGGATCGCTAAGTCTTGTAGAATTAATTGGTTGCGTGAGCGAATAATTGTATATGTGCTCCAATAATAATTAATAAAGTAATATTCTCAATCAATGTCAGGCCAAAAATCAGAGCAAAATTCACAAGAAAAAAAGATCAAATGCTCAAGGAAAAAAATAAAGATATATATTGAATCTCAACTCACTATCAGAATATCCAAAAAAAGAAAAAAATGGAGTTGAAGGGTCCTTTTTTCCCCAAAAATTTAAACACACTTCAAACTCCAAATTGTAAAGTTCCACAAAAAGAATGTTATGCACTCGCCACGCGCCTGCCGTTCTATCGTCACTCCACCTAAATCCTATCTTGTTTACGCGCCGCCTAATATTTTTCCGCCCGCAAACAATTCTCTCCTGCTCTTCCTCTCAGAGGCATTTTAACAAACACTTTCCATCACGAAAAAAGTTCTCCTTTAATTCTCGATTTCTGTCACGTTGTTTGTCTACAGCTCCAAGGATGGGATCGCTCTCCGCCTTTGACGAGCTTCTGCAGTATCCCGTCGCTCGCAGAGACGAGTCTGTGGTTGATAATTATCACGGCGTTATGGTCCCCGACCCTTATCGATGGTAATTACTTGGTCTGGTTTAAAATCTTGTAGGGGAAGCACGTTTCGCATTTCGTAGTAAAGAATTGGAATTCTAATTGAAACAAGAACAAATAAATTAATTGAATTGTTGGTGTATTTCATATGTGTAAGTTTTGATTCCATGACATTGGATTGTTGGGACTTCCACCCGAATGATGTTCGAGCTTTTCATCAATGTTCTGAGATTTTGTATTGTGGAAATTCTTAGTGGGTTCCTTTATATTTTCCTGTTTTAGCGAATGTTTATGTGATGGATTTAAATTAATGTGGTTAGGCTTGAGGATCCTGATTCGGCAGAGACAAAAGAGTTTGTGGAAAACCAGATGAGATTGACGGATTCTGTGCTTAAAACCTGCGAAACAAGGGAAAAGCTACGTGAAAAGCTTACAAAGTTATACGACTTCCCCAAGTACAATGCTCCTTTTAGGGAAGGTGATAAGTACTTTTACTTCCATAACACCGGCCTCCAACCACAGACTGTCCTATATGTCCAGGTTCTTTTTCAATAGCTTAATTTTTGAAAGTGCCATTGTATTTGTATGTCATGATGAATTTAGAAATATTATTAGTCTTTCCGTGTTGCAGGATAGTTTGGATGGGAATCCTGAGGTTTTGCTTGATCCAAACACCTTAAGTGTGGATGGTACTGTAGCGTTGAGTGCATATGCAGTTAGTGAAGATGCAAAGTACTTAGCCTATGGCACTAGTTCAAGTGGAAGTGATTGGGTTACCATTAAAGTCATGCGGGTTGATGATAAGAGCACCGAGCCTGATACTATTTCATGGGTAAAGTTTAGCAATCATTATGATATATTTGTGTACTTTTTCTAGAAAATAAAACCGAGATGTAGTATTCTAGATATATGATTTTAGATTCATAAGCTCCATTTTTTTAAAGAAATGTAATGTATAGTTGTTATAACAGGTTAAGTTTTCAAGTATTAGTTGGACGCACGACAGCAAGGGCTTTTTCTACAGCCGTTATCCTGCTCCTGGGTAAGTGATAATTTCATATTAGTCTGACTTTCCTTGAATTGTTCCATGTGTAATAAATTGCTTCAAGATGAAAGATTTACTTTGTGTCCATAGAAAGTTGACCTCTTCATTATTTGTATTTTTGGAGCTATTCAGATATGATGCTGATAAATTTTCTGCTATATACGTTTATTTTCATCTTTCCAACAGACTTGTCATGTTTGATGGTTTTTTTGAAGGGAGGGAGAGAAGTTGGATGCAGGCACAGAGACTCATGCCAATCTAAACCATGAAATTTATTATCATTTTTTGGGTACTGATCAGTCTGAAGATATTTTATGTTGGAGTGATCCAGACAATCCTAAACATACACGTTCGGCTTCAGTTACAGAAGATGGAAAGGTATGAAGACTTTGACTGCAAATTATTTAAGAGGACTGCGAGTTGGTTGCGACAAAGGGGTGTTTCCGTATTTTACACACACACACACATATAGGCTAAGCACATGGAAGCCTTGTTTGAGTGACACAATTTTCCTTATATTTTAGTGCTGCTAATATCTGATTTACTTTCAATTTAACTGGTTTCACTTTATATTGTTGGAATTTGCAGTATGTTCTTCTGTATATTGACGAAAATTGCGATCCTGTCAACAAAGTTTATTACTGTGACTTGTCGTTGCTCCCAAAAGGACTTGAAGGTTATAAAGGGTCAAAAGAATTGCTTCCTTTTGTCAAGCTTGTTGATAAGTTTGATGCTTCCTATCACTATGTTGCGAATGATGACACAATTTTCACCTTCCTCACTAATAAGGATGCTCCAAGAAACAAACTAGTCCGAGTTGATTTGCGAGAACCTAGTTCTTGGACGAAGTTCTTCAAGAAGATAAAAAAGACGTGCTTGAATCTGCTGCTGCTGTGAATGGCAATCAAATTGTAGTGAACTATTTGAGTGATGTGAAAAATGTTCTGCAAATAAGGGACTTGAGAACAGGTGACCTTTTGCACAAGTTACCACTCGATATTGGTGCAGTATCTGAGATTTCTTCGCGACGCTTAAAGACAGCCTAATTTTTGTTGGATTTACAAGCTTCCTTATCCCGGGCATTATATATATGTGCAACCTTGAAGGCGAGGTCCCAGACATGAGAATCTTCCGAGAAATAGTTGTTCCTGGCTTTGACAGGAGCAATTTGAATCCAGTCAGGTAAATACTAGTTTAAAGTTGCAGTTAAGCAGAGGGATGCATAATATGGAAGTTATTCCTTTCTGGTATTCTGTTGGGCGTATTTATCCGAAGAATATAGTTTTTCGCTTTCATTTTTTCTATTTAGACCATTTCGTTTATCAACTTCAGCACATACCTCTTAGCCAACAACTATATACTTTGTCATTAGAGTCTGATTGGTGGAGTTGAATCAGTGGTATGATGAGTAGTGCGCTTTTGACTTTTAGAGGTAAATTAGTGGAAGTAGATTTTATGGTATTCCAGTGGTAAAGTAATGTTTTTCTGGGCTTTCTACACAAATTTCATTATGCGTTTCTACGAATGGTTTTGTGTATCAACAATGAACCGAACCCGATTTCAGTGTTTTCTTTATTTTCTATTTTCTCTCTGTCCCTTGATCGACATGTTCTTTCTTCAGGTTTTTGTGCCCAGTAAAGATGGCACTAAAATCCCAATGTTTATAGTGGCTAGAAAGGGTCTAATCCTGGATGGATCACATCCCTGTTTACTATACGGATATGGTGGATTTAATATCAGCATTACACCATATTTTGCTGCTAGCCGTATTTTGATCGCAAAGCATTTAGATGCTGTCTTCTGCATTGCAAACATACGTGGAGGAAATGAGTATGGAGAAGAATGGCATAAAGCTGGTTCTCTTGCAAATAAGCAGAATTGCTTTGACGACTTCATATCGGCTGCTGAGTATCTTGTCTCTACTGGTTACACAAAGCCTAAGAAGTTGTGTATTGAAGGTGGAAGTAATGGTGGGCTTCTTGTTGGGGCTTGTATTAATCAGGTAGCACTTTCCGTCATCTTTTTTATACTTATATCTGCGAACTTTCCTATCTGAATTTTTTAGTAAAACACTTGGGAATTTTGTGATTGTAGAGACCTGATCTTTTTGGCTGTGCTCTTGCTCATGTTGGTGTTATGGACATGTTAAGATTTCACAAGTTTACTATTGGTGAGTGGAACATTTTTTCAAAAGGAAGATCTTTTATTTATTTGATGTTTCTATATGTTGACATCTTTTGTTTTTCGTATACTCCCTCAAAACTAGGCCATGCATGGACCTCAGACTATGGTTGTTCAGATAAGGAGGAAGAGTTCCATTGGCTAATCAAGTGAGCAATTTTGCTTTTATCGGAATCATGAATCATCTTACAAAGCCTTTCAATTAGATTTATACATGAATCAAATATGTGTTGCTTCACTTTTCTTATTTGAAAAATTCTCTTTGGTATTTTTCATTTGGTTGAAGAGATTTAATATGAACTAATATGTTGTTTTTTGGTCTGGAAGGTACGAGGAGTTGAATCTTATTGACTTATCATTGTTGCTATGAACATTGTAATTCATTCTATGGTCCTGTCATCTGTGGCCAATTCAAAATTTCTTCTAAATAACGAGGTTGTTCACCCTGCAATTGTTGTTGTGGTAGCAAAAATAAGTGTTTTTTGCTGCTTGTGAATTTTGGTTTATGTAATGGGCTTCTTGGATGTAATATTTTTCTTTTTCATAAATATATCAGTGAGTGCTTCAATGCATTTTTTGTTCCATCTTCACTCATTTGCTGTATCAGACTGAGATTGCCAATTTTCACTTTGTGTGCCTTTCTTTTTTGTTAGGTACTCGCCCCTCCATAATGTTAGGAGACCTTGGGAAAAGCCTTCTGATAAGGTCATTCAGTATCCATCCACTATGTTGTTAACAGCTGACCATGATGATCGTGTTGTCCCACTTCACTCACTGAAGTTATTGGCGGTGGGTATTTGATCAGTTGAAGTTGTTATACTCTATATTCTCTTTTCATTTCAACAACTTATTATTTGTCCTTTTCTTCTTGGGATTTTTTTTTTTTTTTTTGGGGGTCGGGTGGGGTGGGGAAGTTGCGGGGTTTGGGTTGGTGGAATTATGCATAAACTCTTTTATGATTTTTGTTTGTGCTGATCACACTTCAATAGGGCCAATAGTGCAGGTGTGGGATGTTGTCTTAGTCTATGTTCAGGACTGTCAAAATTAATAAAACGATATTAACTGAGGGAACTTGCATGTTGAGGAATTTGAGGAACCATAAACATTTGGAGTTTATATATTGAAATTTGATGATACATGGAATGAATTCGAAAAGAAAGCATTCTAACTGGTGGTTTTATATATATGCATGGATCCAAATGACTGCTGTTTACAGTGTTGTATCCCTATTGTGAACCTCAATAATAAATGGAAATGTCAATTTCAATTGTCTGTTGTAAATTCTGCTATAGTGAAGATTAATTATGTTGGGGATGTACTAGGAGAATGGACTAGATGCTGAAATGAACTTGTGGTTCATATTACTACGTCTTTAGCAGATTTTAAACTCATTGGAAAAGGAAACTTGTTTGATGTTTTCATATAAACATTCGATTCTTTAAATCTTTTTTTGCAATGTGGATCTGGCTGTTGATTTTTCTTCCAGTTGAACAATTAATAATTATTGCAAGGGATTTTGAACAAACTTCAAAGTAATATAATCCCATCATTTCACGTTTTACCATTCTGCATGTTTGCTTACTTACATTTGTTGCTTGTATAGACCATGCAACATGTTCTATGCACAAGCATCGAGAAAAGTCCTCAGACCAACCCAATTATCGGGCGCATAGAACAGAAAGCTGGACATGGAGCTGGAATGCCAACTCAGAAAATTGTAAGTGCAATGACATAGGCACATTTCCCGATCTATTCAAAGTTTATTGTTTTTTAATGACCAAAATAATCGGGAAAACTTTGTATTTTAGATTGATGAAGCTGCGGATAGATATGCCTTCATGGCGAAGGTGGTGGATGCATCCTGGATTGACTAGATGATTCCAAGGTCCTGTTTGGAGAATAGATATTTACAGAACTGGTGGTGAGTTGCAGATTTACATTCTCTGTAGGAATTTTCTGCTTGATTCAAATGGATAGTACTTCCATCTCTGGATTTGTTTATGGGTAGATGCAGTTATTTATCTGTCTCTGGTCATTGCTCCAGATGAGCAAAAGATGTTTCTCCATTGCAATTATGTCTTGGGAAAAAGAGTGTGTGTAGGGGAGATCAATCTTTTCTCTTTTTGTTTTGACAGTTTTGTTTATGTTCATTCAGATCATTGGCGTGTCATTATAAAATCTTTAAAAAAAATGATAGTTGTTATAAATTATATATTGTCTTTTCGTATTATTAATAATCTAAATATTACTTGTATACTAGAAGAAGATATTGCTTAATGTTTTGTTTTTACACCGATATTGCTTAATGTTATTTACACAATTTAGTCTTGTTTATAGTAAATATTGCTAAACTATCATTGTGATCTAATAATTGTTCAAATGTTATTGTATTTCTCCATGAGTACACATTATTTTATCAAATCAAAAGCATTATTCCCGGTGGGATTTAAACATGTTCCGCTTATAATTGGACTGTTTTGAAGTTTGAATTCTGATTTTTATTTATTATATTTATATATTTGTTAAAAAAATAATGAATTATTTCTATATTTGTTAATGTTATGCGTTTTCGGTTTATCAATTTAGGTTTCATCAAATATCTAAATTTTAAATAAAAAATGACGGTCAAAACCCAATACAAACGGGTGGATTCCCCTCCCACCAAACATCTCTATGGACGGGACCCATTTGACATTTTTAGTTGAAAAGCGTGTTGCTACGTTCCCAACTTCACCATTATCAAAGAGAAAGTCGAAAAGGAGTATATTCTACGGATTTCTAGTTTTTTACCATTAAGGAGTAGGAATGCTGAAAATCTTGAACATGATGACGATCCCTTTCAGGCTTCAGCCATAATCTTTCGTTGACTATTTTTCTAGGAAAAAAAACTAAAAGGAAAAAAGAAAAAGAAAGTTCATAGCAATTGCAAGAAAAAAAAAATTGGGCACCACATGTTTGTCGACTTGTATTTGCAAGAGCACAACAGCTGCAATTCTAAATACCACTTACAAAGTCTATACACAAACTGGCATGTGTTGGTAGGGCTGATAAAATGCAGCTCGACTCATGGGCTGGTCCGATCAGCCCAGGGCTGGGGTCGGCCATGATTTTCTAGGCAAAAGAAAAAAGTCGAGCCTATTTGGCCCGCAAGCTAGGGTTAACCCGACTTTTAGCCTGCCTGATAAATTTTTGGGGGCCATGCATTTTCACGGTCAGGTCGAAAATGGACCGGTGCAGCCCGAATCTTTTGAAAATCCGATGGAGTCGGCCCGGCCCATTGCAGCTCTATTATCGGTACATTAAAAAAATACGTTTTATAGTTAGAATTTTGTAGATGTAGCATTCGGAGCATATCCATTGAGTATTGTATGAATTGATCAATCCTTCAAGTCTTATAGATATGGAGCACTAAGGACATGCATCTTGTGCCAAGTGTTCAATTTACCAGAAAATAGGACATTTCAAACAACATTCATGCGCTGAGTCTTCTACCCTTCCATAGCAAGATAATATATCAAATTATTCAAATCTTCATTTATTTACTTAAACTACATCATAAATCGAGCTTTGTGCATTAAAAAACTGCACTTTATAGACACAATAACATTTCTACATCTATAGGGAAGGAGAATAGTACGATCCTTCGTCATCCACTTCCCAAAATAAAGGGGTACGTAACATATGAGTCGAGATCCCCTGTTCTATTTTTTATTCCACTGTATTGTATGAATAACACTTGTACTTATGGTACAGTGTAACATAAAATGGAATAATAACACCAACTCTCATACTACTAGGTTGAAATCGTCGGAATACTTTGCTCGTTTCTGAAGAAATTACATGGATCAACCTTGGTCTTCACCCGAGCCAACCTCTCAAAATTGTTCTTATAATACTTAAACCCCCATACACTTGCTTTTGCATAGCTTGTGTTGCCTTCATTATTCACTCCCAAATCCAAGTCCCTATAGTTCACATAAGCAGCTCTAGGGTTCTTGGAAACAAAAGGAGTAATATAACTATAAAGCCTCCTAATCCAATTTATATACCTTTCAGCCTCTTTATTCCCCTCTTCATCCCAATAAACCAAATGTTGGATTTCATATATATTCCCATCTCTATGAGGATATGCAATTTCAGATTCAGAAATTTCACTCATTCTCCCACCAAATGGTGCAAGTATTAACTGAGCATCCTCGGCTTCATCTTCTTGAAAAAACTCCCACAACCCCTTAAGGCCATGTTTGGGAATTGGAACCTGCACGAAATCTGATTTCGCCTTGTAATAAGTTCTGGGATTAGGATTTCTGCTTGTTAAATCATCGACGGTCGACCCATACGGAAGATCAGAGAAATATAAAGCTGCCTCAATCCATCTTTTCTCCATGCAATCTTCCTTAACCAATGCCAACTCAGGAAAACTTTCTTGCATCAATGGAAGTAACCTATCGATTTTCCCAAGAAAAATCGAATTAAACGAAGCTTGAACCGTTTTTATCCCGTTCGAACTAATCACCCGTGTTATAAGAATCCTAATGAACAAATCGCGATCAAATTTATACGCAACGTATTGCCAACGATGAACTAAATCGGTCGCATTTTGTTCCAAAGTCCTGTTTATAGTAAAAACAGAGACAATTTTAGGGACTTGAATTAATTTAATTTTCCAAGATGTGACAACTCCAAAACTAGCTGCCCCTCCACCTCTTATAGCCCAAAAAAGATCCTCCCCCATTGATTTTCTATCAAGAATTTTGCCATTAGCATTAATAATTCTTGCATCAATTATATTATCAGCTGCTAAACCATATTTTCTCAATAGTACACCATAACCACCTCCACTAAAATGCCCTCCAACTCCCACAGTGGGACAAAGACCATTAGGAAAAGCAAGATTTGAACTTATTTGTGATATTTGATAAGAAAGATTACCTAAAAGTACACCACCCTCAACCCATGCAACTCTGTTTACTTTGTCAATACTAATTGATCTGAGATTTATCAAATCAATTATCACAAATGGGACTTTGGATAAATAAGAAAGACCCTCATAGTCGTGCCCTCCGCATCGGACACGTGTCTGTAAGTTATTGGTTTTCGCGCATAAAATTACGGCCTGGATTTGGGATTCGGTTGAAGGGGTGACAATGTATGAAGGTTTAGGCATTGAAGGTGAAATAAAACGAATGTTTTGTATGGAGAATAGAAATGTGGACGTGTAGGAGGAGTTTGTTTTGGTGTGAATGACTTTTGAAATGGAATTGGAGTTTTGGGATTTAAGACATTGGAGAAATTTATCAGGGTTTTTAGCATGAACGATGCATGATAATATTGAAAGAAGAAGGAAGAAACTCATAATTATTGGAATCTTCATTTTTTCTTGTTGAAAAGGGTGATTTGTTTGTAAGGAGGGTTTGTTCTTGTTGGATATTTTATAGTGCAAAAAGTTTGAAATAAGTGATCTTGTAAATAGGCTTAATTGCAAAATTAGTCACGTAACATTAGTGCGGTGGCATTTTCAAGTTTTTATTTTTTCCACTTTGCAAAATATGGCTTTAATTTAAAAACAATTGGCACATTAAGGAAAAACTCGCCGGAAATTTTGAAAGCTAAATTTGATGATGTGATCCCGATATCATCACCGCTAATTGGAGAATTTTGATTTCTTGTTAGAATTAGTGATGCAGATTCTGATTGGCATGCGAAATGCACGTGGCGCTTGCATGCAAAACACATCCAATCAACATCTTCATCACTAATTCCACTGTAAAATTGAAAATCTCTTATCCTTGGGGATGATGTGGTAGCCACGTAGTCAAATTCTAGCAAATTTTTGAATTTCTACAATAATTGTCTTTAATGTGCCAGATTTTTTAAATTAAAGTCCTATTTCGCAAAGTGAACAAATAAAAGTACTAAAATATTATTAAGGAAGAAATTCATAATTATTGGAATCTTCATTTTTTATTTTTATTGAAAGGGGTGATTTGTTTGTAAGGGTTTGTTCTTGTTGGATATTTTATAGTGCAAAAGTTTGAAAAAAGTGATCTTGCAAATAAGGCTTAATTGCAAAATTAGTCATGTAACTTTAGTACGGTGGCATTTTCAAATTTTTATTTTTTTCATTTTGCAAAATATAACTTTAATTTATAAACAATAATTTATAAACAATTGGCACATTAAGGAAAAAAAGCGTAGGAAATTTGATGACGAAGTCGCCATATCATCACCGCTAATAGGAGAATTTTTCAATTTATTGGCGGAGTTAGTGATGTGGATGTTGATTGGGATGCAAAATGCTTTACGTGGCGCTTATATTACAAAACGTTGGATGTTAAGCATTTAGAAATCACTAATTCCATCGTAAAATTGAAAATCCCTTATCAAGAAGGGTGGTGATGTGGCAACCACGTAGTCAAATTCCAACCAATTTCTGATTTTCTGACGATTTTTGTCCTTAATGTGCCAGATACTTTAAACTAAAGTCCTATTTCGCAGAGTGGAATAATAAAAGTACTAAAGTATTATTACCCTTAATTAATTAGGGGACCAATTTTGCAATCAACCTCTTGTAAATATCGTAAACGTCAAGATAATGTTGAGGAAAATTTAATGGCTGAATTAGAACACTGTCGACTACGCCTATACCATGCATAAATATCGTACACAATGGTAATGTGCCCACAAATTTCAGAGCTTTTATGATGAGGACAAAAAGCACGTGTAGAATTAGCTTTTCTGCTGTAATAATACTGAGGATTGACAACGAAATCCATAGTGTGATATCTTATGTTCAAGTCACAATAGCCACAAACATTAATTTCAAACACAAACCAGTACAGTTTTCCCACCTACAAGGAAAAGTACATGTGTTTTGTGCTCGCGTTTTAATTGTATGAGGATTTGTGGATGGCAGTTAATCTTATAATCTATATCTCTGTTTATCATATTACAAAAGTTGCATGTTAATTGTTTTAGAAATACTTAGTTTAATGAGGATTGACGTAATTGATATTTTTAATACAATCGGGGATAGTAGGAAAATAAATTAAGTTAATTAGTATGAGATTGAGCTGCCAATTAAAAGCCCTATATAACAAAAAGACTTTATCATTAGAGTCTGAGGTTGATCTTAGTAATTGATAATTTGATATTAGTAATAAGCGACCTCCGGCATAATAAATTTTAAGTAATTGATATGGGTGATGTGATGTTCGTTTCACGAAACCGCAACGTGGAGGTTGAATCACGATTAGGGCGGAATATGATTTCTTGTATGGTGACTATCTCGTTAATGCATATCCCGATTCACCTCCTCTTTAAAGTTTCTAATGGCGGGGAAGCGCTCTTAAGGACCCTCGTGATGGGGTACTTTTTTTTCCCAGTAAGTTAAGATAGTATTGGTTGGAGGAGTGAATAAATTTCAAAAAGCGAAAGATACGAGGTTTGAAACTTGGTTAATACCTTATAAAAGATGTAAACGATACCACTTAATTTATGCAAAATTTAGTGATTCGTGATGGGGTACTTCATCTTCTTGATATTAGCAATAAGCAAAAATAATAATAATGACTAAGATGATGAACAAAAAGAAGATAAGTTAGTTGAAGAATTGATTATTAGCTTAGTTGGAGTTTTGCTTTTGCCCGGCCCTTGACTTATATTTCCGCAAAATTTTAACTTTGATTGCCTAGAAAAAGTGGCATGAATTATTTAAAATTTTAGTTCGGTTAAAATTCTGAAAACCTGATGAAGACAAACAAATATTGGTAATCGAAAAAAAAAGAGTATTCGGGAATTATTGTTGGTAAAAAGTTAAGGGGGCGATTGGATATCTTTCATTTTGAAATTTTTATTTTGTTAGAGAATAGTGGTGAAAAAATTTTGGAAGAAAAAAGATGAAAAGTGAGAGAATAACATATTTTTTGAAATTTTTCATAAACAATCGATTGATGTTTGATCAAAAATAATTCTCCATCGGAACGAACATGAAATCTCCTCACTTCCAATCGCGCCCTATATAACCTTTTTTCTTCGTTTTTATTTCATTCATTTACTTTGGCATTTAAAATGTACAAAAATAATTTTAGTTCAGTTTTAACAACTCTTAATCACTAAAGAAAAATTCTCAAAAAAAAAAAAAATCACAAAAGAAAAATAAAAGACGATCCAGAAATAATCTTGTAATCTGACAGTTGTAGGCAATCTCATATAACGATCAGTGATAATGACGTTAGGCATATATAATTGTTTTAAAAGCATATTTAGTGGTTGACTGAGAACTAAAACAAAAAGTAGTTAAACCTAAAAGATATTCTCATGACCTTATGGAGTTGAAATATTGTCAATATGACTATTAAAGATAAAGACATTCTTCTAATTCATTTACTAGAACAATGCATGAGAAACAAATAAAGGCAAAGTTGACATTAGTTCATGTAATAAATCTTTCAGTTTGGTATTGTACTGCATATCTTTCTAGTGCTGCCTGTCCAAATATTAGACATTGTATTCGTAGGGGCGCGGCAACCTAAGACTGGAATAAAGCATTTCTAAAGGTTCCTTCTCTAGGCCCATGGCCATTACAAATAATTGCTACTCTTGCGGTGACCACGAGTGTTTTAAAAATCGGATGGGATCGGGGGTTCGGCCGGTTGGACCGGTCGATTAGGCATCAAAAATTATTTTTACGATTGAACCGCCATAAATCGGTATCAAACCAGTAAGAATCAATTTCTTAGTAATCTTAGGTTGCATTTGATTATTTGAATTGGAGGTTTTGGATTTGAGCAAATGATTTGCAAAGAGGATGCCGAATGACTTCAAATGAGATGGATTTGAAATCCATATGCAAAATGATCTTACCTAAGCAACTTGATCAATAAAGATATAATTATGGATTTGAAATTCCTAGCTCAGATTTATCAATCCAAGGGGGTCTTAGAGTTTAAACTATGTATTTTGCTATATATATATATGATTATTTGAATTTTGACCTATGTTAAGATGTTTTTAGTTGTTTGTTTGATATATCAATATATTATTTTAATCAATATAACAAGAAATAAGTATTTTTAATCAAACTGGTTGGACCGATGATTGAACCGATGAAATCAATTGAACTGCAAACCGTTAGCATAACCGATTTTAAAAACACTGGTGGCCACAACATTTTCCTACTTTACATCAATAATTAAATGATGCAATTATTTTCACAAACTGAAAGTCAAGTTGTTTGACCAGAAATCAAAATCTGGATTATGAAATAATCATTGCCGGTGCACTAGCTGATCTTTACAGAAGATTCACGAAATTTCACAGGACCTACTATTAGCTATGAGCTTTTTTGAATTTCACAAAATATTAGGAATCTAGAATGGATGTATTTCCAAGTCCAATTTAATTTTCAGTTTTAGTATTGGAAAATAAATTTTTAAATTTTATTGGTTTTTGTGTGGAAAATTGAGAATGTGTTTGGTTAATTTGTTGACTGAATTTTATGTTTAAAAATAAAAATATGTTTGGTTATAGTTTTTAAAGTGTATTTTTGATATATATTTGCGTGATTGTAGTGAAAAGTTGTTTGGTTATGATTTTTGAAGTGTATTTTCACATAGATTTGCATAGTTTTAGTTAAAGTTTGCTTAGTTGTATTTTCAAAAGAATCTTTCCAAAAAAAGTGAAAATAGTAAATGACTTCATTTCCATTAAGAACTTCCCCAACAAACATAACTCCATTTTTCGGAATAGTTGGAAAATGAAAATTTCGGTTTGGAAACATAACCATACATCGCCTTAGGTTGCGATTGAATATATTTTATTTTGGAAATTTTCTTTCTATTATAGAATAGTGAAACAAAGTTTTTCCGAAAATGTAAAATATGAACGAATATGAAATGAAAAAGATGATGCGAAACAAAAATAGTAAATAATGATTTAATACAATTGATAGTTAAAAATATGTGTGTGGGTAAATGGTGAAATTATTGGGAAATGCGTAATAATAGTAATAATTTATTTTTGTTTTTTTTGTTTTTTTTTTTTGAAAAGTGAGTAGATGTGATTGGTATAAGAAAAGTGAGCAAAATTGAGAGTGAGTGAATAATAATTTTTTTTTTTGAAAATTTTGGTAGACAACCACATTTATGGGTGAAAAAAATTTCTCGGCGGAACAAAAATTAAGTTTTTTTATACAAGGACAAACTTAGCTTTTGCGTAAATTTAAAAGAAACTACACATATGATTGAAGACGGTCATACATGAGTGAAATATACCAATAAGAAATTCCTAAAGTAGTTTTCTTGCTTTCTCAAAGGATGAACCCCATCCTCCAGGGTCGCCGTTGTCGCTTGCCCTAAAGCTTTCCCGGAGGAGGTAAATCGCGGGAAGTGTCTCAACTAGGCAAAAAAAAAATTGGCCGTGTCGG
The DNA here is from genome assembly GCA_016081115.2 of Rehmannia glutinosa. NCBI lineage: Eukaryota > Viridiplantae > Streptophyta > Magnoliopsida > Lamiales > Orobanchaceae > Rehmannia > Rehmannia glutinosa. The sequence continues at coordinate 160,119 of JABTTQ020001372.1, forward strand.
ACGGGATGTAATTCCTTCGGGTTGTTATTTGGAGTCAAGTCGACCCGTGCTTTAAAAATACAAGTAGGATGTATTGGGATTATCGCCGTCGGCCTGGAGCAAGTAGACCCAATTTCTTTCCGACCTTTGAAATTGCAGCCCACCCCTATAATCGGGGATTGGGATGTTTTGATACCTCTACGTTGAGTATTACAAATTCATTTGAGAAATTGCCAAGCTTACCCTATTTTTCGGGAAAAGTGCCACCATTTACACTTAGTTCCTTTGTATACACTCCCGATTGATTTTTTTACGCTCATGCATATTTTTACACTTTTTTCCATTTTTTTTTGTTACATTATTGCTTCATATATTATTTTTATTGTTAAATGTTGTTTCTATTTGTTTCTTGATATGTTCTATGTTGTTTCGATGCTCAATACAACTTTTACACCTATTTTTACGCCTTTTTTTTGTTCATGTATTGTTTTATATATTGTTTCATTGCTTTTGGGTTTTTATATAATTTTTAATGTTCTCATACTTTTTAGTTGTTTCCATGAGTTTTCAATGTGTAAATACAATTCTTACCTATTTTTAATCTCTTTATTCATGTTGTGTTTTTATATTGTTTATGTTGTTTATGAGTTGTTTATATCTTTTTTTAAAGTTGTTCTAATGTTTTTGTTGTTTCCATGTAGTTTTCACATATTTTTAAGCTCTTTCAATTTTGCTCATATGGTGTTTTTATATAGTTTTGAGTTGTTTTATAAAGTTTTTAATGTTGTTTTGTTGTTTCTTTGATTGTTTTCATGTTATTGACGTTTTCAAATCATAGAATCAAAAATGGGATTGTGTTTTTTATTCATGTATTGTTTTTATATTATTTTCAATTTGTTTGGTTTTAATATGTCTTTGTTTTATGTTTATATTTCTTGATTTTTATAAGATTTTGAGTATAAACTTAATTATTTAATGGGGTAAAAAATTTTTTCCTAAATTTTATTAGATGAAACATATCTGAAACATGTTCAACCTTCAAATAACAACGTAATAAAAGTCCAAAAAAAAATTGGCAAGAGTATAAAAATATTCAAAAGATGCGAGAGTGTAAATGAATCCAAAAAATCTGAGACCTAAAAAACTGTCATTTTTTCGGGAGTGTGGGGTAAAAAATGTCTCCTTAAGGAGTTTCTCTGCTTTCTGTTTCCGTCTTTTTCTTTTTTTTTTTTGTTTAAATTGAATAAAATTTTAATAAAAAAAGATGGAAATGTGGCCTGGCCCAAAGTTGAGCTTCAAAATGAAGGTTTTGAAGGCTTACACTTCAACTTTAAGCGTGTAGGCCCAAACTCGGATTGGCTGCCCAACGGGCGGGCCAAACCAATGAGAAACTTAGAACACAACCTTACTATTCTGATGGGCTTAAAATAACCCAATCAAAATATATACAACAATCCAGAGTATAACTGATTTTATTATTATTACTATTATTATTATTATTATTATTATTATTATTATTATTATTATTATTATTGTTATTATTATAATAATAATAATAATATATATGTTGTGAATAATCTCTAATTATATAATAAGATTGCTAGATTAATATATGTATTTTAGGAAGTACAATGATAAATTCTAAAGTTTGCATGGCTAATAAAAGATATGTAGAAAGCAGAGAGTTTGCATGCAAATCGGATAAGAAAATTGTGTGTCACTTCATTCATCCAACTACAACATTTATAGGCAAATTTGATACTGTTGCATTACATGATTTTTACCAACTTAATCAATGCCATTAACTTGTAAATAGTAAATGTCATAAAAGTCCACATATCATGTGAATAGTGGGTGTGCTAAAAGTAGGGGTGTGCGGGACTTGGAGATTATCGAACCCGAATCGATATCCAATCGAAAAATATCTAAACTGAAAATATCCGTTGATTTTTTTACTTCCCGAACCGAACCGTCCCAAAAGTTTTCATGGTACGGTTTTGGAGATTTTCAAATATACGTACCATGAACCATACCGAACCGAATATCCGAAACTAGAACCGATTTTAAATAAATTTTTATATACATACATATATATAATATTCTTATCTTATTTATATTTTGATATTGAATTAACACACATTCCTTTGAAATTCAATACTATATAAAACATATATAATACTAAAATTGTCAAATTAAAAAATTGGCATATATTATCAAAAATTGGCATTTTGCCATCATATTAATTTAAATGTAGGGGTGTAACGAATCGAATCGAAAGTCGAATATCAAGATATTCTATTAGTATTTGACTCATTTAGAGAATATTCTTATTCGTATTCTTTTAATGTTCGAATACAAAAGCTGATTCTTATTCTTATTTGAAAATATATTCGAATATATACGAATCAATACGAATATTCGTATTCGAGATCCTAACCAATATTTATATTTTTTTTTCTAAAAATATTTTATTAGATTACAATAATAAATTGTTAAATACATCAGCAACGTATTAATTACCAAATACATCAACAAAAAAAAGAATTGTTTATTCCATGAAATATACTAAAAGAAAATAATTATATATGGACTTATTAGATTGGACCTTTTATAAGTCAATATATGGTTTGTTAAATATTATTAATCTATATAAATAAATATATACTTGAATGTTTAAAGATTATATATATGTGATTTATATAAATATAAGTATATATATAATATTATTCGAATATTCTTTGAATAATCGAATCGAATATAATAATTTTCATATTCGTATTCGCATAATATACAAATCAAAATAAATATTCTTATTTGGATTCTTATTTTAATTTTCGAATTCGAATGCCAATACAACCGAATGCCGAATCGAATAAAAAAGATTCGCTTCTTTTACACCCCTATTTAAATGTACCCATTAACTTAAATTATAAAATCATATTTATTTTGTATATTGTTAATTATATTTTCCTAAGTCAATAGATCATGACAATGTGACAAGATTATAGAATATTATTATGTAATAGAGGCTACTAAATTTATCATTCCTTGAGATTCTAGACTTTTACTACTAATTATATGAATAACATATATAATATACGGAACATAATATGTTGAAATCCAAAAAGAAATATCAATACTTTTTACTATAAATTAGATAAAAACTAATAATGTAGTATAATTTATATAATGAAGAAAATATTTAAAATTACAATATTAAAATTTTAGCGCTTAAATGTGAAAGAAAGAAATTTTATGTATAAGTTAAATATAAAATATCAAAAAGTTAAACTCGTATTGTACTCATGGTTTTAGTATATAGTTTTGAGATTGCACTAAAAACAATTGAAAGTATAAGTTTAATCATTTTTATACGGATTTTTTTCTCTCACATTTTTTTGTGTGTTTTATTTATGAATAATATTTCAATCTCCGTTTCTCCGAACGCCCCGTGATCGTCCCATTAGGCGAAATTTCCATCCCGAACCGTCTTGAACTTTCGGGCGGTTCGTGATCGAGAATTTTTTTATAGTTCGGTTCGGAGATTTAATTTTAGGATATCCGAACTTGAGATGATTTTGGAGATTTATAAAAAAAAAAAAAAAAAAGGATAAAAGTCCACAAATTGACAACTTGTCTAACAATATAAACATTTTCATTAATTTTTCTTCTTACACGCGTATGGAGTTCTGCGTAAACGGTGTTACAACTTTCTAATTTTTCGAAAAAAAGAGCTATTTATCTCTGTTGAAGGTGTTACAACTTACAAAGAACCACTCATATGATCAAAAGAAACATCAGGTCGCAGTTTTGCCAAGGACTCAGAATTTGGTCCACCAATCACCAAAATTACTCGAGACTTTCTTCAGATCATCAACATGAAGATCTCATTTCGCTGTTGCAATCATGCGAACAAGCCTCTCAAACTGCTCAAATCCATGGTTTAATGTTGAAGACAGGTCTTGACCAAGTTCCATTCCCACTGAGCAAACTTCTTGCACAGGTCTCTATGCAAGATATTCCCTATGCAGCCTCTATCTTCAAACATATTGAAAGCCCAAATCTTTACATGTTCAATACCATGCTCAGAGGTCATTCCGTCAACGATGATCCGCGAAAGGGTCTTATTTTGTTCAATTACATGAGGGCTGAAAACCACAGTCAACATTTCCTGCTCGATCAGTTTACTTTTGTTTCGGTTCTGAAATCTTGTTCTCGTCTATTGGAGGTTTGGGCTGGGTTGTGTGTCCATACGGTTGTTCTGAAATCTGGGTTTGATGTGTTTCTGAATGTCAAGAATGCCCTTCTGCATTTTTATTGTGTTTGCGGGAGAATTGAAGATGCCCACCAGCTGTTTGATGAATTGGGTGAACTAAGAGACTTGGTCTCATGGAACACGTTAATTGGGGGCATCTTTCCGTAGCTCAGTATGATTTGGTTGTAGATTTGTTTAAGGAATTATACCGGTATAGTTTTGGTGTCAGTGTGACTACCATTCTTAGTGTTTTGTCAGCTCTGGAAAAACTAAAAATGTTTCCTTCGGAAGGTGTCTACATGTGTATTGCCTCAAGGTTGGGTTTTTGTCAAATTTGAATGCGGTTACAGCTTTAATTTCCATGTATGCGAAAAACGGTCATATTTACTCTGCTCGTCAAATCTTTGATGAAATTGATGTTCAAAAGATGTTGTCTTGTGGAACTGTTTAATTGATGGATACGCCAAAAGCGGTCTTCTTGAAGAAGCATTAGAATTGCTAAGATTGATGAAGCATTATTGCATAAAGCCGAATTCATCTACTTTAGCATGTTTGCTTTCTGCTTGCTCTGCCTCTGGGTCTCTGGCAATAGGCCAATATGTGCATAGTTATATAGAGGAGCAACATTTGGTGTTGGATGTGATTCTTGGCACATCAATAGTAGATATGTACGCGAAAAGTGGGTTGCTCGAAAAAGCAATCGATGTTTTTGATAGAATGGAGTGCAAAGATGTCATGTCTTGGACGGCCATGATTTCAGCTTACGGTGTACACGGGCAAGCGAGTCGCGCAATCACGCTTTTCCATAAAATGGAGGAGGAGGGGTTTTCGCCTAACGAAGTGACTTTTTTGGCGGTACTAAATTCTTGTAGCCACGGAGGTTTGGTTGCAGAGGGTATGGGGTGTTTCAGGAGAATGGTGGAAGTGTATAAATTGATGCCAAAGATCGAACATTACGGATGCTTAGTCGATCTCTTAGGTCGTGCTGGCTTGTTGGACGAAGCGTACGAGCTGATCAAGGGATTGCCAGTTGAGAGGGACGCCACTGGTTGGCGAGCGTTGCTTGGGGCGTGTAGAGTCTATGGTAATGTCGATTTGGCGGAGCGTGTGAAACGAGAATTAGAGCAAATTAACGAAGAACATCCAGCTGATTCGCTCGCTCTTACTAGTACTTATGCTGTAGCTGGGATAATACCAGATTATAGTTGTGTGTTGGAGAGGAAAATGAAAGAAATGGATCATGATCAATCTGTTAAAAAGGAAGCTGGATGCAGTACAATTGAGTTTGTAGTTTAATAGCCACCTTAAATTCTCACTTTTGTCTCGATCAATTTGGTACATAAAAATATTCTAGCCCCTTTTTCAAAGCTCTAATAAGACTTGTCCATTTCGTTTGATAAGAAACAAATAATTTATTAATTAAAGTACTACAAAAGTTATAATTAGTGGATAAGATATCCATGGAAGACAAAAGCCGGCGTCGATGAGAATGCACTACGAGCTTGAAGCAAGTGGTATCGCTCACCTTTTATAAGGGTGTTGACGGGATTTGAACCCTATATCCTTCGAGTTTATTTGAAATTTATCCCCTTCCATCCAACCAAAGTATTCCATACTTATTAAAAAAATCCATGGAAGACAAAAACGAAATCTCAACTAATACACCAAAGGGCTAATCTTCGGTCTCTACTCAAATCGAAACATACAAGTGTTTGAACTCTTTATGTTCTCTTACCAGGATGCTACCCTAAACTTAACGAACAATGCAAGAAAATGTATTTTTGAGTTTAAGTCAGGCCTGCATGGAAACTCTCAGCCCGCATGAGAACAAACCAATTCGGATAAAGAAGAATATGCAGATTTTGTTTATGCAATATTTAGCCACTCATTCTATGTTTGTTGTGATTTATTGGCATATTCTTCCTTTTCTTTTTCCTTTTTCTTTATTTATATTGGGTATAATTACAAAAAATACCTTGAGTTCAGGCTAATTACAAAAAAATCCAAGAATTTTTGAAAATTACCAAAAAAACTCTTGAGGTTTGATTTCGCTTACATTTCTCCTTCAAAAGTAAAAATATTTCAAACCCACCCTTAATATTTTCTAGAAATGTTACAATTACCCCTTAAGTTTAAGACATAATCAAATTTGATGTTTTTTTTTTTGTAATTTGAAACATCTCGGGTTTTTGTAATTCGCCCAAAACTCATGGTTCTTTTGTAATTATCCTTTAATTTGATATCCTTTTTTGGTTCGGATTTTAGTTTGAACAAAAACATTGGTCTAGGCCAATCAAAGCAAATTGAGTATTGAAAGATTTTGGTGGTAAATCTTTTTGTTGATACGGATAAAGTGAAAAGTTATGGGGGCGGATGTTCGAGTTGATTCTATGGCTAAGGTTCTTTGAGATTGAAGTCTATTTTCCGGTGCTTGCGTTTCTTTTTTGTATCGATTCCGCCAAATTAGTCTTTGCCTCCATCGAAGTCTTACCGTGCTTGACATTTGATTGTCTATTGCATTTTCAATGCGCAATTTGACAATCAAATCCTCCAAGCCAATCGCTTCCTCTTATGCTTGAGATAATTTTTGAAATCCTCTCACTAGGTAACACTTTTCAATAATTGCGACCACTTGGAATGTTTCACACAATTGTATTCCTTCAAAGATGAATCTTTGTGCAAAATCAATCGCAATTCTTGGAGTTGACTCATATGATCTTGGTGTTAACATTCTCCGATTCTCACTTTTTGTCAAACGAGATCTAAAGTCCTCGCGAGTACCTTTGAAGGAGACATAAACACTTTGTACAATATATTATCCAACCTATTAAGGATGTAATGCTTGCACAAGTAATCCCCTTAACCCCATACATCAGAGGACAACCTACGGACCATATTGGTATCGTATGGGGCAACAACAAGAGGGTCCTCTTTGGGAACATCATCAAACTTAAGGTTGTCAAATAAAATAACATTTTTCTTTGCCATGTGTTAAAGTTAAGTCCAGTAAAATTTTCCGGCCTTCCAAAGTGCATCCATGGTTCTTTGGAACATGTGTGATCGAAGGTGTTGACAAAGGTGATGTAACACCAAAAGCGGATACGAGAACTATGTGAAAGCCTGAAGTGAGTGAGGTCAAGGTGTAGTAACACCAAAGGCCACACTCGCTAGAACATTAGAATATTGGGGTGTGATAGAAGGTGTGGTCACACCCCGCGATCATCACGGAGAATAGCGAGCGAGTTGTGACAGGAGGTGAGAGGTCACACTTCCCACATTCTTTGGAGCATAAGGTAACAGAGGTGTGAGAAGGTATGGTAACAACTCCCATAGTCATCAAAGGGAACATGTGTTGGTAGAGGTGAGGCCAAAGGTGAGGTCACACAAAGGCGGGAACAACAAAAACAATGTTGTTCGAGGTGATGTAACACCCAAAGCCACACCAACAGAATCGAAGTCATCGCGTTGCTTGAAGACGCCATCGGTCCCAATTACACACAAGAGTCTTAAAATTGTTGGGGATACAACAAAAATCAAAGGGATACATCGGGGGGATAATTTGAACTAACAAACGTATATTACAATAAAGCGAAAAATAAATCGATAAGCAAAGCAAGTCGGCGCGCGAACTTTTTTTTTACAACTCTTGTTGCCCGCCCACGATGTTCACGGTTACATGCAACGAGTCTCCGAGAGAAAATGACTTTGGTAAAGGATAGGAGCACCACAAATCCTTCTACCCGATTTAACCGAGATTAGTGAGACCCGAGTGACGTCACACCCTAACTTAACACCTGCGAGCAAATGTGAATTTGAGAGTGATGGACTATGAAACTTGTATGCACAAATTTTGTAAAATGTGAATGCGTATTTGATAAGGGTCTTTTTATGCATGTTTTATGTGTATATTTAAGTATGATTTGAGTTATTTTATTGTTAGTTTCATAATTTTTGATTGTACATAGTTCACATTACTCCGAGGTGCTTTTATTGGTGTAGATTGATGATTTGGAGCTGTTTTTGGTGAATTTTGGGCCATGGTTTCATGTCAAAACATACCGGGGTTTTTGGATGCAAAAACACTCAAAATCCCAAGCTAAACGCGTCATTTCGGGGCCACCGGTCAAACACGGGCAGAGTGTGTTTTTAAGCACGGCCGTGCTTTTTAGAAGTCAAAAACGAGCAATTTTTCGACCCTGGCGTACAAATAAGGCCGGCCGTGCTTTTCAAGCATGGGCGTGTTTGGGAAAATCCAAAAACATGGCCTGCCCGTGCTTTTAAAGCACGGGTGTGTTTTTCGTCGATCTGGATATTCTTTTGGCGGAAATTATGGAAGCTCTCCCTTTTTGTTTTTGACAACTTTTGAGCAACTTTTACATCTCATTTTCTTTGTACTAAACTCTATTATTCCCTCAATTGTCATGTGGACACAATTATTCAACCAACTCAACCAATGGAAGTGGAGTATTGTCATGTGAATACAATGATTCAACCAACTCAACCATGAATGTGCACACAATGATTCAACCAACAACCATAGAAGTGGAGCATTTGTTAGCATTATTGATGTGTTCTTTCACAAAGATGGTGCCTATAAAAGCCAATAGTTTGAGTTGGGAAAGAAATTCATAATTCATGTAATATTCATTCATATAGAGATTCATTGTGTATTCATCATAGACTTGAAGGATCAAGAGGTCTTGGAGGAGTAAGCTTGTAGCAACATTGGAGAAAGAAGACTTGAAGCAACATCATCAATCAAGAAAGAAGTCAATTGAGATTTTGAGAAAGATAAGTACACCATGTCTACAATACTTAAATCTTCTTGTGTAATTTATTCTTTGGTCAAAATCATGTGTAGCTAAACTCCAGTGTTTGAATGTAATGAACTCTAGAATGGAATTGTGATTAAGGTGTGTATGTTTTTAATAAAATCTTCATATTTTGTGTGATTCACTTATATTATGCTTCGTTCATTCGAATTGATATATGCGCAATATTGATTTGAAGTTTATTTTTCATCGGGAAATCGAGAGATTCATGGTGAAATAGAACCTATATAAGTGAAAAGAGTTGCATGCAATCCTAGATATGGGACGACATAAATCTTCCGGATTAGGGTCAAACCTAATATGGGAATTCACAAATCGTTATAATGTTGTATTGGGGTTTTAACTAGAAAGAGATTTGAGTTAATCAACTTGAGATTAGAAGTTTTTCGCCTTGAGAAAGGGTTTAACTTAAATTGGGAATTTCTACGGTGCACAAGACATGAGATTTTATTAAAAGAGGTTGGTTTTTGCTTAAGGGCTTACGGTTGTATTTTTAACTTGTCAAATCACAAAACATTCTAGAGGATTTACATTAAAACACATTTCTATCTCTTGATTTCTTATTTTACAAATCTTCCTTCATTTTTACAATTTATAATTTGTTTTCTTTTTTCATCAAACAAAAACTCGAAAATTGTTAGATTAAATAACAAAAGAGCGGTAATTATTAGTACTTACAATCCTCGTGGGAATGACACTCGGTACTCAATAATCTATACTATAAAACGATAGGTGCACTTGCCTACGGTTTTAAAGGTAGCTTTTGAGCCATCAAGTTTTTGGCGCCGTTCTTGGGGATTGTAATATTAAGAACACCTTATTTTTGTTAATTTAATCATTTTTTTATTTCATCATTTGTCTTTCTAGGTATCTATCTTTGTAAGTCTTGGATTATACTTATCCTCCTTATTTACGATGCATGCCTACTCGTCGCCGAATTTGGGGAGCGCGAGACCGCGGTAGCAACACGAGAGGAAAGTATTAGTACTGAGCACCACGATGAGGATATTAACGAAAGCAAGGATCTCGATATGGCGGATGAACAACAAAGAACCGTATGCAGCTCACGCCAAGCCATCTATGGACGGTACATCGCCTAAGTATCGCAAGATCGGCCATTGCGGCCAATAATTTTGAAATCAAACCAAATGTCATTCAAATGGTGCAACAATTTGTTCAATTTGGCCTACTGGGACGAAGATCCAAATAATCATATCGCGAATTTCCTCGAAATTTGCGATACTTTCAAAATAAATGGAGTCTCGACGATGCCATCCGTTACGCTTGTTCCCATTTACTCTTGGGGACGGGCTAAACAATGGCTAAACACTTTACCGAAGGGAACAATCACAACATGGAGCATTATGGCGGAAAAATTCCTTCAAGTATTTTCCACCCGCTAAAATCAGACGATTGAGGAATGAAATCTCTTCATTCACTCAAGAAAACGACGAGACCTTATACGACACATGGGAGAGATTCAAAGAATTGCTTTGCGAAAATGCCCACATCATGGTCTTCCTATTTGGATGCAAGTCCAAACATTTTACAATGGGCTACTCGTCAACAAGGCAAATGATTGATGCGGTGGGGGAACTTTGAACAATAAAACAATGTGCGCCCAAGATCGATAGAGGAATGGCCATGAATGACTATCAATGGCAATCCGTCACGAGGTAAACCTAACGATCAGGTGGGTGTTTATAATGCGGTCGGTGGTTACACTAGCGCACAAGTCAAAGTTTTGACCAAAAGATCGGCGATCTAGCGGCTCCTAAACCACCACCGCCGCATGTTTTATCTTGTGAAACTTGCGGAGGATTGCATAATCATCGGATCGCCCACACACAATACCTCACGCCGAATGGCTAATTCGTTGGGAATCAAGGCGAAATTACCCAAGTAATCCTTACAAAGAACACATACAATCCGGGTGGCGACAATATCCTAATTTCGGTTGGGGAAACCAAGGCCAACCACGACCTAATCCCAATCCGATCTACACACGTCTCCGGATTTCAAACCAAATCAAGGTAAGCCTAACTTGGAAGATCTTATAACAAAGTTTGTGCAATCAACAGAGATACCCGATTCGTGTGGTGGAAACATCCAGAAAGAAATCAAGAGGCATCTATCCATAACTGGAAAACCAAATAGGCAGTTGCGAAGATGATTTACGAAAGGCCACAAGGTAGTTTTTAGGGTATCTTTGGCGAACCGAGGGAGCACGTAAAGGCAATTACCATCAATTTTCCATATGAGCATGATTATGCCAATACCGCCATGCGTAAATACGTGGAGGATGACATACCCAAAGAAAAGTTCATGAAAAAGGAGGTCGCCGAATACAAACCCAAGATCCCACCTAGGAGTCTAACCAAAGAAGATAGAAGGGATGACAAATTTGGTAAGTACCTTGAGTCATTCAAGCAACTACATACTAATATTCCATTTGTTCAACCTCTTTCAAAACATGCTAAGGATCTAAATGACATCATTTCTAATGAAAATAAGCTTAATGAACTATCAAATGTGCAATTGAATGATAAATGTTCTTCCAATAATCTACCACAAAAATGTAATGATCCAGGAAGTTTTATTATCCCTTGTACAATTGATGGTTTACTGTTGATAGAGCACTAGGTGACTTAGGAGCTAGTATCAATGTGATGTCTTATGGAACATTCAAGCATATGGGATTAAGTGAATCAAAACCTACTAGGATGGACATACACTTAGCCAATAAATCGATTAAACATCCTAGAGGTATTATTAATGATGTGTTAGTCAAGATCGATAAATTCATATTCCCGAGTTGATTTTGTTATTCTTGACATGCATGATGATATTGAGGTCCCTCTAATTCTTGGGCGTTCTTTCTTGGCTACGGCAAAATCAATCATTGATGTGCATGAGCGAAATTTAACTTTGAGGGTGGGGGATGAACAAGTAATTTTTAAAATTCATGTTGATATTGAAAAGGATACTACTTGTTCTTTTTTTGATTCAATTTCGTTGCACGATGAGACATCTAAAAATCTCTTGGAGAAAAGTGTTGTTCAAAGTCCATGTTGGAAGCTTATGCCCGAAAAGGGGATAGGAAAGTTCAAAGAGCACATTTTGAAGCATAAAGTTGGAGGTAATACTACTAAATACCTAAGGGATTTTCATAAGTCCAAAGCTCCACCCGACTAATCTCCACATTTGGGTAAACAAATTAACTATACGACTTTAAAGAAGCGCTAACCTTGGGAGGCAACCCGACATTTTGTGTGCATTTTCTTTTACTTAATTTTTTTATTGCTTGAGGATTGAATTTTTTTTTTAAAAAAAAAACACGGTCTGGCCGTGCTTAAAAAACGGCCGTGTTCGTCACCCAATCATGCGAACACACCCTGGCCGTGTTCAAAAAATCCAAGGTTTTGTAGGAAAAATTAAATCGAACACGCCCAGGCCGTGCTTTTCAAGCACGGCCGTGTTTTTAAAAAAATTAAATTTTTTTTGGCGAAAAAAATTAAATCGAACACGCCCGGCCGTGCTTTTTAAGCACGGCCGTGTTTTTATTATTAAAGAAAATTTTTTTTTCAAAAAAAAATTTATATTTGATGATTTCACGATATTCGAGTTGTGTATCCTTGATTAGGTATGAAGATGCCGATGAAGGTCCCGTACTAAACAACCAATGGTCGCTCAATACCGATTTCACTCTTCTAGTAAGGTCATATTTTTCTTTCCCACCTCTTTTATTTTCTTCTAGTGTGGTTGATTTTTGAGTGTTTTGTTTGTGTTCATTCATCTCTTTCTTTCACATTGAGGACAATGTGAACCTTTAAAGTTGGAGGTGGGTGCAATTACATTCTTAGTTTGTGTGTGCTTGCTTTTATTTTTAGTTTGTCGACAAGAGGTAATTTTTTTTTAACAAATTGAGTGTTTGCTAGTCAATAACTTAGCCCAATTACACCAAAATTTACTTTTTGATTTATGTTTTCAATGTGAAGCAATTGATTGTTTAGGATAGATTGATGTAGATGTGTGCTAAATTTTGACGAGATTTCCAACTCCATAATACTTGATTTGTTAAGGCATTTACGACAAAGCTTAGTGTTATGAACGTTTGAGAATTCATGATTTAGTGGTGGTTAACTAGTTGTTATACCAAGCTTGTGAAAAAAAAAAAAAAGGAAAAAAAAAAAGAAGAAGAAAAAAAAAAGGGAATCCAATCGAGGTTACACTCTCTATTTGTTGTTGCTTAGTAACTAGGAGCATTCATGAGCCCCATGTTTGTCTTTTTACGTAAAACGGCGACACAAATATGAGTATGGGAAACACACCTAGGAGTGTTTGAACGAAAATTCAAAATATAAACCTAGTGGAAGAATGCCTCGAAAAGACCTACAAAAAAAATCGAAAGGGAGAATGTATATTCCTTGAATTCTCATTCCAATAAAAGTTCAAGAAGCTTGGTTATATGACTAGTAGGCTAACTACAATGATCCATTGAATTCTTGTATTTTCATGACATTATTGAATTGAAGTTATTCATAATTATCAATATTTGTGGAGTGATGATTTCAAGTTTGAATAATGCCTTGATGTTACGATCTTTCTTGATAGTCAATCACTTTGCAAAATTGTGTTTTTTCTTGAATGGTTAATTCGGGTTGAGAAGGCTAAGAACTTGACTTGCTTGTGTTCAATGTGTTGAAAAAAAAAAAAATCCTTGTGTGTTGTAATTTATTGGATCATTTTTTTTTATTTAATGTTTTGCTTGAGGACAAGCAAAGTTCAAAGTTGGAGGTGGTTTGATAAGGTCTTTTTATGCATGTTTTATGTGTATATTTAAGTATGATTTGAGTTATTTTATTGTTAGTTTCATAAATTTTTGATTGTACATAGTTCACATTACTCCGAGGTGCTTTTATTGGTGTAGATTGATGATTTGGAGCTGTTTTTGGTGAATTTTGGGCCATGGTTTCATGTCAAAACATACCCGGGGTTTCGGATGCAAAAACACTCAAAATCCCAAGCTAACGCGTCATTTCGGGGCCTTTTCAGTCAAACACGGGCAGAGTGTGTTTTTAAGCACGGCCGTGCTTTTTAAAAGTAAAAACGAGCAATTTTTCGACCCGACGTACCAAATACGGCCAGGCCGTGCTTTTCAAGCACAGCCGTGTTTGGGAAAATCCAAAACACGGCCTGCCGTGCTTTTAAAGCACGGGCGTGTTTTTCGTCGATCTGGATATTCTTTTGGCGGAAATTATGGAAGCTTTCCTTTTTGTTTTTGACAACCTTTGAGCAACTTTTACATCTCATTTTTGCACTAAACTCTATTATTCCCTCAATTGTCATGTGGACACAATTATTCAACCAACTCAACCAATGGAAGTGGAGTATTGTCATGTGAATACAATGATTCAACCAACTCAACCATGAATGTGCACACAATGATTCAACCAACAACCATGGAAGTGGAGCATTTGTTAGCATTATTGATGTGTTCTTTCACAAAGATGGTGCCTATAAAAGCCAAGAGTTTGAGTTGGGAAAAAATTCATAATTCATGTAATATTCATTCATATAGAGATTCATTGTGTATTCATCATGACACTTAGAAAATATTCATTGTGTCCAACATTTTGAGTGGAATTGGGATCAAGAGGTCTTGGAGGAGTAAGCTTGTAGCAACATTGGGGAAGAAGACTTGAAGCAACATCATCAATCAAGAAAGAAGTCAATTGAGATTTTGAGAAAGATAAGCACACCATGTCTACAATACTTAAATCTTCTTGTGTAATTTATTCTTTGGTCAAAATCATGTGTAGCTAAACTCCTAGTGTTTGAATGTAATGAACTCTAAAATGGATTTGTGATTAAGGTGTGTATGTTTTTAATAAAATCTTCATATTTTGTGTGATTCACTTATATTATGCTTCGTTCATTCGAATTGATATATGCTCAATATTGATTTGAAGTTTATTTTTCATCAGGAAATCGAGAGATTCATGGTGAAATAGAACCTATATAAGTGAAAAGAGTTGCATGCAATCCTAGATATAGGACGACATAAATCTTCTGGATTAGGGTCAAACCTAATATGGGAATTCACAAATCGTTATAATGTTGTCTTGAGGGTTTTAACTAGAAAGAGATTTCAGTTAATCAACTTGAGATTAGAAGTTTTTCGCCTTGAGAAAGGGTTTAACTTAAATTGGGAATTTCTACGGTCCACAAGACATGAGATTTTATTAAAAGAGGTTGGTTTTTGCTTAAGGGCTTACGGTTGTATTTTTAACTTGTCAAATCACAAAAACATTCTAGAGGGATTTACATTCAAACACATTTTTATCTCTTGATTTCTTATTTTACAAATCTTCCTTCATTTTTACAATTTATAATTTGTTTTCTTTTTCATCAAACAAAAACTCGAAAATTGTTAGATTAAATAACAAAAAAGACGGTAATTATTAGTACTTACAATTCTCGTGGGAATGACACTCGGTACTCAATAATCTATACTATAAAACGATAGGTGCACTTGCCTACGGTTTTAAAGGTAGCTTTTGAGCCATCGTATTCCTTTGAATGTAGGGGCCACTATTTATAGGGGAAAAAATACAAGGATCCTTGAAAGGAAAGCCCTAATCTTTGGACTCAATTATGTCCATAATTATCGATCAAATCCTTCCATATCTTGATTGATTTGTATAAGAGTCAATCCTTCCAATTGTGGCCTCGGTCGGTTTAAGGAATGATTTAATGAAATCTTTCAAGATTCCGTATAATTGGTAATTTGAGTCAAAGTTGCCTATTTAACGAGAGAAAATCAAGCAACATACCAAATACCGAATTTTGACCAATCTACATATATTCCATATATGTTGGATACATTCCCATAAATATATCTTTCCAAGTGTACTATTTGTGCCAGAGACGGATCTAGAATTTTTTTTTTTACATGGGGGCACACATCAAGGCAAAAACTTGTGTAGAAAGATCGCACCGTGCGACGAAAAAAATACTTTTATATGTTAAAAGTAATACTTTGTCCGAATATTTTTTTAGTTATTTCGGACATTGTATTTATTTTTAGTATTACTTTATACATTAAAAAGTCTTTGCTCTTTATTTGTCACACGATATGATGATATCATCTCACAAGAGACTTTCTCACAAAATAAATACAATTATAAACTACAAAATAAATTCCCTAAAAATGATTGACACATATTTTGCATGTATTTTTGGCTTAATCTTGGCTAGAATATGTTGATATGCATGCATTATATGAATAAATAGGGTTATATTCTGTTTTGTGGAAAAGGATTAATTACGCTTTGCTCGTTTTGTAGGAAATTATCGATAATTAAAGCAATTTGGCAACAAATTGGAGCATTGCAACCACCAATAATTGATGTGAAGTACGAAGTTTGGAGTCGAGTCGAGAAGAAATCGGACAAACCGGGCAAAAAACGGAAGAAATCAGCCGAGTACGAGTTGCTACAAATAAGCACGGGCGGGCGTGCTCCCTGAAGCACGGCCCGTGCTCAATCCATAATCTGAAGGATCTTTGTTAGGCATATAGCACGGGCGGCCCGTGCCAAAAGAGCACGGCCCGTGCTCCCATCTATGGTCCGAACAAGTCGTGCGGCACCCAAGACGGGCTGGGCGTGCCATATGGCACGGCTGTGCTCTCTGCATGGGAAAAATAGAGTTTGATCCGTTTCAACTAGGTTTCGACCCAAACGAAGTACAAATAGACACGGGGCGGCCACAAACAAAAGACACATTTGATTTTTACCCTAGAAACCAGAGAAAAAAGCGAGTTTTCCACGGAAACTAAGAGAGATCGATCAAGACCGCAACCACACCTTCGAGGATTGAAGATAGATCGAGAGATCGTCATCATCCCCGAGTCACTCATTCCATCGTATCGTTATTTCAATTAGTTAGATTTTTGATTATGAATAATTTGTCTATGAATTATTTTTCCTTCAATGTCGGCTAAACATCTTGTGATTCCGGGTTTGGGAGTAAGTTAATAAACATTTGTATTTGATGATTAAGGATAATTGAAGTTAATGTTTTCTTTCTCTATTCAAGTACTTTGCTTTAATTCTTGTTTTATCAAAAGGCCTTTGATCTAAACTTGTTTGATGTATTGATTCATAATTCTAACCGATGAGTTTCAATACTAGATCTTGAGTACTTGACATAAATAGATTGCATGATTGAGAAGTCTGTGAATATTTGTGAGATCTTATAATCTTTTGAACTTTTGGGAGTTGGGTATCTCATGTTGAGTAGAGATGCTAGCATAGATATTACAATCAACGCATTTACATACATCTCGAGAGAGATGGTAAATTACATTGGTGATTGATCTACAAAGAAGAATACGTTTAACCTTGGTTTGATTAATGCGAGAATAAAAATGGGATAGTAATCGGAAACCATAACCCAGGAATCCATCCATTCATACTTGATCTTTCAATCGCTCTTTGCGTTGTTATTTTTAGGATTAATTTTTTTGTAGTATTAACAAAACCAATCCATTACGATTCGACCGTTTAGATAAAAATAGGGCTATTATAATCTAATACTTAGTACATTAATTTATTAATCCATGTGGATTCGACCTTACAAACCCTATTCTATAAATCGAACCGTACACTTGCGGTGAAGCTAAAAAAAAAAATAGGCGAACAAAAAACTACATCAAAAATAAAATAGGTAGTATTATAAACTACATAAAAAAGTAATGGGACTACACTTTAATTTTTTTAACTAATTAATAATTTTAAATATAAAGAATTAAAAAAAGACACTTTGGGGTGGGGGCACGTGCCCCACAAAGGGGCCGTGCGTCCGTGTATGATTTGTGCATCGATTTCTTACTCACCAATAAATGGTTTTGTGAAAATCAATACACCACTCGTTTCAAAAATTATCGAGTATCTACACTTGGAATTTTGGCATTAGCAAAACTAATTTTTCCAACATCTCATCAATAAAATAATTTTTGTCTACATCTGGTGTTTGGTATAATAGGTGGATTCAAATGCATGCCTAATGAGATTCAAGTACTTGCCCCTTTTTTATGATCAGGGTCAAATATTTGGTAAGGACGAGGATACTGGACAGGAGCTAGAGGACTATTTCCTGGCAGGTAATCGATTTTAAATGAGGTTATCTCCCATGGGTAAGTTTGATCAAATTGGTATGGGTAAGGTATTTCAAATGCAATGCTTTTTGGTGCCCTTTTCGGTTGATGTCAGGTTACCATATGGCCAGATCTGTTATATATATTCAAAATATCTACGAAACTTGCTTGATGTTTTGACAATTATTGTTTCATTGGTAGGACTACTGAATTCCTTTATTCAAAGGTGGTGATTCACATGATTACAATCATGTGTGTTTTATAGCAAATTAATGTAATAGTCATAAACGTTACTTAACTGTGTAAATTGACATAGCAGATTGAACACCGAAATTGTGCACTTGATGTAAATTTAGTAAATTCTGTTTACATCTCCTACTTAATTATGTTTAGTGCTTTTATTAATTGTTATTATGTTGTGTTATAGTGACGGTTATATCTAGGAGCAACTCTAATACCGTTAATTAAACACGTGAATTTGCTATTTTATATACTAGCACATTTTAATGCAATAGGGATTGTAATGAAAAGGCGAAAGATGTGCAACTCTGTAATTGTGGTTAAAAACAAACAGAAGCAGTGCCTGTTTGTTTATGTTTCGTGGTCCATTTCCAGGTTTAAGTTGGAAATAGAATTTTGAGAATTTATTTATTTTCGTGTGGAAATTAGAATTATGTTTGGATGAATGAATTGAAATGTGTTTTATATATGTTGGAAATGAGATTGTGTTTGGTTGAGTAAGTTTTGAAATATTATTTTATGTATATAATAATTGAAAAGTTGATAGTGGTGGGGTCCACTTTCTATATTTTAATTTGAATATATAATATTATATTTGTAAGATTGTAAGTGGTGGATCCATTAAATAGATATAATTTAAAAATAGTAATATTTTAGGTAGATAGAGTTGATAGTGGTGGGTCTCACATGTATAATTGAGTTAAAATATGAGAATAATGATTGATGAGTGATGTCGGGTAGTGTATAGGTTTGAGATTAGAAATTATAAGTTTGAGATGGTGTTTTATGTATAAAATAGAAAATAAAAATGATTGATTAAATTGAAAATTTTATGGACAAACATAATTCAACTTTTATGAATAATTAGAAAATTGAAAGAGACTATTAAAAACATAAACAAACAAGCCACCAACATCAATGCTATGGTGGATCTTTGCTTTGAGCGCGAAAAAGAAAGAAGAGGCTTTTCGGGTTCCAAGGACCCAATCACCCAACTTATTTTGCAGCCCAAAATATGATGGAATCCCAACTTGTTTTGGGGTTATAAATGGGTGTACATTACAATGATATGGGTAAAATGGTAAAAACTGATGGAAATATTTGCATAACTGCTTTCCAACCAAACAATTTCTTGCCTAGCCTATTCATTCCATAGCCCTATTTTCAACCAAACAACTTAATAGGCCACAATGAATCCTCTGGATTTACCTCACTAATCCAAAGGATATAAACCCACCCCAATAAGCCCAGCCCAACCAAATGCAATCTAAAAGTATTACTTTTTTCTCAAAAAGTATTCGAGTTATTGATTTTTAGACTGACTTATATGTCTTTCTTTGGTTTGGTCTTTTGATATTTTCAGAGTACCAATTTAGTACTCATACTTCACATTTTTTTATAATTTGGTACCTATTCACTTTTAATGATAAAATGCCCCCAAAAACATAAGTTATACTCAAAATATTTTTTGAGTATATTTATTTAATTTATAAAATCAATTAAAATTTTAATTAATTAATTTAATAAAAATAAAAAGAAGTTTCTAAAAATATTAAAGAATTTTAGAAAAAAATAAAATTAATTACATTAAATTAGTAAATTAATAAATATAAATTAAAATTTAATTAATCAAAAAGAAAAATTAGTTTAATTAACTATTTTTAATTATTGAAAGAAAATTAAATAATTAAAAAATTAAAATTCAGATAGTAAATAAGAAAATTATAGCAATTTTTTATTAATATATTAGTTTTTAATTAGTTTTTAATCGATTGTAAAAAATAATTAATTTAATTTATTTTATTTTTACAATTAGGAATTTAATAATTTAATTTAAATAATAATCAATTATTTCTTAATTAAAATTATTTTTTAAATTTACTAATTCTAATTAAAACATAACTTTTTAAGAAATTAAAAAAATCTTGGGGCATTTTCGTCTTTAAAAATTAATAGGTACCAATTTATAAAAAATGTGAAGTATGGGTACTAAATTGGTAACTCGAAATGTCGTATCAAACCAACAAAGTGTCTATTGATCATATACTAAAAATCAATAACCCAAAATATTATTTAGGAATATTTTTGGCGGACAATTGACTTTTTATTGACATACGCCCTATTGACTCATGATCTTTCTGTTGAGTCTTTTTGTTGACTCCTATATAAGTCTTTGTCATGACAAAAAGTAAGAACATTAAATTTGAGACGGAATAATTCAATAAAGAAGTCCAATTATTGTGAAATTATTTCACAATAAAACAAAATGCAATAATACCGTGGCATGTATATTTTAAAACAAAGTGGCCTAGGCGCGTAAATTGCGCATATGACAGTCCTAAAATTGCCGCATTTCCTCACACTCTTACATCTCAACGCACGTCGCGATCGGCTTTTTAATAGAATGTGACATTTTCTCTTAACCAAATTACACAAATAGTTAAAAAAAAATGCCTTAATAAAATAATAAAAACGGCGATTAGGTCGCGATCTTCTCGAAAAGTCGGCTAGCATGAAGCCGTTTTTATGTTACAAATTTATTTCCTTTTTCAAATTTAAAAACGAGTGTGAAAAAAAACGTTTCCAACATTTGATTTTTTTACTTTTGTTGAAAAAGAATTTTTTATATTTTTAATTGTTAGTCTTTTCTCGCTCTTAAATTTACTTTTTATTCTTATGTTAAAACCTAAAAGTGATATCTAACCAACAATTAAATAGAGAGGTCAAGAGTTCTAGTCTCTCGAGGCACAATGGTAGAATAATTAATATTGAGAGTTTTAAGCAAATTCGGTGGGAAAATCCAATTTGGATAAAGGGGATTCAAACATGAAGCAATCACTTGGGGGACGACTCCTTGTGCGCGGTAGTTGAGGATATTAGGGACCGGAAGCCATTATGTGATCTCGCGTGCGGTTTATATGGGGACGAGTTCGAGAGGCGGGGTTATTTTCCCAAGGACTAGTCATGTGTAACATGGAATCTCGTTTATAAAAAAATAGAAAATTCTTGTAAAATAAAGAATACGAACAAGTAAAATTATAAAGATTATTGGTTTAACTTTTAGAATTAATAAAATAAATAAATATCAATATAATTAATATTAATAATAAATAAATACAATATACATATTTGGATATCAAACTTATTAACATACACTTAAAGAGAAAGAAAATTAACATACCGAGAATTAAGTGGTGGAACTTAAAGAATATAGAAAAAAGAGATAGTTTTGTCAAATCTCTAGTAGAAACCATTGATTGGAAAGTGGAAGACAAAGCCGATGAAACATGGAACTATGTAACAACTCAAATGAAAAAGAACGCAAAAGAAACATTAGGGGTGTCAAATGGAAAAAAAACGAATAAAGAGTCAGTGTGGTGGAATCAAGAAATCCAAGAAAAGGTAAAGGAAAAACGAACTAGTTACAAAGTATTGTATTCTGGAAGAAAACCTTAAAAGATATAAAGACGCCAAAAAGAAGTAAGAAGAGCAATATATGAAGCAAAAACCAAGGCATATGAAGATTTCTATATGAAACTAGATACTAAAAGAAGGAGAGAAAGATATATATAAAATAGAAAAATTAAGAGAAAAACAAACAAGAGATCTAACCCAAAATAAATGCATAAAAGATGAGAATGAAAACATTTTAGTGAAAGACGAGGACATAAAAGATCGATGGAGGAGGTATTTCAATAATCTTTTTAATGAACCGAAGAGGAATGAAGTCACATTAGGGAATTAGGCCAATCTGAACTGAATAGAAACCGTACCTTTTATCGTAGAATTCAACTTCATGAAACAGAAAAAGCACTAAACAAAATGAAAATTGGCAAAAGTTGGACTAGATGATATACCAATTGAAGCGTGGAAATGTTTAGGCGGAGTTGGAATATCATGGCTTACTAAATTATTTAATGTTATTCTAAAAACTAAGAAAATGTCTGATGAATGGAGAAAAAGTATATTGATACCTATATATAAAAACAAAGGGGATATACAAAATTGTGCAAATTACAGGGGAATTAAATTAATAAGTCATACAATGAAACTATGGGAAAGAGTTATAGAAGCAAGAATAAGAAATGAAACTAGTATATTAGATAATCAATTTGGCTTCATGCCAGGAAGATCCACAATTGAAGCTATACACTTAATTAGACGATTATGTGAACAATATAATGAGAGAAAATAAGATTTACATATGGTTTTTATTGATCTTGAAAAGGCATACGATAGAGTCAACCGTGATATAATGTGGCGCGTATTGGAAAAAAGAGGAATAAAAATAGCCTACATAGATGCCATAAAAGATATGTATGATGGTATAACAACATGTATCAGGACACCAACAGGAATATCTAGTGAATTCCCAAACACTATAGGTTTGCATCAGGGATCTGCTCTAAGCCCGTACCTTTTTATCCTAATAATTGATGAAATCACTAAACATTTACAAAAATCCATCCCCTGAATGTATGTTATTTTGCGGACGATATAGTTTTAATTGATGAAACAAGGGAAGGAGTAAATGCAAAATTGGAAGTTTGGAGAGAAGCACTAGAATCAAAAGGTTTTACTATAAGTAGGGCTAAAACATAATACATGGAATGCCACTTTAGTAAAAACAACAGGAACAATGAGACGAAGGTTAAAATTGATGGACATGAAGTGAGTATAACAAAGAGTTTTAAATACTTAGGATCTATAATTGAAGAGAACGGAGAAATCAATAAAGATGTCACACATAGGATCGGCGGGTTGGAATAAATGGAGGAGTGCATCTTCTATCCTTTGTGACCATAAAATACCATTAAAATTGAAAGGAAAATTTTATAAAACAGCCATAAGGCCCGCAATGCTTTATGAAGCGAGAATGTTGGGCGACTAAATATGAACACGAACAAAAAATGAGGGTAGCAGAGATGAGAATGCTAAGATGGATGTGCGGACACACTAGATTAGATAGAATAAGAAATGAACACATTAGAAACAAAGTGGGAGTAGCACCAATAGACGAGAAAATTAGAGAAACACGATTAAGATGGTTTGGACATGTTTATAGGAGACCTTTAGATGCACTGCGACGTGCGGCGTTTAGAAGGTAGAGAATCACTCACACAAATCAAAAAGAGGGAGAGGTAGGCCTAAAAAGACTTGGAAAGAAGCTATTAAACATGACATGTTATACCTAGAAATAAATGAAAATATGGCTTATGACCGTAAACGATGGCGCGATATGATCCGTATAGCCGACCCCACGTAGTGGGATTAAAAAGGCTTAGTTTGTTGTTGTTGTTGTAGTATGAGAACAAAGAATCGCCATTTTATATAATCTGAATGGGAAGAGGGACGGGGATATAATTACCATCTCTATCCCATCACCGATTCTAGAGAAGAGGAGAATCTCCATCTCTGCTCCCATTCTCGAATTAACGGAGATTCCCGTCTCATTTTATTTGGTTACCACGGGGATGGTTCTCCACGGGGATGTCATTATCCCTAAATGCGGTGATAGAATTCATATTAGAAAAATGTACATATAACGGTACAAAACAAATGCCTTGAGATATACATCTCGTGCATCGAACGAGTAAAAGACTAGTTATATTTAAACCATGCACATATTATTTAAAAAGTATTATTACATGCCCCGACTATATAGTGGGTGGGACCCACCGTCACAAGAGCAACCATTTCTTTTCATTCTTACTTATTATATATCACTTTTAACATTAGAATAAATAATTTATAAATTTGAAATCAACTTTTACCAAGCAATTGAAAAAATAAAACTTTGATGTTGGAAGCAGAAAATGTTTCTCTTGAGACCGTTTTCTATTTCTAAAAAGAGAAAAAATGTGACTAAAAACCGGCTTTTCTCAAGCCGATTGCTTCTAAAGATGACAATCTTGTCGCCGTTTTTGACTATTTTATTAAGGTATTCTTTTTCAACACTATTTGTGTAATTTTGTTGAGAAAATGCTATATTTAGTAAAAAAGGCCACAACCCCACCACCATTTATGTGTCTTCATCTTTGACACAAAAATACACCACGCAAAACACGGACAAAAGATTGATTTGGTTCTTGTTTCACGGCCGAGAAAAGAGCGAGTTCTTAAACAATTGAAAATTTCATAACCCGACAATTTTTATATATTTATTTTGTGTCTATACCTATCTTCCTTCGTCGCTCTAATGAGTTTCCATTAATCAAAGTTCAATCTTTTCATGGTTTTCTATATCGCGGACCGTAGGATTTTGAGGATTTATGTTATATGTAAGTTCCTCAATATCCTATAATTTCTAACGTAATAAAAAGGTTATTTCTTGATTTAAATTTCATTTGATTTGTTCGAGACATGCAAATTTCTGCTTTGTCCCAATGTTGAAATAGGTTTCTTAATTCCTTTTTAATTATTTATGTTTTTGCTTTTCCATATGGTTGTGGGATTCTCTAGAAATTTATCTCTCCTTATAATTTGTGGGTTTTATAAGAATGAGGTTGTGAAGCTTCGGGAGATGAAGTGTTGAATTAGCCACTCTGGCCGACCCTCGTATACTTAAACTTTCTTGCCGCTTGGAAAGGGCAAAAGCAAGAAAACGAAGGCTTCAAACTTTTAGATTTTGGTTTTGGTGTTCATCAAAATGGGATCTATCATTTCTCCGCACCTACCGTTGTTGATTATGGCTAATCCAATCAAGATCCGTCAGGTATTGAAATTTATTCTCTTTTAATGGTCTGTTTTTCGAGAGATGTAAGAGCTTTCATAATATATAAAGTTGCAAGAAAAGGGGAGATTAAAGAGACCCTAAAAAATACATTAGATAACAACCGAGACTTATTTGGAGATCTTTTCTTTTGGAGGATTTGGATTGTGTTTTTTTTTTTTTTTTGAGAATGGCGTCTCTGAATTGCTTTTTGTTCTTCATGGAGGAAAAAGAAAAATAAGGTAAAAAGATCTATTAATTACAAATATATTTGGTTGTTTTCTTTATGTTGTTTTGTTTCTCCATTCATGCTTCTCAAAATGCTGATTTCCATTATATATATTTACTTGTAGGGAAAATATAATTCTGTTGAGCCTGCTGATAATGAGAAAAATGTGGAAACTTTGCATGTAAAGCTTCAACATCTCCAAACATCTTCAGAATCTTCTGAATTGAGATCAACATCGTTTAGCATTGCGGTTCCTTCCATATTCCAGGGAAGTTCGAGGTGCAATGCCAAGGTAACGAATCACGATAGTCCAATTGCAGCCGATTCTGCGGAGGTCGACTATGAAGGAGGGGACGGCAGGATTTGAACATGCCAATGAAAAGGGATTCCAATTTTTATTTTCAAGCCCCTCTTGAAAATCCGAATGAACAAAAATACCAAATCATTGAAGGAATGAATGCGTCTTGTTCCCTATATATCGATGACGATGGTGATGACGATATGCAGGACAAGATGAGAAACAGTAACAGTGAAGAAATATTGGAGATGATTACAAGTGGTCATGTAAGCGATCCGGGCACTGGGAAAGCTGAATTTTGGGCTTCTCCAAAACTGAAGCGATCATGCTCTAACTTGGCATTGAGAGAGGTCGACGATCAGAATCTGCCTCTGCTTCCTTCCAAGTGTAAATCTTACGAGGAAATGCAGAGATTAATAATAGAAAAGCATGGAGATGATGCTGCCGCAAGTCCTGTTTCTATTTGCAGTGCAGACAGAGTGATTTTGAAGAAGCATTCGTCCAGTCAGATACTTCCTTCTCGAAGTCGGAGATTGTGGTGGAAACTGTTTCTCTGGAGCCATAGGAATTTACATAGAGCCACAGGAACTGAAAAACCACGGGCAATTGAACAAGCCCTCAATCAACATGGTGGTTACTCTTCAGATACTGTAGAGCCTAGGCAAGAGCCCATTGACATAAAAGGTAAGTCGACACCTAATTTGAATAAAAATCAGAGGTGGAATGGATTTTATGGAGTTTCTGGTATGTGGCCTCAAAATCAGTGGGTGGCTTTACCTGATTCGTCTGCTTTTGCCAAGAGTTAATGAGTGGGTGAAAGAAGTTTCCACACAACCTCCCGTCGACAATGATGATGACGGTGTTCTCTTCCCACCCTCTCTTGAGAATGGTTGTTCGTCACCGCCTGAGGAGGCTCTTCTCATTTGCCTCGACATACAACTACAAACATATCGGAGGAGATTTCATATGCCAAATCTTGTTATCCGATCCTTGAATTCTAGTTCATCGTGGCTCATATTACGAGGCATTGTCGAAAGTTATACCTTTCACGTCACATTTTTCTAGTCTCCGATCGGTCAATTTGTCCGGCAATTTCATAGGTGCGCCGTTAAAGTCTATAACTAATTGAAGATTCCTGAGTATTAATAGTTGGATGCTTATTTTGTTCTTTCATTGCCAACTGATTTATCACTCTCTCCAATCTCTCCAATTCCAGTTCACATAACTCCAGGATCTCTGCCAAAGGGTCTCCACATTCTTAATTTATCCGGGAACAAGATAAACACTATTGAAGGTCCGAGAGAGTTGACTTTCATTGCGAGTGCTTGATCTCGATTACAACCGAATTTCAGAATTGGTCAAGGTAAACATCTTGTGCCATCCCCCATATTACTTAGGTTTCATTTGGATTGATGGATTCAAAGCTAAGGGTTTCGAATTCATAATAACAACTCCATGAGCTAGTTTGGATGAGCTCATTATACAATGAATTTCAAGTTTTTAACTTCCTATTTTAATCTATTTTTGAGTAATTGTGGTGAATTGCAAAAAAATACATCTTATATGATCATTTGAAATCCCTTCCTCAAATTCAAATCCTTTCATCCAAATAAATAGAATGTTAATAGGGATAATTACAAAAACCACCCTTGAGGTTTGGGTAATTACAAAAAAAACCCAAAAAGTTTCAAAATTACAAAAAGCCCCATGAGGATTGATTTTGTCTTAAATGTAAGGGTGGTAACTCTACTATTTTTTCTTATGAAGGGGTAAAGTGTAATCTGAGAACCAAAACACAAGGTAATTTTATAATTTTCAAAAATCTCTGGTTGTTTTGTTATTAGATCAAACCTCGAGATAGTTTTTGTAATTATTCCGTGTTAAAATGATAAAGCGCATTGCTAATGGCAACCCATTGGTCTCGAATACGTTGGGGTTGTCCAATTGCACGCTCATTAAAGAGCTCTATCTTTGCGGAAACAAAATAAGTAATGTCGAAGGCTGCATAGGCTTTTGAAGCGACCGTATTGGACCGAGCTTCAACAAAATAACCACAACAAAAGCACTTGGCCAACTTGTAGCAAATTATAGTTCTCTAATAGTCTGTAAATCTGTTGGGAAATCCTATTCAAAGCAATATGATGATGACCAAGCTGCGAAAGAAAGATCGATCCTTCTTCCCAAACTCGCAATGCTCAACAAGCGGCCCATAAATCCTTGAAGGCTCGAGAGATACGTGCGGACGCCAATGCTAAAGTTGTACTTGGAAACATCGGTTGGAATGCTAGAAGAAAAGGTACTTCATCTTCCCACAATGTGCGGAGAAAAAGTGTCGATCTTACTCGAGAAGATGAAACAAAGATCGAAAAGCCATTCTTACCATCATCAACATCCTACATAGAAGGACAAGTCTTTAATATTTGAAGCTCTATATATGGTACTTCAATGAAGTCAAGTGTGACTTTTGGGAACTTTCTCTTATTTTTGGTTTTAGTTTTCTTCTTTTCTTTCTAGGGGATAGGTCACTACAACATAAATGATATTAGGTAACACTCAAAAAATGTTACCTAATGGCCATAAAATGTTACTATAGACAATAGGTAGAATTTTTATGGTGCTGCACTTGCCCGTGCTACCTATAGTCTAAGGTATCACTTTTATTAGCTTTTAGTAACACTTTTTCTAAGTGTTATATTAAGTTTTCTATTGGTAACACTTTGAAAAAATATTTCTAAAGTGTTACATATGAATCTTATGTAACACTTTTTGTAACACTTTTTATATTTGTAACACTTTAAAAAAAACTTCTCTGATGTTAGATATGAATCTTATGTAACACTTTTTTGTAACACTTCGTAAAAATCTTTTTTGCCACCAAGTAGATTTGAACCCATGACCTATTAGGGGTGGCAATCTCTCGACACGACACGAAAACACGATCTGAACCTAACACGATATAAGCGGGTTAGAGTTGACCCATTTATTATTCGGGTCATAATCGTGTCGACCCATTTAACCCAAATAATAAATGGGTCGATTTCGGGTTGACTGAAATGACCTACTAAACCCATTTAACCCGTTTAAATAAGAAAATTCAGTATTATTTTTAATATTTTTTAATATTTTATATATAAATAACCCAAAATTCTCATTTTATCAATATAAATAAAAGATTTATTCAAGGTTAAAAAATATACAGGTCATTTGGTCGTGTTCGGGTTACCGTGTATTAAACAGTCATGTTCGGGTTGACCCATCGACCGAATAATTAAACAGTTAGGTATGCGGGTTGGGCAAATTTTGTGTAATTATTATGTCTCAACACGACCCGCGAACCCGAACACGACTCAAATTGCCACCCCTATGACCTATTATGTATGGAAATGACAATTTGCCACTAAGCTAAGTTGATTCTTATTACAACTTTTGCTTTATTTTATATATACACATATACACACACACATATATATAAATTATATTATATGTATATATAATATATTTTATATAATAAAGATTATATTATATAATATATGTATTAAATTATATTATACGATGTATATATCAAATTTTATATTATATAGTATATAGTTTGAAAATCATATTATGTTATATATTAAAGGACACAACAAATTAAAAATATCAAAAATATATTAAATAAATTTATCATTGATAAATATTCAATCAGTAGAAATAAAAAATATATAAAAATATAAAATTAAATTACCGATAGATAAAAAAGTTCTAACAAAGTAAAAAATTAAATAATAAAATAAATAATGAAAAATAATTTACCGATGCAAAAATTCCTAAGTAATTACCAACAATATCAATTTTTATTGGTAATTTTTTAAAAAGTAAAAAAAAAAAAGGAGGTTAACGATGAAATTGGTCTTCGTTAGTAAAAATTAATAAATAAATAAATAATAATAATAAAATATATACATGCGCATTTTCCGTTGGTATTACGACGTAATTAATTACCTCCTAAAAAATAAAAAATAAAAGCAAAACTAAAATACTTTGTAAAACGAAAACAAAAATTCAGTTAAAAAAGCAGTACATGATGTCTACAATTTTTAGGTTTGGTGACATCAATTAATTAAATAAATCTTTGACATGATTTAATGATAGTTATATAATTTTGTATTACTAAAATATAGCCTAAAAAAGTGTTACAATCAATAAAATATAGTGTTGCCAAGAGTGCTTCTCAAATAAAGTGATACCTATTTCCATTACAAAAGAAATAACACAAAAAAAAATGATACTAAAAAAGTGTTACTTATATAAAAGTGTTACATATAAGCGTTACATATTGATAAAAGTGTTACCTATTTTGCGTTACAAAAGAAATAACAAAAAAGTGATACTTAAAAAGTGTTACTTATATAAAAGTGTTACATATAAGCGTTGCATATTGATAAAGTGCTACAAAAGTGTTACATAAATATTGTAATGTAAAAAGTGTTACAAACATGTGTTACATATGTACCTTATGTAAAAAGTGATACAAAATTTGTGTTACCTAATGTCATTTATGTTGTAGTGGGTTTTGTCCGGAAATCGATGATTTTGACTTTACGGCTCTAGCCTTTTGCATTCATTTATATTCCTTGGTGGGATCGTGGTGCGAGAAATGATTACGAGCATTATATCATAATTCATTTCTCTCTTCAATTGGTGTAACCATATTGTAGTAATTAGTACCCCATGTTTATTCGCTATCACAAGTATATTTGTATGTTGAAAACTGGAAACCACCCAAATTGTCTATACATCCTTGATCGGTGAGTTGTTTTTCACCGTCTCAAATTCAATGATAATGGATGACTTGGATTAACTGGAAATGTTATATCTGATGCATTCATGAATTTCACCTCAAACCACCACACCTTATTTAGTATTTACCCCCACAACTAAAAGGAATCAAGGGTATGCCAGGTGATTGTATTTTCTCATTATTATTTTTCTGTCTTGATGATGATATTGTCTATGGATTTCTTGAATAAGTGTTGAAAAAGAGAGATGTGTTAGGAATTATTTAATTCGTAATATATGGGCAACATATTTAATTAAATTATATTTGTCATTTAATTATTCTTGGACTAATTAAGTAATCCAAATCCAGTGGAGTCCTAAGGCTACTGAATTTGGTATGAAAATTGTAATGTAATATAATCTTAATGAATTGTATATTCCAAGGATACAAGGTACACTTATATTCAAGTTGGAGAGCAACCAAAATAAGGAAAGAAAATCAAGGCTAACTACGGGATTCTAATAATCTTCTAATTGATATACCATATCTACACTATATTAACACTCCCCTCAAGTTGGAGCATATATATTAATAATGCCCGACTTGTTACAAATATTGTTCATTCGCACTCCATTCAACGCTTTAGTGAATATGTCCCCAATTGGTCTTCGGACTTGACATAACCCGTAGAGATGAATCCTTCTTCGATTTTATCACGAACAAAATGGTGATCTATCTCAATATGTTTAGTTCGTTCATGAAATACATGATTTGATGCAATGTGAAGGGCGGCTTGGTTATCACACCAAAGTTTAGCGGGAAGAGTAAGCTCAAACCCTATTTCCTTTAGTAACTTATGTATCCATACAATTTCACAAACCGAATCAGCCATGGACCTATATTCTGCTTCAGCAACTGACCAAGAAACAACATTTTGTTTCTTGCTTCTCCATGAAACTAGATTACCTCCCACAAAGATACAATACCTTGAAGTGGACCTTCTATCATCTTTACAACCTGCATAGTCAGCATCAGAATATGATTCAATTATCCTGGTAAAATATTTCATTTTTGAATGACCATGTCTCCCATACATCAATCCACGTCCAGGAGCCCATTTCAGATAACACAAAACTTGCTCAAGAAGTGCCTAATGACTAAAAGTAGGACCATACATAAATCAGCTAGCAACACTTACTGCAAACGCAATATCAGGACGTGTTACAGTAAGATAATTCAACTTCCCAACAAGTCTTCGATACCACTCAGGATCATGGAATGGGGCACCACTGTCTTTTTCAAGTTGCAAGTTGGGAGCCATCGGGGTACTGCAAGGTTTAGCTCCTATTTTCCCAGTTTCCTTGAGTAAGTCAAGCACATATTTTCTCTGAGAGAGGAAGATCCCGCTGTTACTTCTCATTATTTCCACGCCTAAGAAGTACTTGAGAGATCCCAAGTCCTTTGTCTAAAAGTGGGCATGGAGGAATGACTTTAGCCCTGAAATCCCGACACTATCATTTCCTGTAATTACAATATCATCAACATAAACAACTAGTAAAATGATCTCATGCTCAGAGCGTCGTAGAACACCGAATGATCATAATTACATCTTAGTAAGCCATATTTGAGAATGACATGACTAAATCTATCGAACCAAGCCCGAGGACTCGCTCCAACCGTATAAGGATTTGTGAAGATGACATACTTTCCCATGTTCTTCCCCGACCAACAAAACCAGGCGGTTGCTCCATATAGACTTTCTCTTGAAGAAAACCATGAAGAAAAGTATTTTTAATGTTTAATTGGTGAAGAGGCCAATCAAAAGTGATTGCAAGAGATATGAACAGCCTAACAGAAGTGAATTTGGCCACATGAGTGAATGTCTCAGAGTAATAAGTGCCATACGTCTGTGCATAGCCTTTAGCGACAAGTCGGTCTTTAAGATGAGCCAGAGAACCATCGTGATTTACTTTAACTGTGAACACCCACTTACATTCAATTTTCTTTTTGCCAACAGGTAAGCCTACAAAAGTCCAACTGCTATTATGGTCAAGTTCATTCATTTCCTCAACCATAGAAACACATCAACCAGAATGGGACAAAGCTTCACCAACAATTTTAGGAATAGAGATAGAATCTATTTTTGTAATAAATGAACAAGAAAAGGTAGACAAATGGTCATATGAAACAACAAAAGCAATAGGATAGGTACATGTTCGTTTACCTTCCTGAAGAGCAATGGAAAGATCATCAAGTTGATTTGAAGGTGGTACAGGATCTTCCACCAAAATAGCAGGCAAATGACATGAATCTGCCTTAACTGTTGGAGCTAGTTGTTGGCGTCGAGTGTAGAACTGAGTTATCGAGGGTCGAATAGCTTTTGGTAAATGTTCAGACCTTGGGGAAGGAACGACAGGAATAGAGTAGACCAAGACATCATCATCCCCCTCCAGACGAGGTGACACATAAGCAAAAAAGTATGGGAGATGTTCATTGAATGTAACATCGCGAGACACAATATAGAGATTAAGTGTAGGAAAAAAACAACGATATCCTTTTTGCACACGAGAGTACCCGAGGAAGACATATTTGAGAGAATTGGGATCTAGTTTGGTGAAATGAGGTCTCGTATCACGAACAAAGCATGTGCTACCAAAAATCTTAGGTACAATGGGGAAAACAATTTTGTCGGGAAAAAGGATAGAAAAATGGATAACATTGTCTAAAACCACTGATGGCATACGTTTAATGAGGAAACAAGCAGTGGAGATAGCATCCGCCCAAAACAGTTTAGGAATATTCGTGTGAAACAATAAAGCTAGAGCAACCTCAAGAAGATGCTGATTCTTGCGTTTGGCAACACCATTTTGGGTGGGTATCTTCGGACACGAAGATTCATGCAAAATACCATATTGCTAAAGCATATAAGACTAGAACGTAGTAGACAAGATTTCTTTAACATTATCACTGCGAAGCGTTTGAATATTTGCAGAAAACGAGTTTTAATTTCAGCACAAAACAAAGAGAAATGATGAAATACTTTAGAGCAATTTTTCATAAAATAAATCCAAGTAGCACGAGAAAAATCATCAATAAAAGTAACAAAATACTTGAATTCAGGACTTAGATGAACACGAGAATGTTTGCGCTTAATCGACACGACTCACAAAATAAAGACGCCAAATGAGAAAAGCGAGGACACATCTTCTTGAGACTCAGAGAGAGGGATGGCCCAGACGATAGTGCATCTCTAGTGCAGATGATGAATAAGTTTCCAACAATAGACTTTAGTTCCGGGGTGTCAAGATATATAGGCCATCAGATTCACGTCCCTTACCAAGGATCTGCTTCGTTAAAAGATCTTGAAAAACATAATAGTCAGGGAAGAATGAGATGCTACAATTCAAGGATTTGGTAAGTTAATTTTCGATCGAAAGTAAGTTAAAGGATAAATTAGGTAAACTCAATCTGAGTGTAATGGAATAGGCGGTGTGAAGTGAATAGAACGAGAACTAAGGGCGTGTGGGGTAGATCCATCAAAGAATAGTAACGTGAGTGGAGGGTGCATGGGGATGAAATGTAGAGAAAATGTTTGAGTTACCTGTCATATGGTCTGAAGCACCAGAATCAATGACCCATTTAGATCCTTTAGAAATAAGACATGTAGCAGAGTTACCTGTGTCGACAAAATTAGCAGTAGGTGGGTGAGGGTTCACCATCTCGGTAAGTCTAGCATACTCCTCGGTCGAAATTATGACCATATCGGAAGATGAGCGATATGGGGGAGAAGAACCTTTCTCGGTTCTTGGCAACAAGTGGCGGACAATTACACTTGGTGTGCCCATATTCATGACAAGAGAAACATTCCACCCCACGATTTGGAGGTGGGAGACCACGAGAGGTCGACCCTCCTCTCGAACCACCACGATTACCACCACGAGAACCCCTACGAGCGCCGCCACGAAAACCACCGCGACTAATAAGAGCACTATTCGAGGGGTGGGATGTGAAGGTGAATATCCTCGACGAAGAAAGCGAGAAAAGCTCTCCGTGATAAAGGGATAATGGATTCGAGAGAGAAGTTGAGACTTGAAGGTGTCGAACTCAGGGCGTAACCCGGGTCAAAAGACTCATAACCATAATTTGTTCTCGTTGTTTCTACATGTCCTTCACATCGACGCTCAATAGAAGAAGGAAAGTGAGCTCTTCATAAACTTTGATGAAACATAAGCGGTGGGGATTTATCATGTTGCTCCCCTCGATGAAAAAATTTACAAACCGAGTAAATCGAGAAATATTACTACGACGCAGTATAAGAATGCCAAATAATCCATAAGCTCCTTGACACATTCACAATGATTAATTAAAAAGAGTATCTACGGCTCAATAGAATTTTGAATCTGTACAAGTAGTTTGGCATCATCGCGCAACCAAGTCTCGCTTTTGTCATCCCTAGGAGGATCGAGTCAAGGTGGCCATCCATGTCAATACTTCGCAATTTACTCCAACCAAGATAATTGGAGCCATTAAGCTTTATATCGGTGATCTTATTCATCATTAGAATAACCTCGGACACAAGAAGTTTTTAGTAGTGTCACCCATGATAATAGCAAAACAAAAACCCCAAAGTAGAAACCGAACAAAAGAACAAAAAGCGAGACCAAAAACCCCAAAATCCAAAACGAGCACAAATCGCAACGAAATACCAAAGCGAGCCCTAAAACAAAAAGCTCAACAAAAATCGACTTGGTTGTCGTCGGTCGGAAAAAATTCCGGTCAGTCACGTGCCCACACGTGCGGCACATGGACGGGAGCGAAAAATGTTTCGGGCGCATGTGGGCTACACGCACCGCATCCCGCCACCGGCCAGCACTGAAGGGTCGCGGAGCAGTGAAGATAGAGGTATGGGAGGTGAGATCTAGATCGGACCCAAAAATATATTATCCGAAAAACCTTAAGAAACCCCTCTTTGAAACGCTAATTT
This sequence comes from Rehmannia glutinosa, assembly GCA_016081115.2. Taxonomy (NCBI): domain Eukaryota; kingdom Viridiplantae; phylum Streptophyta; class Magnoliopsida; order Lamiales; family Orobanchaceae; genus Rehmannia; species Rehmannia glutinosa. The sequence goes on from JABTTQ020001372.1 coordinate 195,567, forward strand.
TTCCATGATTGCTTACTTGATGTACGTGCGTTCAAGCGAACCATAAACAAGAGAAATTTATTTTTACCGCGAACTATTTATGTCAAAGAAATTTACACCTGGTAGAAAGTATGTTTGTCCCTGCAAAGACTTATCTTACAATTTAGTCTAACTTTCAAATGAATATAATCAAACAATTAACTAATTGCCCCTGGACGTGTTTATCTCGATGTTGTTAAAATTGGACCGGTCGGTTCGACCGATTTAACCAAAAACTTGTCACATGCCCGGTTCGATTTTTAGTAAATTTGGGTGGTTAGAAAATTGTTATCACTCGGTCAAACCAGTGGAAAACCACGAAACCGATTACTCTATTAACTCATTCAAAAGGAATGTTTTTTACATAAATTATTCTTTGTTTATATTTCAAAGTTGGAGGAAAATATGTTAGTAAATTTGCATATAATTTCTCCGAACCTTTGATTTACATACATATTTGGATATTTAATTTTTTAATTTAGCTTTTATTTGTATTTGTATTTGTGTTGTTAATTTTTTTTAAAATTTATACTTGTATTTATCTTGTGTGTACAAGCATATATATACATATGTACGGGTTAACTGGTTATTAAGAACTGTTGAATCGGTTGAACCAGTGACCCAATAACCTAATTATTAATCCAGTTTGATGTCCAGTCCGAATTTAAAAATAATTATTTGTCTGTTAACCTCAAACTCGTGTACCTTTCAATATCTAGGACTTCAAACCCTATGTGTAAACTAAATGAATATATAACATAGCCCAAAATTCAAAAACTCTCATAAATGTGAAACAATATCACCATTAATATTCCTGATTTTTTTTGAGGTAAATATTCCTGATGTTTGAGTCGGGCACTAAAAGCCAAACTCTTCTTTAGTCGAGTTTTCACTCCCGACTATGTCTAAAATTTAACACCCCTACAACTTAATGTATTTTTACAATAAAATTCCACAAAATATATATATTTAAAAACCTAATTCATAGTTGAACTTGAACAAATACGATACATGTAGCCAAAAAAAAATATATTCTTTTTTTGTTTAATTTCACCTTTTTTCTCTTTGTTGGTCACAATTGACAATAAACATTGAAATTGTTAAAAATATACTTTCATTATACTTGGCAAACTGTGTCCAACTTAATGTTAGGTAAATAGACCTGTGATGCTATGAGCCGATTGAGACGATTGCCTCGGGTGCCCGAGTGAAATTTGGCCAATCCATTCAATGACTATTACTAAAACAAGAAAAAAAATCATAATTCTCCCATATGTCTAATTCTTCATTCTCTCTACACAAATATATCAAACCACAATCAAATAAACTCATATGAGACCACAAATTATGACAAAAACTTGGGTTAGACCGTCTAACGGTCTTTTCTAATAGACAAACTCAACCCGACCAGGTTTTATTGAAATTTCATGCACCGGTGATATTTTTGTAATATTTTGGGACGATCATAGGATCTCCGGACCGGTGGTATTTTTGTAATATTAGTGTTTGTTAAAAGTATTGGCTTTTCCCGAAAAGTATTAGTAGTACATCCGAAAAATATTAGTAGCATATCCGAAAAGTATTATAATCCCCTTGAACAATATTTTTAGTAGCCCTCATGAAATGTATTGATTTTTCCCTTCAAAAGTATTAGTAATTCACCTAAAATGCATCAATTATTCTCTTGAAAAGGATTAGATAGTGGTGTATGTAGTATTAGGCAACCCTCAAAAGTATTAGTGTTTTAAAGTGAAAAGTATTAGCAATCTATCATAAAAGTATTAGAAATCCATTTGGAAAAGTATTGGTAACCCCTTTGAGTAGTTTTTAAGTAATTATTATGAAAAATATTGATTTTTTTCCCTCAAAAGTATTAGTATTCCTCTTAAAATGTATTAATAATCTTGTTGAAAAATATTAGATTATTTTGATTAAAGGTAATTTAGTATTTTTCTGTAAAATATTAGCGATCTACCAAAATATATTAGTAGCCCTTCTAAAAAGTATTAGCGGCGACCATCGGATGTTATTATTGTGGTGTTAGTAGTTATGGGTCAATGAGGCAGATTGAACACGAGCCGAGTATTTGGATCCATCTAACGGATTAGATCCGTTAGACGGTCTGACATGAGACTTGTGAGGTCCCGATTTTTCAACCGTAGAGACGACACAATCTTGGGTATTATTTTTTTCTTTTTCTTCGATACAATTTTTTTTTAATATTTCGATAATTTATTCATATATTTACTATTTATTTTACAATGCGTATTATGTTAATAGATTTAGCATCGGTTATCTATTTCATCTTAATCTTTGAAAACTATTTACTACTAAATTAGTATTTTAAAAAAATACAATACCTTTGTCTTGAAAGATCATTTAGTAAACATTATATTTTCGAAACAATAGTACTTGAGGATTACCTTATATAAAAATCCAACTTTTATATTGAAATAGCAAGTGTCTCAAACTTGATTTTGTCAACTTACTAATTACTAGATTTAACTAATTTATACTTGGAATCATTTTTATTTTATGGTGTTTGTTAATGACACTTATTTTCACCGCTTTAACCGTTGTCGATTTCTTTCAACTTTTAACGCGGGCTATTAACCGGTTCAACTTGTTCTTCAAATGAGTAGCTAATAAAACCCTTTTAGCATCATATATTTATTTTATTTTAAAAATTCTGAAATTTAAAATTTATATATTTCAAAATAATTGTATAATTTAATTCATTACTTGATTGACATTTTTTACTAGTACTATTGATTTTAAATTTTATTTGGTACCTTAGATTTTATGTGATGATATTACACTTGGGAATTATTAGACACCTTATAACTTAGATGACTCATTACATAAGTGATTATGGAATTAATAAGTGATTGTGGGATTAATAAGTGATTTTTTTTTGGGACTTGTTAATATAGCATCATTATCACTATTTGAGGAAAAAAATTTGGAGGGACAAGACTTGAGAATGGACGTCCATAAGGGAAGGAGAAGCCAAATTTGTTTTGTACATTCTATATTCAAAGATTCCATCCCTTATATTTTATTCCATTCAAACTTTAACCCCACCAAACACTATGGAATGATGGTGATGCCCATTCTTCTATGTTCCCTTGACTCATACAAGCTTACACAAGACCCACATCAATTGTTCCCCATGCAAGCTACATCTTGCAAGACTTCAAAAAAAATATCACCCTCTTTTCCCTCTCCAATTCGGCCATTAGGTGTTAGGAGTACAAGTCTATTCATTTTCATTTTACACTCCTCTCTCAACATTTCCCCAACATACTCTCATTTTCCCATCTTCTTCTTTCTTCTTCTTCTTCTTCTTCTATACTTAGTCAAAAAATATAAGAACTCCCTCCCTTATTCTCCAAAAATTCGAACCTACTACTACACAAAGGTAAGAAATTTCATCTTCAATCCATTCTTGATATCACCTAGCTCATCCTCTTCACTTCCTAATTTAAGTTTGAAATTTTGATTTGAGGTACTTAGAAGACTACTTGAAGACATGCATGCATGGTGGTCAATTTACAAGACTTGAAGAATAATTGTTAGAGAAATTGGACTACAATGTAATATTTGGACACTAGAGCCCTTTTCTCTTCTTCTTCTTCCTATTTGCTTCAAATTTTAACACCCCTTTTTTCATTTTTGAGAAATAGGGGCTGACCTTAGGTGATTTTGAAGGTGAATCAAAAATCCCAAATTTGAAGCTTCAACTAGTTCCAAATCACTTACTACACAAGGTAATTAAGTGTAGTATTTCCAATTTTCTTATCTTCTTCTTTTTCTTCTTAATTTTTCACTCATTTTTTCTAACTCTAAATTTTTGACATTTCTTGAATTAGGGCTGACCTAAGTGACCTCATACCAAGTTGTGAAATTATCCTTTTTATTTCACAACTCTTCAAATTTAAGGTAGGTGAAAAATACTTTCCAACTTCTAGGTGTTTTTATTAAAATGCATGTAGAATTTTGATCATGAGCCCTTGAGATATATAATCTATGTATTGCATGTCAATTTTATGTATCAAATCATGAAAATTCTCAAGAGTTGCTCAAAATTTGCTATTTATTGAATTTTAGGTACATGCATGTACAATTTAATGTTCTATTTGATGAATTCTTGTATGAATTGGACATGCATGTGTATGATCTTTGAAATCCATATTTTGGATGACTTATAACCTGGACAAATCGAGCATAATTGATTAAATTTCAATTTTGGACTTAAAAATGTAAAAATGGAAAGTTGGTGGACTAAATTGCAAGAAAATGAAAGTTAAAGGATCCTCTGCAAATTTCGAATTTTGGGACTGTACTCAGGTTCAAAAATGGCTTTTGGACATTTTAATAAAGTTTTAAGAGTTTTAAGATAAATAAAATCAACCTTTAAAAGCCCAAGGACTAGATTGTAAAATTTTGAAAGTTTAAGGGCTACTTTGCAAATTTTGAAACTGTACCAGACCTTAATTTTAAAATTTGAAATTTTTACTCTTAAGGTACTGGAAATGACATATTTTAAATGTATTCCAAAAATCCAAGTGCTTAGGGCTTGTAAAGTAATTTTTCTAAAATTGAGGGACTAAAGTGCAAAAGACTAAACTTGAGGACCCAAATGAAATTTCCAGGACTTATGCAGCCCATGCACCTGTAAATACTAATTTAACTATAACTTAATTATATTTTGGACCCAAGGTTCAAATTTCATAACAATTGGACCCTAAAAGCCTTAAAGGCAATTATTTCAAAATGGGACAAAAATGATATTTTTAAACGTTAAAGGACATACACTTATTTCTTTTAAAAACTTCTTTTGTCTCAATATCCCACTAACCTTAGTGACATTTTTCAACTGGAATCACATTAAAAGCCCTTCCGGTTTGTGAGTTCCGATTATTTTAAACTTAAGGTCCGAAATGATAATTTTTACAAATTTGGGGCCAATGTGAGAATTTTATAAAACCTCGACCTCAAACTTAAAAAAACCTGAATATCTGGACAATTTGGATAATTTAGGAACTGACCTCATAATTTTTCAAGGTCGGTATATTTATTTATTTAATTTTTAACCCCAAAAGTTTTGGTTTTTACAAAACGGGGCTAAATTGTAAATTTTCTTTTATAAAGGACCCAACTCAAATTATTTTCCCTTTTACTAAAATAGCCCTGGTCCCTCTGACTTGGAGATTTAATTAAAATATTTTATTTTCTCAAAATCCCTTGACTTATCGGACCACTTTGTGACATTAATACCCGATCGCGGGACGATTTCCTCGTCTTGCGGTTTTGAATCTATAATGGGACTTATGTTCCACCTAATCTTTCAAGATATCGAAGATTGCTTATCCTTTCGATAATCATCTTCATCCAAATAACTCCACCAACGCCATATTGCTACTCGTGAATTTCAAAACAATTTAATCGCTTCTGAATCAATAATACTCATCGCCTGGTTGTTGCTGTACTTGTATTTACTTTCCGCTGAGTCAACTTGGTGTGTCGAGCTCACAATCGAATGGATACGTCGGGGGATGGAACCGGCGGCTCATTTCTACCGCTATTCCACTCTTTCGGCCCCATCGCCCTAATCCCGCAAATCGGCGAGGGACGGAGTGTCCAAGGGAAGCGGGTCGTAGTACTTGAGGTATAATCATGATTATGACAGATCCGAGCCTTGCAAGATCCATGTAGATTTTGTCTTTGCCGATGGAGCGATAAGGTGACCGGTCTTGGACCATCTGCTGGGAGTTACAAGGAAGAACGAAGAAATTCTTCGTCTAATCCACACGATTCTCGAGTTATCGGACCCGTTTGGTTGGCGCTACAAATCCACGCAACCGCTTACTTGTTTTGTATTGGTTGGCGCTACAAAAATCCACGCAACCGCTACTTGTTTTGCATTGGTTGGCGCTACAAACCAGACGCAACCACTATTTGCCTTGCATGGGATTGGCGTTACATTTCCGCACGCAATCCTACCTGTCTTGCCTGAATCACATACATAGTACTGTGTGACCACGAATTGTTTTCTCAAATCGTATAAGTATATTACTTAAATATATTTATCACAACGCTTATGGATCGTGTGTGAATTCATGCATCATACTCACGTGTTTTCATTAAGCTGTTTTCTCGCATTAACTATATATTGCCACATTTGCACACGATCACCCCATCCATCGAGATTTCTATCTCATCCCCACCTATTTTCTAACCTTAGATGGGGACTTCGTTGAAGATCTTTGAACCGACTACGGATTGAGCCCTTGTACTCGCTTGTTGGATTTACTATCTCTTATTGTTGATGTCGTCGGACTTGTTACTATTATTTCTTTGTTGGACTTACTACTTCTTCTTGTTGTTGTTGGACTCTTGTATTCCTTTTCATTCCGGTTTGTAATTGAAAGGCGTAGGACCCTTTGACTTTTAAGTTATCTTTGGTAGATTTTCGGGGATGTAATTTCGGATAATTGTGAGATCGTAAGTTGTAATTTGTACTTGTTCTTTATTCCGCCGCTATTTGACTGTTTCATTGGGTTCGGCGATGATATTCGTCTAAGATGTTTGGTTATTTGTATTTAAGTTGTGGTGGATCGCCGTCGCGTCCCGTTGGGGCGTGCGATTAGAAGTGGTATCGAGCTCGGCTAGTAAGATGGAAACTTACACCGAGCTAACCCGGATAGGTTCCTCCGCCTTGGATTGGGTACCGCTACTAGATGGCTTAAGTTGAATCTTGGACGACTTTTTGAGCTCTTTTGGGTTGTAATAATGTTAAGATACCAGGATATGCCTCATTTTGGATGTAGGTGATTTAGAAATTTCTTGATTTGAAGGCTATAATGCTCCATTATGATGACACTTGAAGGATATAAGGTTGTCACTTGACAAGATATGATTTGGTCATCTGATATATTATGGAATTCAGATGCCTAATGATATTACTTTGGAGAATGATAGTGTGAGAATGACTTAAGTATGATTCACCATGATGCCTTTGCTTATTCATCCCAAAACCTGTACAAACTTAAGTATGGAAATCTGACTTGTGGTTGGGTATCACGGAAGATACGTCGAGGATATAAATGCTACATGATCTCGACTAGATGTCACTACTAAGTATTTGTAAGTTATTATATCTAAGTTACAAGCTGCGTTTGGATGATGATTATCTAGGATTATTCGGTCTTGACCACCCGCTGCGATTGAGACATTTATATGATATTTGAATTAATTAATTAATTGAGTTGGTTGATTGTGACTTAGTTGTCGATTATTTAAGTATTGATTAACTAATGATGAGATTTATACTAATACTTTATATAAGGTATTTAAGAAGTGTGACTTTATCGGGAATAATGAAGGTCCGTGTGGATATGGGAAATTGATATTACTATCAAGATTTTAGCAAAAGCGACTCCAATGGTTACAACCTTAGAAATTACTTATTTAATGATTGATGAGGTCTCAACTATTATATATTGGTGGATGGAAATGTTGGGTTGACCTTATACTTTAGCGATGAAATCTACAATCAATTGTTCAAGGAAAGATCCGACGATATTAATAAGTGTCGACTTTAAATCGAGACTATTGATGTGAGTACCACTTTCTTAAGTGAATGAAATATTGACCAGTTGTGACAAGCAATGATATATTTGGGATTTTAATTGTAAGATGTATATGTTGAGCTAATAATTATGGGTTTAGTACATTAGAGCGATGTGTGGAGTATATATGATTGGCTAAGCGATAATCAAATAGTGTTGCAATTCTTACGGATCATATGTATAGGGTACTATGAATAGTATCTATTATGCGATAATGAGAAGAAATTTGGAGTATCGCTAAGGTTGTTAGACATATTTCTGCAGAATGATTATTCGAAGTTGGTGATATGAACTCGGATCGGACATAAGTGCCCAGTCGCTTAAGTTTTAATATTGAGGATATGATAGATCCTGCATGAATAGATACAATAAGTATGAATCTCGTCTGCAGAATTTGAAAAGAATTATTTCAAAAGAGAATTTGGGGACCAAATTCCTTTAAGTAGAGGAGGATGTGAGGTCCCGGATTTTTCAACCGTAGACGACACAATCTTGGGTATTATTTTTTCTTTTTCTTCGATACAATTTTTTTAATATTCCGATAATTTATTCATATATTTACTATTTATTTTACAATGCGTATTATGTTAATCGATTTAGCATCGGTTATCTATTTCATCTTAATCTTTGAAAACTATTTACTACTAAATTAGTATTTTTAAAAAAATACAATACCTTTGTCTTGAAAGATCATTTAGTAAACATTATATTTTGAAACAATAGTATTTTGAGGATTACCTTATATAAAAATCCAACTTTTATATTGAAATAGCAAGTGTCTCAAACTTGATTTTGTCAACTTACTAATTACTAGATTTAACTAATTTATACTTGGAATCATTTTTATTTTATGGTGTTTGTTAATGACACTTATTTTCACCGCTTTAAACCGTTGTCGATTTCTTTCAACTTTTACGCGGGCTTTTAACCGGTTCAACTTGTTCTTCAAATGACTAGCTAATAAAACCCTTTTAGCATCATATATTTATTTAATTTTAAAAATTTTGAAATTTAAAATTTATATATTTCAAAATAATTGTATAATTTAATTCATTACTTGATTGACATTTTTTTTTACTAGTACTATTGATTTTAAATTTTATTTGGTACCTTAGATTTTATGTGATGATATTACACTTGGGAATTATTAGACACCTTATAACTTAGATGACTCATTGCATAAGTGATTATGGGATTAATAAGTGATTTGTTTTTTGGGACTTGTTAATATAGCATCATTATCACTATTTGAGGAAAAAAAAAAAAAAAAATTTGGAGGGACAAGACTTGAGAATGGACGTGCATAAGGGAAGGAGAAGCCAAATTTGTTTTGTACATTCTATATTCAAAGATTCCATCCCTTATATTTTATTCCATTCAAACTTTAACCCCACCAAACACTATGGAATGATGGTGATGCCCATTCTTCTATGTTCCCTTGACTCATACAAGCTTACACAAGACCCACATCAATTGTTCCCCATGCAAGCTACATCTTGCAAGACTTCAAAAAAAATATCACCCTCTTTTCCCTCTCCAATTCGGCCATTAGGTGTTAGGAGTACAAGTCTATTCATTTTCATTCTACACTCCTCTCTCAACATTTCCCCAACATACTCTCATTTTCCCATCTTCTTCTTTCTTTTTCTTCTTCTATACTTAGTCAAAAATATAAGAACTCCCTCCCCTTATTCTCCAAAAATTCGAACCTACTACTACACAAAGGTAAGAAATTTCATCTTCAATCCATTCTTGATATCACATAGCTCATCCTCTTCACTTCCTAATTTAAGTTTGAAATTTTGATTTGAGGTACTTAGAAGACTACTTGAAGACATGCATGCATGGTGGTCAATTTACAAGACTTGAAGAATAATTGTTAGAAATTGGATTATAAGGTAATATTTGGACACTAGAGCCCTTTTCTCTTCTTTTTCCTATTTTCTTCAAATTTTAACACCCCTTTTTCATTTTTGAGAAATAGGGCTGACCTTAGGTGATTTTGAAGGTGAATCAAAAATCCCAAATTTGAAGCTTCAACTAGTTCCAAATCACTTACTACACAAGGTAATTGAGTGTAGTATTTCCAATTTTCTTATCTTCTTCTTTTTTTTCTTAATTTTCCACTCATTTTTCCTAACTCTAAATTTTTGATATTTGTTGAATTAGAGGCTGACCTAAGTGACCTCATACCAAGTTGTGAAATTATCCTTTTTATTTCACAACTCTTCAAATTTAAAGTGGGTGGAAAAATACTTTCCAACTTCTAGGTGTTTTTATTAAAATGCATGTAGAATTTTGATCATGAGCCCTTGAGATATATAATCTATGTATTGCATGTCAATTTTATGTATCAAATCATGAAAATTCTCAAGAGTTGCTCAAAATTTGCTTATTTATTGAATTTTAGGTGCATGCATGTACAATTTAATGTTCTATTTGATGAATTCTTGTATAAATTGGACATGCATGTGTATGATCTTTGAAATCCATATTTTGGATGACTTATAACCTGGACAAATCGAGCATAATTGATTAAACTTCAATTTTGGACTTAAAAATATAAAAATGGAAAGTTGGTGGACTAAATTGCAAAGAAAATGAAAGTTAAATGACCCCTCTGCAAATTTCGAATTTTGGGACTGTACTCAGGTTCAAAAATGACTTTTGGACATTTTAATAAAGTTTTAAGAGTTTTAAGATAAATAAAATCAACCTTTAAAAGCCCAAAGACTAGATTGTAAAATTTTGAAAGTTTAAGGGCTACTTTGCAAATTTTGAAACTGTACCAGACCTTAATTTTAAAATTTGAAATTTTTACTCTTAAGGTACTGGAAATGACATATTTTAAATGTATTCTAAAAATCCCTTGACTTATCGGACCGCTTTGACCGATTAATACCCGATCGCGGGCGACTTCCTCGTCTTGCGGTTTTGAATCTATAACGGGACATATGTTCCACCTAATCTTTCAAGATATCGAAGATTGTTTATCCTTCCGATAATCATCTTCATCCAAATAACTCCACCAACGCCATATTGCTACTCGTGAATTTCAAAAAATTTCTCGAATCGCTTCCCTGAATCAATAATACTCATTGCTGGTTGATTGCATGTACTTGTATTTACTTTCTGCTTGAGTCAACTTGGTGTGTCGAGCTCACGATCGGAATAGATACGTCGGGGATGGAACAAGGCAGCTCGCCGCTATTCCACTCTTCCGACCCCATTGTCCTAATCCAATCGGCGGGGACGGAGTGTCCAAGGGAAGCGGGTCGTAGTACTTGAGGTATAATCATGATTATGACAGATCCGAGCCTTGCAAGCTCCACTTTGTGGATTTTGTCTTTGCCTATGGAGCGATAAGGTGACCGGTCTTGGACCATCCGCCCGGGAGTTACAAGGAAACGAAGGAATCGCTTTCTAATCCACACGATTTCGGGAGTTATCGAACCCGTTTGGTTGGCGCTACAAATCATGACGCAACCGCTACTTGTTTTGCATCGGTTGGCGCTACAAAATCCGTGACGCAAACCGCTACTTGTTTTGCATTGGTTGGCGCTACAAATCCGTGACGCTACCACTATTTGCCTTGCATGGGATTGGCGTTACATTTCCGCACGCAATCCTACTACTGTCTTGCCCGAATCACATAGTGTGTGTGACCACGAATTGTTTTCTCAAAGCGTATAAGTATATTACTTAAATATATTTATCACGACGCTTGTGGATGTGTGTGAATTCATGCATCATACTCATGTGTTTTCATTAATCTGTTTTCTCGCATTAACTATATATCGCCACATTTGCACACGATCACCCCATCCACCGAGATTTATGTCTCATCCCCACCTATTTTCTAACCTTAGATGAGGACTTTGTTGAAGATCTTAACCGACTACGGATTGAGCCCTTGTACTCCGCTTGTTGGATTTACTATCTCTTATTGTTGATGTCGTCGGACTTGTTACTATTATTTTTGTCATTGGACTTACTACTTTCTTCTTGTTGTTGTTGGACTCTTGTATTTCTTTTCATTTCGTTTGTAATTGAAGGGCGTAGGACCCTTTGACTTTTAAGTTATCTTTCGTAGATTTTCGGGGATGTAATTTCGGATAATTGTGAGATCGTAAGTTGTAATTTGTACTTATTCTTTATTCCGCTGCTATTTGACTGTTTCATTGGGTTCTCGATGATATTCGTCTATTTGTTTGGTTATTTGTATTTAAGTTGTGAATCGTCGTCGCGTCCCATTTGGTGCGTGACAAGACTTACCCACAAATTGTATATAAACTCGTAAAGTATATCCTTTGAGTTGCTCCACAATTTTATTATTTTTTAGCAAATCTTCTTTGTTTGTTTCGCAATTTTTTTTTTATCTTTGTGATATATAAAAAAGTTATCTTTGTAAGAGCAACTTGACCAATCTCAACCCACAAAAGTGGAATGACACACGAAAATAGATTGTGTCGGACAAAAGAACTCAATAAAAACTCATAAAAACTATAATATTTTTTATTTCTTAATCGATTATGTAGAAAATGGGAGGGGAGGCTTGGCCCCTACCTCCACCTCAAATCTTCATGGGTATATTTTTAATTAGAAGCCAACATATTAAACAAGATCTTCATTGTCATTTGAATAAAGGCATTCGAATGTTTCTGCAATTTATTGCGAATTTTTAAAATTGACAATGTTTACCATTTATAAATCATATTTTTTGTGTTTTGTTGAAAAGCGTTAAATTTTTTCCACTACACTGTGTATAATGTTCAAAAATTTAGATTTTTCTAAAAATATATAAATTTGTATTTTTATATAAAATAAATATAAAATTGCAATTTGTAATCACATTTATTATGAGGTTAATGAATTGAAATTTATTATTATTAACTTAAGTATGATGAATGAGCCTGGAGGTCAAAAAAGAAAACAACGAAAGAAAAATGCAACAATTAAAAGTCAAGCTTTATATCGATATTTTATTGTCTTTGTTTGTTTATATGAATTTTTCGTTGTTGGTTCATATAATTATAGCCTTGTTTACTTGCATAGTTTTTTTTTGCTGGTTGTGCTCATATTTTTTGTCTTTATATAAATTAATTAATATTTAGCAAGTATGTTAAAAATAATTCATTTTAGTAATTAGCCTCAACCTCACGGTTTTTTTTTTTGTAATTATCCCCTTTTAATACAATCCCGCCAAATAGAGTGTTTGCAAATGGCAACACAAAGTGTACTTATATACATAGGTAAAGATTGTCTTGTACCAAAAATAACAACACTACACCGACATAATAATGACTTAACACCACATCCTCTCCTTGGACGCATCACAACATTTGAGGCCACCATTACAATCGATACTCATAGCAAAAAATGAGTTCTTGCTTTTCTTCCCTACCAAATCTGCGTCCTCTCTTTCCCATCCCCATCAACAACACTAGCACCCACATCCTCGGTCGAACCAATGACCGATCTATTGGTGCGGAAGCTATGATAAGGCTTGAAAAATATGATTTTATTGATGAATTTCACTAGAGGACAACACACTATTTTGTTTTACAATGTTATTTTACCCACTTCACTCTTGATGCTTCCAACTACAATATGTCTTATATTTAGTCTATGCAATAGATTATTCTAGAGACAATGAGATACAAAGGGGTAGTCAATGTGAAGCCCCAACTTTTATCAACATAAGATACGATGTTATATAATGATGGATTATATGGCTAGGTGTCACAAACCTATTATTAATGAAACGTGACGCGACTTATATTTTTTCCTTCCAACCGCTTTCCTTATTTTCGAGCGTATCAACTTTAATTCCTTCTCTAGCATTAATACTTGATCGACTAACTAAAACTTTAGAAATATTGGACCTCGATAATTTAGGATTACATTTATCCTTATCCAAATATTCTACCTTATTCTATAATACATTCCCAACCAACTTACAATTTATTTTGAGAAGATACACATTTGTTATTTCACATTCTTATTTTAAACTCCTATATATTTTATCTATGAATACTTATACATTTTATTTTCCCTCAATTTTATAAAAAAAAAAAAGAAAACAAAAAAATTATCATCCTATACACATTATTTTCGGCTATAGCTATTTTTCTTTTTGTTCTGGGGGGGGAATCAATTTATTTTTTTACTTTTTTAGCTATAATTATACTCAATTCCTAATTAAATCACCAAAACAAAAATTAATTCCCCCCCTTAATTTCGCCATAACATCTTTTTAGGGAGGAATCAATTTATTTTTTTTTACTTTTTGCTATAATTATCCTCAATTCTTAATTAAATCACCAAAATAAAAATTAATCCTCTACCCCTTAATTTCGACTATAGCTATTTTTTTTGGGGGAGGGAATCAATTTATCTTTTTTACTTCTTTTTGGCTATAATTATCCTCAATTCTATTAAATCACCAAAACAAAAAATAATCTCCTACTTCTTAGCAACTTTTGGCCATAGCCATTCTATTTTATATTTATCTTTCAATATGCGGTGATCTCTATGTCACTATTCTATCTATCACTCACACACACATAAAAATGCATTCTGCTTATCTATAAACAATTATAAATATATATTTATATTCATATTAAACTTATTTTGTTAAAAAAATGAATACATCACATTATTAATCAAATATTTTCTTAATATATTGTATTTGTCAAACATGTATTTTCATATTAAACTTGTATCGTTGAAAAAAAATGAATATTTCACGTTGTTAATCAAGTATTTTCGTAACAAAATTATAATATAAATTTGTCAAGTTTTCATAAAAAATATTTACGAAGGAATGTAATTTACAAATTGTCAAATGAAATTTAAGTGCCAAAAGTGTTTTCATTGGATTAATCTTCCTAACCATATTAAACATCGATGTCATTTCTAGACCTAAAAATGCAATAAAAAACATAAAATCATTTGCTTGAAATAATATAATAAAAAAACGTAATAACTTAAATTTTTTCACGTATTCAATCATCATAGAATGAAACTTCGCTAATCGGTAAAACATAAAAAAATTATTCATTCGTAATTAATAATTAAGAGTAACCAATGCTAAGAAAACATCAAATAAAAAACATCGCTAACATTTATAAACATCAAATACTTGAAAATTAATAATAATAATAATAATATTATATAATCAATATGTTAATATGTTACGTAATATTTTGTTAAAATTTTATATCATCAATATATATCGTATTTATTGACATCTTGTCATATTTTATAATTTTAAATTAAGATTATATCATATACAATTTTTTTCTATAATTAGGTGAGTAGTTCTTGTCAATTAGATTTCATTTAAAAACAAATTTAATAAATCTCATATATCGAATCTTCTTTACTTGTAATTTTGTTTTCATTGACTTTTTAAGCAGATTGTATCCACAAGTATATTATAATAAGTATCCCATTCTAATTTTTTATAATTAATTCAATAATTATTGTCATTTCAACCTATAAATTAGAATTATCTCTTAATTGGATAACTGGTAGATAATAGTTTCTTCCACAAATCTCCCCATCCTCAACAAAAAGAAAAAAAAAAAAAAATGTTATGCTACTTACATAACTTGTTATTTTTTCTACGAATAGATTCATAATTTAATAATTTAATGATGTAATTTAATAAGCTTAAATTATATGTCAAATTATAGAAATAAGTTAATGATTAAATTGATTATATATATCTTACTATAGTGGATGCTGCTAACACTGATTTGTGGATGCTACTAAGAGACTACAAGACCATTAAAGTAGTGATTCTGGCCACTAACAATAAAATTGGTTGAACTCTCAGGAGACTTCACCGGAAGTGGTGAACCATGCTAAAACGTTTGTTTGACCAAGTCATTCATGGTTAGCATGAAGGCCGGACTAACAACTTGCCATCTTAAAGCCAATCCAAGAAAAATAATTCAAATTATAAGCTGTTTTTTAGAAAAAAAAAAGATGGTTGAGCTAGGGCCCAGATTAGTCCCCTAGATCCATATATTAATGATTTTACTTGATAATCGATTGCTTTACAAAATTATATTTTACTTAATGGTCAAATCAGGTTGAAATGGCTAATAATTTGACTGTTTATGTTTAATATGTTGAGAAAAATATCTTCATTGTGTATTGTAATGTATTGAATTTTTCCTTATGGTTTTATATTTTGCTTGAGGACAAATGAAGTTCTAAGTTGGATGTGGTTTTATAAGTGTATTTTTATGCATGTTTTACATGTTTATTTGAGTATGATTGAGGTTGTTTTATTGTTACTTTTGTAAGTTTTTTATTGTACATAGTTCATATTGCTTTGAGGTACTTTTATTGGTATAGATTGATCATTCAGAGCTATTTCTGGTGAATTTCGAGCCATGGATTCATGTCAAAAGATCATTTGTCTTATAATTGAATAAATAAAAGTTAAATAAATATTAAATTACATAGTTGCCATAAATATTTACTATGTCAAAGGGATATTTTTGTCTAATCAAAAGTTTCAAAAAATATCCACACTTTTAAGATAAAAATAATATAGAAGAAAAATACAAGGAAAAATGGATTTTCCAACACTTTGTTGAATGTATCGGAACACCATTCATATTTTTTCTTGAGCTCCTTTTGCAATTTTTCAAAATCTTCTCTCTCTTTAGTTGGTTCTTCATCGTCAATCACATCCCAAAATCCAAATAGATGAAGAATGTTATTGTAATTTTCATGTTACTGTAATTTTTGTTTTGCTATAATTCTTTTTTTGTTGTTGTTGGATTCGAATAAATTTTAGCAATTTTAGTATGGTGTAATTTGCTTCACATGCATTTTTTGTGTTACTGTAATTTTTGTTAAATTGCTAGAAATTCCTAGCATTTCAGATTTTCATTTCTCTCTAATTTCAACAATTTTAGAATGGAACCATAAGGCCCAACTTATTATTGAAATTGCTAGATTGGAGAAAAATGAAAAATCTGAAATTGCTAGATTGGAGAGAGATGAAAATCTGAAATAATGTTGCATTTATTCATTATTGATGCTTGCGTACATATGTAATATACAAGAGAATAACTGCTCTTAACTACTTCTTACCATATTTGGCTATCCAGTTGCATAGAGTTTAATTACTTCACTACAGTTACCTAAAATCTAAAAAGTAACGATTAGGCTTTGGTGGTCTGCAGTTGTTGTGGCGACACTAATTGCTATATTGTCTATTCTTTTGGCATGATGAAAAAAGGGAGCATATTGGGAAGATTCATATCATTGAGTACATCCTCGTGCCTACATTTTTCACCTCTATATGATGGCTTTAGTAGCTTGCCCTTCTACTAGAGAATTAGACAGACTCACCTTCATAGATGGATTAAATGTATAGCTAACACTATTTCCCTTGAAATCGTGGTGTTTTTAGTGGGATATGTGAAGGACGGGTGGGTGCTAGTGCGGTTTATGTTGGCAATATTCATTTTATGGCTCTTGGTAACATACTAGTGGTGTTCAAAAATATCGGCGTCTTGGATTGTGGGTTTCTTTGTGTCGATAGATGCAACATTGCACATGAGCAAGAATAATCCGAAAGTGTCCATGTTTGGGGTTGCGGCTCATGTGGAGTTTGCGGATAATGAAATCGCAATGAACATTACAAAAAAGAGACTCTCAATAGATTAAACGCTCAAAGAAGAGGGGTTGAATATCATGAGGTTGGATGCCTGGATTATGTCCGTGGTGAGTGGCTTGGATGCCTTGGTTATGTTTGTGGTAGGTGGGATGTCGTTCGCGGTTATTTCTTGATGAGGTGTACAACGGAGCTTGAGATGCAAACTCAAACCGAAATGGGAGTTGACATTGTTTGAACTTGAGATGTAATGATGTCTTAGTTGAACTTGATCTACAACATATAAAAGGTTGTAGTTTCTTAGTTTTGGGAATATAATTGTTGTCTTCTTGAGGCATTTAAATACAACCATATTGCTATTTATATTAATTATGATAATGATGACCGTAGTTGAACTTGAGCATGTAAAAGGCCGCAATTTCTTAGTTTTGGGAATGTTATTGTTGTTTTCTTGAGGCATGTAAATATATTCTTGTAGCTACTTATTTCAATTATAATGATTGTAGTTGAACTCGAGCATGTAAATATTTGCAGTTTCTTAGGGAATGTTGTTGTTTTCTTGAGCCATTTAAAGAGGAAGATAGAGGATGTTGCAACTCACTTGTTTATTGCTAATTTCATTTTCGGTGCATTTACATTTTTTCTTATTCTATTCATAACCTATTTTTGAGAATTCTAAGAACAATTTTCTTGATTCTTCTCAATTTTGGCTTGAGACAAAATTATTAACCCCAACTTATACTAAGATAGCTCTTTAACCAATGACTAGAGTGTATTTTACTAATGACTACAATTCATCCAATAGAACAATCTAACAAAATATTTACTACTATAGAATTCTCTACAACTTTTCTTCTCCAAAGTATCTAAATATTTTCTAAAGATATTTCTAGAGAACTTTGACTCTAATATTTAATGAGTTGTTTTTTAAATTTTCTACTAAAAAATATTCATAGTCAGTATTATTTCGATCAGATAAAGTTTATTTCCAATATGTTATTTATATAATAATGACTTACATAAATAATTATATACGCACGTATAAAGATTATATATGAGTGATTTATATAAATATAAATATATAAATATTATTTGAATATTATTTTGAGTACTTGAATCAAATATAATGATACTCATATTCGTATTTGCATAGTACATGAATCTGAATAAATATTCTTATTTGGATTTATATTGTTAGTTTATGAACTCGGATGTTAATATAATGTTGTGTCTTTATATAATTTATTATTGCAAGCTCAATACACAAATTTATGTCTTATTGATAGAGAGTTAGAGTATGTGGTTGTATTTTATTGGTGTTCTTTATTTCTTTGTGTTGTCAATGGGAAGAACAAAAAATGTTATTGTTGTGAATTTTGATTGTTGTTTGTGCAATTTTTGCGAATATTTGTTTTTTTTCTTTTTTTCGAATGCGTCTATTGCCATTTGGTTGTATTGACATTTGGTTGTAAAGCATGCGATTACTTCATTGATATGTGTGATTTATAGCATTTTTAGGATGTTCTAACTTATATGAATATGTTAGCATTTTTATTTAGGGTAAAACTATTTTAATCTTGATAAAGTAATCACGTACGTGTAATACAAAGATATAAAGTATCACATTTTGTATCATGTTTGAGATACCATTGAGGTAGAAATATAGAATTTAGATATTGTCAGCCTATTTGACTTGTACAATGAACCATTGAATCACATATTCATAAGATTATCATATTATTTGTATATTTTGATTGTATTATATTTATTTATGTAGAGACATTTCTTTACTCTGAAATGACATGGTGGAATCGCCACCCAGTGAAAGTTAAAGCACAAATGATGTATCTTATGGAAGTTCTGAATTCCCAAATTTATCGTGGATAAGAGTGTAATATCTTATTTATTCTTGTAACAAGGTTGTATATTACGGGACGGGAAAAGTTCATTATTTAGTACGCATTTAGTATATTATGAATATTTTCTGAAAGTTACGGCGAAAAAATTGGTAAAAAATACGAAAATATTTAAGATATGGATCCGTAGATGTACGAGTTTAATATGAATATAATATAATTGTTCGGGAGTAATAATACGGCTTATTTTAAAATTGTATTTACATAGATTATAATTCATACTTATGCTTAGATTATATTAAAATTAATAATTTATTAATTTACTTTAAATTATAACACAAATTAAAAATAATTATTTAATAATAGTTAGTGAGTTTTAAGTGAATTGCATTTATATTTAGATTATATAAAACTTAATATATAGTTTTTTATTATATTAAGTTATAACTTAACATAAATCCAAGATAATTATTTAATAATAACTATGATATTTATATATTATTAATATTCTTATTTATTATTTATAATATTGTAATTATACTTATAAATGATCTTTTAATGATTTTTGGTTTTATTTAAATATTATAAAAATATTAAAATGAAGTTTTATTCGCCAAGTATTATATGAATAACAATAATACGAGTATTAAACGTTTTACTTGAAAAGTGCCGAGTATTTAACGCTTCTTCAGAATGTGTACGGGAAACGAAAGTATTTTTCAATTATTCGTATGTATGGGTACTATACGGGTATGATACGTGTATTATCTAACGACTATATAGTTTAGTAACAATATTTGATATAATATTGGGGAAGCACGAGAAACATATGTTATATCCCTTTCATTTTGTATTTGTTGTAATATTTTGTCGGTAGTTCCAGGATATTCTATAATACACTCATAAAGGGATTCCCTTTTTTATTAGGAAAACGCAAGGAAGTTTAGCATTGGACTATGTCGAATCTTGTCGATATTTTGTTATAATTGTTGAAATTTCTTGCTTCAACATGCCCAATTGATTGATTTGAAACCGAACAAAATTATATATAGAAAATTTAATGAGTTATATGTTGATAATGATTAATAATTTATGTATGTTCTCATTTTACTAAGAAATGCATTTCTGAGCATAATTATTTAATATAAGAATCAACTTTAATTTTTATTTTGATGTCCTTCAAAAACTTCTATCTCAAATACTAATTGCATTATCATTAATTAGCATGTAGTTGATTTTCATTGTTTCGGATTTCAAGATTATCGACATTCAAAGAGAAAGTTGCTATTCCAAATGGTGTGTGCATTTGTGGGCAGCAACGCCTAATGTTTAGAGGCAAGGTCTTGAAGGATGATCCGTTAGACAAACCGGAATAAAAATTAAATTACCTCCGGCCCCATTGTTGTCCAAATGAAAAACCAAAGATCTCTAATCAATTCCTTTTGAGAGCACTTGATGGAAAAACACAGGCAAAAGAAATCTCTCGTAGCTAGATTAGGGACCCTTTAGTTTATATTTATAATAACTTTATCACAACCTCCCATCAAGGTAGTGGGTGGTTTTAAAATCACCTTCTACTGCAGATTACCACATCAAATGGGTAGTTTTTAAAAAACCACCAAATAACCACCAATATGTGGACCACCAAAATAGGACATGTGTCTAACATTCTCCCACTTGGTCCACATATAAAGATATCAATCTTAATGGTGACAACTTAATATGGCCATAAAATTATATTGGTAACTTTCTCAATCAAAGTAGTATAATCTTTATTAACTCAAAAGGAAATCTCGATTGCATGAATCATGGCGGTTATGTCCATGAAAAATCGGACATTTCATTCCATGTATTACATGCATGAAATTTCTAAGTGAGTAATCATCACTTTATGAATGAACTTCCTATAAGTTATTTGGGTCCTCCTTAATCAATCCCAATGGATTTAAGCAATGATCTTTATGTGCACAAAAACATCGCATTAACGAAATATCCAAAATGTACGTACATATTCAGAGAATAAAAGCAATATGGATATTAGTCTAGACTAAGAGCCCCATTCTATCCACATGATCCTTATACAATTTAGCGCAATCCTTTAGTCATGGGATCCGCTATCATGAGCTCGATCTTTACATAATCAATGACCACTTCTTGCTTCTTTTTATGATCTCGACAACCAAATACTTAATTTCGATATGCTTGCTACGGCTTCCACTCTTGTTATTCTTCGAAAAGAATATTGCGGTATTGAGTTATCACAAATGAATCTTTATAGTCCTTGCTATAGAATCGACAATTTTAGGCTGTAATAAAGTTCCTCAACCATAATGCCCGTGATGTAGCTTCATAGCAACAATGAATTCTGCCTCCATAATAGACGAAGCAACTATCGCCCGCTAGTGCTTCTCCAAGAGATAGCTCCTCCAAAGAAAAAGGAAGATATATCCCAAAGTAGACTTTTCTTGTGCGTACATCCGCAAAATCCGAAGCGGATATCCAATCACCCCAAGATGATCGAGAATATTTGTATGTAAGCACGTAGTCCTTAGTTCCTTGCAAATACCTCATACTCTTTTTGGCGACTTTCTAATGTTCTACACCAGGATTACTTTGATATCCGCTAGAACACCCACTACGAATGCAATGTCCGGTCTAGTGCGGGACTTGTGCATACATTAGGTTGCCTACAAATGAAGCATAAGGTATTTTGCTCATTTGTTTCGTTCAGGTTATTTTGTGGACATTGATTAAGATGAATTTATCACCTTTAACAATAGGTGCTAAGAGGTGCACAATCCTTCATTCTAAATATTTCCAAAACCTTTTCAATTTAGGCCTTTTGAGACAACCTTAATGTCTTGTTGGGCTGTCTCTATGAATCTCTATGACATAAAAAGCTTCACCCATATCCTTCATTTAAAAGTTTTGAGCTAGAAATTTTTTTGTGCCATGTAGCAAACCCAAATCATTGCATGCGAGCAAAATATCATCTACGTATAAGACTAAGAAAATGTATTTGCTCCCACTAATCTTAAGATATATATATATATATAGATCAATGATATTTTTTCAGTAAAACCATAAGAAATAACAATAGTATGAAACTTCAAATACCATTGTCGGGAGGCCTATTTTAGTCCATATATAGATTTCTTTAATTTGCAAACTAGGTGTTTATTCTCATTCTCACCGAAACCTTTGAGGTTGTTTCATGTACACTTCTTCATCAAGATCCCCATTTAAAAGTATCGTTTTCACTTCCATTTGATGTAACTCTAGATCAAAATGAGCTACCAAAGCCATAATGATTCTAAAAGAATCTTTCTTAGAAACTTGAGAAAATGTTTCGTGATAGTCAACACATTCCTTTTGAGTAAAACCTTTAGCTACAAGTCCGGTTTTATATCGTTTTATGTTACCGATGGCGATTCTTTTGGTTTTGTAAACCCATTTCTGACCAATTGATGTTTGACCGGTGGTAATTCAACGAAATCCCAAACTTGATTTTTAGCCATAGATTCTAACTCTTCCTTCATAACGTCATACCAAAACTTAGCATTTTCTCCATTCATGGCTTGTGAAAACGAACTTGGATCATTGTCAATTATCACAAAGTGTCGACTCTTGAAGGTATACAAATTAATCACTAGAAATTGCGGGTTTCCTTATTCTTGAGGATCTCCTTACATCTATCGCTCATTCTCTTGTGGTAGAGTTTGAGCAAGAGTAGCCTCATTTAGTGGTTGTTCTTGAACCGGAGGCTCCTCACTAGATTCTCGAAACATTTCTTTGATAAGATATGACTATATCATTTTGAGGAACTGGTTCGAGAAATTTCCTTTCTTCATGAAATTCGATATTTCTAGGAAATTCCGTCCCACTCACTTCATGATCCTCTAGAAATTTTGCATTTCTAGCTTCAACGATTCTAGGAGAATGTGAAGGACAATAAAACTTATATCCCTTGGAGTTTACTGGATAGCCAATAAAATACCCGCTAACTGTTCTTGGATCCAGTTTCTAAATGAGGATTATAAATCCTTACTTCGACTGGACAACCCCAAATGTGTAAATGTTTCAAACTAGGTTTCCATCCATTCCAGGACTCAAAAGGAGTTTTAGGAACTGCCTTAGAGGGAACCCTGTTTAAAATATACACAGCGGTTTTTAAAGCCTCACTCCACAAATTTAAAGGAAGATTTGAGTTGTTGATCATGTTTCTTACCATGTCCATTAATGTTTGATTTCTCCTTTCCGCAACACCATCTTGTTGTGGTGTTCTGGCATGGTATATTTTGCCATAATACCTTCTTCTTGGAGAAATCTAGCAAATGGACTGGCATTTGACCCTTTCAGTGAACCTTCCATAGTATTCTCCCCCGTCTCGAATGAACGATTTTGATTTCCGTTCCTTTGTTTCTCTACTGTCTTATAAATCTTAAAGGCATCTAGTGCCTCGTCTTATGATTTAGAAGATAGAGATACATAAACCTTGTATGGTCATCTATAAAAGATATAAAATATCTTTGGCCATTAAGACAAGGAGGTTGAGGTCCACCGATATCGTATGTATAATCTCAAGAGTTTGAGAACTCCTTTTGGCACCTTTAGAGTTCTTGTTAGTTTGCTTTCCCATTATGCAATCTATACAAGTATCAAAATCGTGAAATCAAGAGTTTGTAAAACTCCATCATTCACTAATCTCTTAACTCTCTCTATGGAGATATGTCCCATTCTCCTATGCCAAAGTTTAGATGAGCGCTCATTAATAATATAACGCTTAGTGCCAACATTATCAATGTAGTGGTTGAAAGATTGCTACCATGAGTGGGATCCAAATTAAATTTATACAAACCATCAACTAGAAAACCATTTCCAACAATAGTACCATCTTTAAATAAAACAAAGCTTAAGTTTTCAAATACAAAATTAAAACCAAAAGGTACTAGTCTTGCAATGAAAACCAAATTCCTAGAAAACGATGGAATATAAAAAGTGTTCTTTAGATCTAAATAAAAACCAGAATTTAGAACTAATCTAAAAGTTCCCACTCCTTCAACCTTTGAGCCCATGCCCGAATAGATGTATTGCTCATTTGCCTTCCTTTCCTTAGGTTTAGAAAACCCTGCATTACATTGGCAATGTGAATTGTAGTACCCGAATCAATCCACCATGTATTATTTGGAGCCTCAACAAAATGAGATTCATGACATACATAAACGAAAGAATTACCTTTCTTCTCGAGCCATTTCTTATACTTGAGACATCCTTCTTTGTGTCCTTTCTTCTTGCAAAATAAGCATATAACCACATTGCCCTTTTTGCCTTTTGACACACGATTCATCTTTCCTTTAGGACCGCCATTAGGCTTTTTGTCATTTGCACGATCATGAGCTTCAAGGTTAGCAACCTCTACTTTCTCATGCTTCATCCTCTCTTCCTATTGAACACGCATAGTCAGGAGTTCATTAACGGTCCACTTATCCTTATATGTGTTATATGAAATTTTAAATGGACCATACTCCTTAGGAAGAGAGTTCATAATCAAATGAACCAAGAATGACTCAGAAATGTCAATTTCAAGATACTTGAGTTGAGCAGCAATGTCCCTCATCTCCATAATGTGCTCACGCACATTAGTAGAAACCGTCATGCTTCATGCGCGAAAGCTTCTTCATAAGAGTACTAGTCATTGCCTTATCAGAACTTACAAATTGATCTTCAACTGCCTTAATGAAGTCGTTTGCCTTATCACAATCAGGGATTGAACCCCTAATGCTCTTACTGGTGTTAGTCTTCATAAACATCAGACGTAAGCGATTGGATCGCTCCCATGACTGATAAGCAACCTTTTCACTTAGCGTGCTTGCTTCAGTAAGGATAGGTTTGTCCTCACGGAGCGCCAAGTCAAGGTCCATGCACCCCAAAGCCAGGAGAATCTTCCCCTTCCAGTCAGAAAAGTTATCCACCACACAACATTGGAACACGAGAATCATTAAACATAATAGGAACAAATGCATAGGAAAAATTACATACATTAAATGCTATGGAACTTAAAACTTAATATTTAACTAACCAATGTCAATTCAATTTGTAAATTCAAACTTTCCTGTGGGTAGAGGTTGTAAACATACATTGAATTTACATAAACTTTACTTTAAAATTTGTAAACAAACACTACAATGTAACTAGAAATTTCCATACCTATGGACATAGGAAAATTTATTATCACTTTATGTGTCAATTTACAATTTCACTTTAAGAAAATCACTAAAATAATTATAGTTGGTACATTGTTACAATTATCACTAAAAAGCTGGATGTGATTAAACCATTTAAATATTATTATAACTTAAGATGTTGTGGCTAACTTAAAGTTATAATAGTATTTTTTTTTTTTTTTTTTGAAATAAAGTTATAATAGTATTTCAAAAACTCGAGAATGATATATGTACCAAAACAACAGTTAAGAATCAACAACGGCATTTTAAAAACATACTTAAAGTAAAAATAGAAAGTTTCAAGCATATAAACATACTTTGCAGACAAGCACTACAAAATTAACTGTCATGTTATATAGTAAACATGAATGGTTCAATAGTGATCATGTGCTTTGAGGAATCCAAGAAAAAGATTAATAATTAAAAGACATTCTTATAAGATAACTAAGCATATTTCTTCAAAAGGTTCAATACTGCATAGGGAACATGCATCCAAAATTCATCCCACATAAAAAAACTTTAATAAATGAAACCCATTAGCAATAGAATATGCATTTCCTCCATATCAATATACAAATATATACACTAATGGGCAATTGGAGCATGAAATATACACATATGGCCGACAAGTACATAACGAGAACTGCATCATGTTGTTGAAGTAAATTTAAGTAACATGTTTTGCATGAAAAAGCCTTTAATAGGTTTGCATGAATTCACTTAATAAATTGAGATTTTATGACATCTGTAGCACATATTCCAAACTGGTAATGACAAAAAACATCGGACCGCATGAAAGACATATTCATACAAACTAAATATGTGCTCATCCGTAAAATACTCATCAGTAAAAATATAAATCTCACGACATATTCGAATACTGGACAACAAGGATGAAGGTGGCTCTGATACCACATGCTAGACAAATCTGGAATAAAAATTAAATTACCTCGGCCATTGTTGTCAGTGAAAAACCAAAGATCATCTAATCTATTCCTTTTGAGAGCACTTGATGGAAAAACACAGCAAAAGAAATATCTCGTAGGCTAGATTAGGGACTCTTTAGTTTATATTTACAATAACTTTATCACAACCTCCCATCAAGGTAGTGGGTGGTTTTAAAACCACCTTCTACTGCAGATTACCATATCAAATGGGTAATTTTTAGAAAACCACCAAATAACCACCAATATGTGGACCACCAAAATAGGACATGTGTCTAACATGATCATATTCTTTCGAATACGATATCTATCATTAGTATTGGTATATTAGTCATCATTATTTCCTAAATTAAATTTTCAATCATTTAATATTGGTATATTAGTCATCACTATTAAATAGAAACTAGGAGTTTTACATTCGATTAGTTTTTTGGTTTTCTTAGAAGAGGCTAGTAATTATGCTTATATAGTGATCACATTTAAATATTGATATGTTTGAGTTGATGGTTTGAAATAAAGTACACTTTGAACTCTACGAACTTAAATTGAAATAAAACCTTGAAATTACTATTTATTTTAGTATAATCTCTCTTCACCTTATCCACTTGGTTACTCCACAACACAATCCGCAAAATTCTTGTCATTTTGAACAAATGATGATCTGAATCGAAAATAGCCTCCTTCGAGTGGGGCAAAACTCGAAAGGATTAGCGAGAATGAAGAAGAATTGGATAGAGAGAGAAAGAAATTTTTTCGATAACAATTCTCAATACCGTTGTTTACATCATTCCATTCTCGGAACCAAGAAGCCGCACGACCATCAAAATGGGGAACATCAAGCTTGATGGAGCGGAGTGTAAGGAAATCCATCCGCCGATTGGGTAAATCCGCGAGGGGGTGGAGGGTGTGTGGAGGACGAAGATCCATCCCTACCGGAAACAACACCGGACTTGATGCGAAGGGGCGTCACTTTGGCATCCACCGCCGGCATGAATTGCTACAAAAGCGGTGTGAATGGCCTCGGTCCGGGCATCAAGCTTCATTGGATTGAGTCGGTGGAATCCATGAAAAATAACCCAATAAAAGGGGTAGCGGGTGAGAACGGCGATGAAAGCACCAATTGATACGAACTAAAAATAGCCTCCTTCGAGTGGGGCAAAACTCCAGAAAGGATTAGCAGAAGGAAGAAGAATTGGATAGAGAGAGAAAGAAATTTTCTGATAACAATTCTCAATACCGTTGTTTACATCATTCCATTCCTTATATCACCTGACATCACAAGGGAATCTATAAACGCATAACAAATTCTGCAGATTAACAATTCTAGATAAAAGCATTAATTATAAATAAACCACTGACTTCCACCATGATAATAAGAAGAATTCTATGTTGGGCTTCATCTCTTCATATTGCACTCATAGTCCTTCAAATACCCAGGCCTTTTAGTTGTTCGTTTGGGCTTGGGTTTCTCCCTTACAACCATTTCTTCCTTTGGGCCAACGTCGCATTTCTGAGGTGGGCTTGTCAGAATAATTGGGCTCGTATCAAATGACCTACGGAACTGTAAAGCATGATCAGGAATTTTGGATTCCTAAATTTGTCTAATTATAATTATGTTAGTGGATAGTGGTTTAAAATTCGACCATATATGCCACTATGTTCTCATTTGATGACATCATGTGTTGCACTTATGTATTTATTATTTGGTCTTAACAACAAAAAATACGTTTGAGGTGTTAGTCTAATTCCAAAAAGAACTAAGTTGTATTTCAATATTACAAATAGTCCATTGATATTTGTGAATTTGTCAAATCACACCCTCAATAGTGGGGTATTTATTAAGAAAATACAAACTTCAAATGGTGTTTATATTGAGATTCTAAAAATTGTCAAACTATCTCATAGTTCTCCTATTTATAGTATTTTCATCTAATCTAGCTAACTTAAACTAATGAACCCCTAACTAATATAGTTTATTCATCTTGGACTATACCATTGTCAAATTCTCCAACTTGTTCAAATGCAACGACTTAAGAAGATCCTTGTCCTAAGGACTAAGAACTGAAATCCAACATTTTGACCATGAAATTGAAGGTTCTTGGTGCGTTTTCCAATATCACATGACAATGTTTTTACTTCTAATGGTACAAATTTTCTGTTGTGTTCATCATATTTTCATGTGAAGACAACCTTTTGAAAATCCAAACAGGTCGTCATATTTTAGTTGATCTTGTAGTGAACCTCCAATTGAGATTCAAAATGTGTTGAATTACTTGATGGCATTTGCAAGAATCTTGTTTTCCAAATTCATTATTTTTCCTTCTAATGGTACAAGTTTGCTATTGGGATTCTCATACTCTTAACTATGGTAGCAGAATATTTAATTCTATTTTAAATTACAGTAGTGGTGGCTCGAGGGAGGCCTTGGTACTTTTGAATTTACCTTCAAATCATTTATTGTCGGCTTTAACAAAACAAACTCAAAAAATGTTCTCATTTTCAAGATTAACCACATTCATCTCTCATTTAAAAATTCCTCTAGACCAATGTCCTCAAGAATACCAACCATATTCCTCAAAAAAAAAAAAAAAAAAAAAAAGAATACCAACCATAACAGTGATCAAGAATACACTCAAGAAAGTTCTTCACTGCAGAAGACTTTTGAGGAGTGAACGATTCTAATACCATTTGTTATGACCAGAATAAGAATCACAATATTTACCTTTTACTCGCAAAAAAATGATAGGAAAAGATTAGGAAAGGAGGGTATAAGAGAGATTGAAAATTAGAGATTTTGCAAGAAAGAATAAACTTTGTATTCATATTCTAAAAACGGTCAAGCTATCCCACAGTTTTCCCATTTTGTAGTGTTTTTAACTAATCTTACCTAACTCAACAACGATTGACAATGATCATCCAAAAATCTTCAGTTCTATGTACACAATCAGCAATTTCCAACATCGATCTACTCCACCTAAGCAATTTCTAGGAAAATTAGATTTTTTCATAAAATCGATGAAATATCAAATATTGAAAGTTATTTGTTGAAAATCGAAATTTGACTACGTATCTAGAATAAGGGTATGTATGGAATTGTTTTCAAATGGTATTTTCCAATTTCCAACTATTAGGAAAATGAATTTATGTTTGTTTAAGAAATTTTCAATAGAAATAAAGTCATTTTCAATTTTCATTTTTATGGAAAGATTCTTTTGAAAATACAACCAAACAAGTTTTTCACCATAATCACGCAAATCTATGTGAAAATAAACTATAATCACGCAAATTGATGTCAAAATACACTACAATCACACAAATCTATATCAAAAATACTATAACCAAACATATTTTCATTTTTAAAAGAAATTGACAACAAACCAAACATATTCTCAATTCTCACAAAAACCAATGAAGTTTGAAAATTCATTTTCCAACACTAGAAACTGAAAATTGGACTTGGAAATACATCCATACATCCCCTAAGTTGCTAAATGACTTAAATTGGCTGTGAATTTTCTAATTTTCCCCAATAAAAAACTTGTACATTATAAACTACAAATATGATCAATTTTTAATGATGAAAACTCACAGAGAGAGAGAGAGTCAGAGAGAGAGTCAAGAGAGAGAGAGAGAGAGAGAGAGAGAGAGAGAGAGAGTCAAAGAGAGAGAGAGAGAGAGAGAGAGAGAGAGAGAGTAAAATTTATGATTGATCACTGCAAAAATCAGAGAGAGAGAGAGAGAGATGACATTGATCCAGAATGTACATTATTTATTCACTTAATCGAACTGGTCACATTGATACCACATAACAGAGAAAAAGAAATAGTATGGAAGAAACTATTTCTAGTTATTTGATAATGAGCCAATCACCATACAAGTCAAGAATACATTAACAGATAGATAGAATTTGTAAGCATTTTCTCTCGTCGCGATAATGAATAACAGAAAAAGGCTCATAATCCACAAGAAAGCCACTTTTCAATGAGAGATATCACAGAGATGAGCTGAAGCGGTTAAGAGTTACAGTGCCAGAAAGCACAGCCTTGCTTCGTTCTTTGACCTTCACTTGATAAACCACTCTGCAAATCAACATCATCATATCTTGTAACCTCCATTGAGAAATAAACAATGTCAGGTATTTAGAAAGAAAAATTTAATCGAACCTACCTCAAGCCTTCAAGCCACATTTCGGTTATTAAAGTTTCACCTGGATAGACATGTAATAGAAATCTCCCTGATATATTCGATATCATATTTTGTTCTCCTCGACAAATACTTTTGATGATGGCTCTGACTGCAAAGCCAAGTGTGCAGAGCCCGTGCAATATAGGACGAGAAAATCTACAACAAAAAATTGCAACTTATTTAATATCAAGAAGAGAATGGTCTTTTAAATCATTATAAGCAGACCAATTGCAATTCAAAGTTCAATATCACAACATCCTATAGGGTTATATTCTTTTTCATATGGTGTTAAATTTGGTTCTTAGTTAAATTTGGTTCTTATAAATCATTAGATATGCTAAACAGTGCCCTAAGATTTACAGTCAATTTCAGAGTGATGCTTTAGTCCTAAAACACAGAAAAAAGCAGAGACAATTGAGTTTTAATTTTAAAAAAGGAAAATACCCAGCAGTTTCTGCAACCATAGGATCTGAGTGCAATGGATTGTAATCACCAGAGAGCCTGTAAAGCAGCGCCTGCATCGTGGTATGGCAAAATATTAATATAAAGTTCATATGCTACCAAAACAGATGGATCATGGAAGTGACTACACGGGCTATTATATTCAGGACAGATTTGACCAAGTTGCCATTTTAATCAACAATGCCAACTTTCGGAATTGGGAAAATCTAGTGTTAGGTGCAATTATCAAGAAGGATTAAAGAAATTTAATATTTCCAAATTCCCCATTCATCAGTTTTGAGAATTAGCACGGAGAAGTCCTCAAATTTATTAACATATGTAAAATCAATTGGAAGAGGAAAATAGTTGTGTATATTTCAATTTATTTATATTTTAAGTGAAAGTTAGTATCTATAGCAAGCAAGTTGATGTAGGTGTGATATACATCAAACTTGGTGGCAGACCATGAAGAGAAAGTAATTTCCAGGTCAAAAATCAGGAAAAAGAAATAGTAAAAAGAAACAAAAGTCCGTGACAGCAGATTTGGTGTCTAATAATGCAACCATCAATCTGAAGACATGTACAGATATTATCATTCATGGATTTGGGAAATTCAAGAGGAATGTCTAAAATGGTATAGTTTTCAAAGACAAGTCAACTTGAGGTTAATTTCTTGTGCACCACCTTCTGTATTTACAAAGTAGAATTTGATGTCCACAACATAAGCTAGCTGCAAAGCTTAGAAAAAGCTTCTAGTAAGTAGTAACAGAACTAACAAAGTAACAATGTCTAAATTAGCTCTGAATCCAATCTGTCCATCAAAACTTATTTTCCCAAA
This sequence comes from Rehmannia glutinosa, assembly GCA_016081115.2. Classification (NCBI taxonomy): domain Eukaryota; kingdom Viridiplantae; phylum Streptophyta; class Magnoliopsida; order Lamiales; family Orobanchaceae; genus Rehmannia; species Rehmannia glutinosa. Next base: position 227,350 of record JABTTQ020001372.1, read on the forward strand.
ATTTGTACTTGAATGCCCAATTATTCCTAATTCTATCCACTTTCATTACTCCAAGAACATAATCTTATTTCTGGCACTAATAAACCCATGAACTCATTGTGGTCTTGATAAGCGTTATTCAGCCGCTCTCATCCCGTGTGAAACATAACTTAAAACTTAGACCAAGAATAACATCCCATAGGGAAGGGAAGGTGTTCCTCATACTAGCATAATCAGGAAACATCATCACAAGCAGTCATGCTTAATTATTATCATGTAGATTTTTACTTTTCCCTTTACTTCTGTTCTAATTATCATATCTGAATCTCCGAAAACAAGAATTCACATACCTGTGATGGTTGTGTGCATTCTTCATATACAGCAAATGGCTGACTATTGGGAATTTTATAAGCCAGTGTCTGACTGGAGGGATACTTGGTATAAGAGTAAAGCTGGGATGACTTTGAGAAGCCACCAGCCCCCCTCAAATAAATAGAGAACCTGCGAAGCAATTTACAGTTACATCAACTTAAGGAAGGGGAAAGTGTAAAAGAGATTAAAACTGCATACAATACATTTTGCTGCATGAAAGGTAACTTACCGGTTCATGCACAGCAGTACACCAGACTCTTTTTCATAACTTTTAAGTTCAATCTCAAGAACAGCTGCCTTAACTGAAAGGAAATCAAATATACATTTTTATTTATGGGACATTCAACAATACGCTGAATTTAAATCTCAAGCAACACTAAAGCACACCATAACTTAACATTTTAACCACATAAGAGGCTAATATAATAGAAAATTTGATTAAATTTATACGGATTCCTACTTTTACTACCGACCTAAATTAATGCAAAAAAATAGGTTTTGAAAAAGAGGAGTTCGAAAGGAAGATTATGTTTTTCATTGTTGCAGGCACCTCAAGTTTGAATATTTTCTACTCTGCTTGCCATTATTGCAAAAGACTAATATAGCAATATTATTTTCAGGCGTGTTTTCAACTTACACGTTACAACTCATTCAATAAACAGAACTCCAATTGAGATCAAGGTTAATATAAGAAGCAGACCTTTATCATGCAATCCAGCAACAGTTGCCTTGTTTATTATCTGCGGCGACAAAATTGACATATAAACTAATCAGCTCAATTAAGTAGAAATAGACAGAAATAATGGATAGACGTAGAACTATAAAACACCACATGTTTAAGAACCATACACAACAATTAGAAGGAAGCGGTTTATAGATCTCAATGTATTGTTGTCCGTGTAATAGAAGGCGTGGATCAAATCTGGAGACAAAACAATGCAAGAAAATGCTTAGCCCGTACACTAGCCAACCAAGATCAATTCATCAAACAGTGTATAAAGCCACATGAAAAATACATATAAATGCGCTAGGAAACAACAGGGGAACTGCTTACTCTAAACCCGGTATCTGTGCGAGCTGTTCCACAAGTCCCACAGAAAATAAAGCAGCAAATGTGGGCAAGACCTGCGGAAGTATCAAAATAAATAAAATTAACATTTCTCCCCACAGTTCATGATGTATAAAAACTTTTATGTTCATATATCTACCCCAAATTTAATCATCTTAAGATGGAGGGCGTGAGAAAAAACAACTAACTGAAAAACTGAACAGTTGTAATAGCAAGCCTAGCTGAAATCCAACCTCGATTAACATATTACATCATTTTCCTTGTTCCAAAAGTTGCCCATTTATCATCAAATTCACTAAATTAGGCAATAGCAAAACTTTCAACTTCTCAGCAATATCCTATATATAATTGAACTTGAATATATATCTAGATCCCAATTTCTTACTCTCAAACAAAAAAAAAAAAAAAAAAAAATCTTTAGGAACATGAAAGCCTGGAACCAAGCTAAATCTCAGCCTAAAACAAAGATTTATGTTCAACAATCCCAAGTACAATAGTCTTTTTCTTTGAATACCTCAATAGATTGCTGTCCATCTTGATGGTAAACATATTTCAGCTCCTTATCATCCACGGCGTCTTTCGTACAAGCTCCGATACCAAGTGCATATAGCGCAGCGTCCCTGTTCAAGCAAAACAGCTATTTTTTACTGCCTCAACGCTTTTGAATTATATTAATAGATAATAAAATTATAAGATTGAAATTTGTAGAACATAACAAAAACGGAAGTTCCCTAACCTTTCAGTATAAGTATACGTCGACTGATAGGCATAATTCACCACAAAAGAAAAGGAAAAAAAGGGGGACAAGGCGAATTAGGAGTAAAATCCATCAGTGAAATAAATAATAAAAAGAAAACTGAGAAAGGTGTGAAATTATTACCTGGGGGAAATCGTAAGAAATTATGAGCTGAGGATCGAACTCTGGTTTTCCAGCCATGGATGAACTTCAGAGGCACAATATGCGGGAAAAGTCAAAAATGAGATTGGAAATTAGGAAAAGTTTGGTATGGGTCAAATAATTAATTTATGGGGAGTTATGGGCAGGAACGGATATCTATGTTTGGTGGATTACAGTCAAGTGTCAACTCTATCCATTTTATTTTATTTTAATTTATTCTATTCAAGTTTAACTTTTTATGTTTTCTACCCTTTGAATTTGAAATTTTGGATTATTAGACACGGAGAATACATTGGATTTGGTCATGTAGATGCAAGGATGATTGAATTTTGCAATATTGGACAGTATTTCGATTTCAAAATATTCGAGTCCATCCGCACAAAAATATAAACAGACCACTTTGTTAATGAAAACTAAAAATATTTAAAGAATAGAATCTGGAGATTTTAGGCTGTCCCTCCTCCCTAGAGATAACCATCTCTAGGAAGGGACAGATGTCCCGTAGATCGAAAAAAATGTAAGGTATAAGCCTCTAGCATTTGGTGTGGGATCTCCGTATCATAAAAAATAAAAATAAAAAAAAGACCTATATGGTGCACTTTCTAGTACCATGGGAAGCACTTGAGTCCACAAAAGTTCTTAAAAAGTTAAATAATTCGTTTCTGCGAGTTTTGCTAGTAATATATATATTAAATATCGTTCCTTCTATTAGAAATACATGATACGATCCTTGGCCTAGAACAGAACCTAAAAATTAGTAACGTTTATAAAAATTGGTAACATGTATATAGCTCGAATGGATATAGGTTGAATAGGCGGCTGATCCATTGAGACTCAATAATTGGTAGCATGTGCAAGTGGACTGACTACAACACCCATTAATACATAATGTTAGGTGCACAAAAAAATAATTATGTACTTTTTTTTTTCTTTTTGAAAGAACTACTTATTTATTTGAATGAGCTCATTAAATTAAGTCTCTGCTGCAACGAATACTTTTACACCAACGCCACATTTCCTAGATAACTTTATACTTCTATTCAAAAGAAAAAGAAAGAAAAAGAAAAAGATAGCTTATAATTGATTACGCCCAGAGATTTTTGCTTCTCGAATAGAAAATATATGAAGGAAAACTTCAAGTCACAAAGAAAATAAGCCACCATGGCCTAGACTCTCATGTCAGTCAAAACTCCGTGCAAAGAGGAATAAGCAAAATACAATCGCTTAGACAACTAGTTACCCTACATAAGTGAACTGCAACGCAAAATTCTAGTCTAGAGGAAATAACTTTAACAAATCTCGTTTAAATTTCCTTCAAAACTGATATGCCAATATGAAACGACATATTCTCAATTTTGAAATGCATTGACCTCACCAGCATGATGGTTCGCAGTCCCCTCTCTATAGATATTCAGAGACTTCACACACTAAAAGACGGACGAAATCAAAACCGATCCTAGTCCCAACCGCGAATCATGCCCTTACATGTGGTCTTCTCTCCTTCGCGGGCGCAAGTGATGATTTCATCAACCCTTAGAATCATCTCAGCAGCTTCAGTAGCTGAGAGCAGTACAGCATTCTTCACTTTGAATGCCTCAGATATCCCTAGCTCTGCCATATCTCCAACCTGCAAAATAATTTGTGCAAATCAACAGTCAAGGATAATGTAATGGCCCAATAGCACCTAATTCGAGACACACCTAGCGTTATCAATGAAATCTAGGATAAGAAACCCATATCTAAGCCCCTAGAGTTCAGTAAACCATACATTGGATTCTCCAAACAAATTACAGGGGGTTACTTTTGGGGAATATTACATAAATACCCTCGAGGTTCAAAATAATTACAAAAAATAAATCAGTTATCTTTCAAATTCACATATATCCCCTTGAGATTTGTTTCTATTTTACAAATTGCACCCTCAAGGGGGTATTTGTCAACCAAATACAAATCTTTTGGGGTGTTTGTAATACCTTAAGGGGCTATTCGTACTTTTAAAAGATAACTGGATCTTTTTGTAATTAGGCTAAACGCCAGGGTACTTGTAAATTTATCAAAATTTATATTATCATATGTAATTTAGACATGTATGTGCATGGATCAATCCGACCACCATGTTGTGCATGCATCCTCGATAGAGCCACAATAGTACCAAAGGAATTACACAAGACTAGAGCAAGTTTATTCCCAAAATCAAATAGTACTCACAGATCCAGTGATGACATCAATCCCAGCATTGCTTCCCTCCTTATGGTGCTCTGCACGAAGTTGAGCAACCAATTCGGCACTGTCCAAACCAGCATTGTCAGCAATGGTAGTCGGAATGGCCACAAGTGCACGCGAAAATGCTTCAATGGCATGAGATCTTTTCCCTGGAGTCTTCCTGGCAAGCTCATCAACGGCCTTTGCCATCACCATCTCAGGCCATCCACCACCATGTAAAACCCTACTGTCATTTACAGTCTGTGATAGCACGCACAAGGCATCATGCAGGGATCTTTCAGCTTCATCCAGCATATGAGGGCTGGCAAAGGAACAGAACATATCAATGCATAAACACAGAGGTGAAACAACATATATCTAAATCAGTATGTAAGTTAAGAAAAGTGTCAAACTGAATGATGAATAATGATAAGAAAAGGCATAATCACAGTCAGAGGCAGCGTTCAGCAGTAGAAGAGGATTGGCACATGCTCACAATCAGGAACACAGTTAGGTACTTGATTTACAAATTGCCAGGCTTTAAATCCAGTAAGACATGCCTAAAAAGTTTGCAGTGGTCTGATTGCCATCACCAAGACACCAACACTGTCTAGTTCAGATGATGCATGCAGAAAAATTAACAAATTCCTCTGAATGCATTTTTCCCAAACGGTGTACTGATTGAAAAGATCAAAACCAAGACTCTAGCTCTCACATCAAGCCAAAACACAGCACACACCTAAATTAGGCATATCTAGCCCGTGAATTTGAAATCATCAAAATGAAGAGTGGAGGTGAGAGTAAAAAATACTTTTATTGAAAGGAATATAAGCGCAGTAAGCGAAAAAAATATTCGTCAAGTTGGTTTAAGATCTTCCTTATTGACAAAGTCCTGTTAATGTGACTTCATAAGTATGAACTTTTCTTTTGTTAGACCAGATTACAGTAAGTGCAGCTTTCATTATTTGTAATGAATCTTACAATAATTCCAAAAATATGCCCTGCCAAAGAAATTCCTTATGATCATGACAATGACTGGCAGAAAAGGAAGAATTAGTTGAACAAGTAATGGCAAATTTATCGTACCTTGCACCTCTCAGTACAATTGTACATGCTTGACCCATTTCAACTCCAGAAAAGTGGATCAACTTGTCCTCACCAATCATAATTTCTTCAATGAGTTTGCAGTGGCCAAGCTTAACAGACTCTGGATTGTCAAATGTTGATGCTATTTCACCGCCAGTAACAAGAGCCAACCGCTCAATTCCATCAAAATCAGCATGCTCTATAGCGAGCACTCCAGCATCAGCAAATAGTTCTTCTGGGAAATTGTAAATCAACTGTCGATTAACAAAGCAGTTTATCCCATGATTGATAATCTTTTGCACCTTTTCCCTCATCTTTTCCTTTTCAGCTACTTCAATCTCAGCAACCTTAGCCATAGAATCAACCCGAACACGTGCCCCATAGATTTTCACTTTGTCTGTATCCATGGCTGTATTTGCCACCAAAATCATTGCATTCTCAATTCGTTTTGGTTGGCCAACACCAATTTTTTGTCTAAAATAAAACTGAAATCACAGAGAATGTCAAATTAAATAAAGGAAAAGAAAATTATGAAGCTGCCAAGCAATCACATCTAAAAAGAATGGATTGCTAAATATTGCTATAAATGCGGAAAAAGAGACATATAACCATTGATGAGATTATTTCAAGTCAAATTAGAGCATTCTAAAAAACTGGCTAGACTCTATTCATGCACCAAACTGAATGAGTCAAAGGCAAGAAAAATTAAAGCAATATTTTTAATCTGAAGGCAAACATGAAAAAAAAAACTTGTATGGAATGAGTGATTTAAAAACAAACAGAAAAACAATCTTCACCTTGAAGTACTAAAAGCTCCATCTATTCCAATATTGTCTTCATTGATGGATAAAAAGCCGGACGAGGTTGAAGTTGGAAACAGCAGAAAAAGAGTATTTGACATTGGATTTAACATTTTAACATGTAAATTGTGCATTTTCTTGAATTACATCATTAAAATATTCAAAAGTTTGAATACTGATGTCATTAGACATTTGAAAGTAAGCAGCAATTGTAGACATGAGGGCTAGAAAACAAACCAAAACATCTGCAAGAGAAAAATGATTATCTGTTTTCAAATCACATGGACATGGACTAGCACCTTTTAGAAAGGAAAAATAGGCAAATAAAGACGGATTGTGTGGACAAAAGCACTTAGGTATTACAACTATTCAGCTGGCTTACCCCTCATCCAAAAATGAATCTTTTAGTGAACCTCCAGGCTTCTTTATGATTTGAATGGACTCCAAGTTTGTACTTCCCTGTCATTGCCAATCAATTAATTTGACCAGACAGAAATTAACAATGAATTTGCAAAACAATTTAAAGTAATCTAACAATTGGCGTTCAAGATATTACACCTATTAACAAAGATGACGGGCTAAGAACAGAGGAATAAGTCCCCACTAACTCACTATTATGCTAAAGCTGATATTAGTCTGTGCCAGTGCAAACACAGACTTGTTTTCACAGAATAAAAATAAATTATTTTGAAGACAAAGATGGGCCCACTTCATAAAAACCAATTCCATGTCAACTAACCAAAAACATAGAGCTCCAAACTTGCATGAATGAGCAAAAGTTCGAGGGAAAAAGAGAATAAATAAAATAATACTGGTTCTTCACTTAATGTTTAGCATAATTATCTTTGCTTTGATAAACCTAACTACACTACAGTACATCCACTCGATGCACAAAATGAATTAAGTAATTTGCAGAAAACACAAGTTGTTATCCTTGCAGTCTTACACAACTATCGATCACAAAAGCAGCCTAACACAATTACAATTTTATATTCTAAATGGTTTAGAGAGTACAAATTAAAACGAATGTCACTGTTGTCAATGTCATATCCAAAACCCCTAATGTCTGAAGGTCACAAGGTACCAAGTCAAAAATGATGATACCTTTAGCCTCATAACTGCATCAACAGCTAGTTTGGCAAAATGTTCTTTGTCCTGAGAGAGAATTTTGGAGCTCAAAGTAGTCATTGCGATCTTCATCAAGTCTGTTTTGAATTTCTCTGAAAAACAAGATCCAGCAAATTTGGATTTAATCATAAGTCCCATTAAATGAAACCTTACGCACTCCGAGCTCACTGTTTTATATTTCTAGACTAAAGCAATTCCTTCTAAAAGAAAAGAGTAGACCAGTTACAAATTAACCACCATCATCATGGTATTTTTACAAGTGCAAAATGTCCTTATGGAGGTTCTGAATTCAAAAGCCAAAGGTCAAAACAAACCTGCATCCAGTTTATTATCCACGACCTTCTCCAGCAATGCGTTTCTAGCACATTCAGCCGCCATACGAAACCCTGATGAATATGTCCAAGATATACAATCATTATGAATAGTTATCACCAAATGAGCCACCCTTCATACAATCAGTCCAAGAAGGGAATTGATCATATTTACACTGGCTAAATTAATATAAATGCATCTGAAGATTCTGAACAAGAACATACTAGATCAACATGTTGAACAAACTGGTTAATCCCAAGATAGCATTGCAAACGCATTAGGGCAGTTAAGATAGAGAAATTTATATGCAATTGTGAAGGACAATTCATTGCAAAGACAGCTGCAGAATCACCTATGCACTTGTCATTTTCCAAGTTCACAGTTAGGCTCAAAGATATTAGACTTACACTTTTTTAGAGGAGATTAGAATTACACTGTTGTCGGTTCAGGGAAGCACATCAAATGTACTGAGTAAAAAGTGTAATTGCGAAGGATTCAGCAAAATAAGACAAACCTGAAATAATAGTCATTGGATGAATTTTGGCATTTACCAGCTTCTCTGCTTCCCTCAAAAGCTCCCCAGCTAAAACAACAACTGAAGTTGTACCATCCCCAACTTCATCATCTTGAACTTTTGAGATGTCTGAAAACGAACTTAAGGCTTGCCAAAGCTTAAAATATGATGACTCTTTTTCTTATATTTTCCATCCCTAAGAATTTCGCATGCAAAGAAAAGCATTTTTAAGGCCTCAGATTGATGAATGCTATTGTTGAAGTGTATATTTTAAGGCCTTACCATTTTTAAGTAGAAGGAGCCTGATTTACTATGGAATCTCTATGAGAATATAATCTGTATACTGTACAGATTTTAACAACTCAAGAATTCAATACACCATTACGCCATGCCATATAGCAACTAGAAAGAATAAGACCAGGAAAGAAAAACCTCTACCAGTAATAATACAATCCCACCAACCAGAAAATAACTTAGCATCAAGGATACCAACAAGGACTTTGGCAGCAGCATTGTCAATGTGCAGTGACTTTAAGATGGTTGCTCCATCGTTTGTAACAGTAACACTGTGTCCTCTGCCAGTAGATTGCAAAATCTTATCCTACAAAAGGAATTCATACAATGATAAAAGATTAAAGGATGAAAAAAATTCTCAACGGAGTCGCAAAAGGATTTAGGTAACATGTTCTCTTACCATCCCCTTAGGTCCCAAGGTTGTCTTAACCAAGTCAGCAATTGCCATTGCTCCTACAAAGGAGGCCTAAAATAGAAAGATAGAACCTAGTTATCAGCATAAAGACAAGTCGACAAACTGCAACTTACATTTGAGATAAAACAATGATAAAATGTGTATATGATGAACAGAAACAGAATGCTATTAACAGAAACTAGCATCTAAGAGAAATAGAGAAAATCTCATGTATCAAGTGCTTCATCATAATTTTTTAGTGGATAAACATAATCACAACAAAATCCAAAATCATTTAGTGTAGATGATATAGGAATCACCATTCTGGCACGCTCGCCCTTTTCTTCAGTAGCCTCATCTTTAAAAAGATTTTCAACCTAGAAAACCAAATATAGATCATCATTCTGAAAATTAAGAGATTTACAATTCAAAGAAGCAAGCTTAGCAAATGCAGTAAGATTTTTTCATACCGCCATGGGAGCAAAAGTTGAAACTGATGATGGGAGAATACACGCTCAAAGTAAATGATTCTCTGGAAAAACAGGATAATTCATTCATCACATATCCAGAAAGTTGGAATAAAATAAAACCGATAATTACAGCTCAAAAAAACTTAACCAACATTTAGAGACACTTCAGTTCCAAAACTAGAAAACATGGAATAATAATTATCAATGTAATGATGAAAACATTCTACTCAGCTAAACTATTTTCTGACGAGGTTCGCCTCCGAAATAAACTACAATTTTTAGGAAAATAATAATATCTTCATTTGGCATATTTTAAGAATAGATTTAGGGTTTCAAATCGTACAAATAAAATAAAATTTTAACTAATCGAAACTTTATTCGATCGGAAGCTAACCTTTTTTTTTTGAATGGTGACTGTCTTCCGATCGATTGAAATAATGAAGACTCGATCAGAATAGATTTAGGGCGTGCGTGCTTACTGAGAATGAGAGACGACAGAGAATAGTGCTGATTAGGGGAAAAGTGAGAACTGAAAGCTGGTGTATTGTTTGTCTGTGTTTAGGGCTGCCACCTTTTTCCAATTTTCAGCTTCAATCAATGGGCCGGAATTTGTTTAATATTTTGCCTGGCTTTGGGCTGCATTGTATTGTAATTTGAGATTCACCAAGTAATGGGCTTTTATTTGTCCGAATATTTTAATAAGTTGTTGTTGAGATTTAATTTTTGTGTTTGATTAACGATGTAATGATTTTTTTAAGAAATTAACAATTTAATGATGAATGTTATGTTAAAAACACGTTATTATTATTGAATGCTACTTAACTGTAATCAATTAAGTTTTTATAATAATAATAATCTATTTATAATAAAAAACAATGACTGTTTTTTATGGATTTGTCAAACCCATATAATATAATTATTTAATTGTTCGAATCTAATAATTTAATTTTGTCAATTTTAAGATGTTAGATTTTGTTTTATATTATTTTGGAAAACTATTTTTTTCTTTATTTAGATATTTTTTTCAATTGAAATCTTGATTTTCTATAGTGTATGCGGGTCAAAGTTCTATGACAAATCTGTTGTATCCGACATCGATTTCTCCTCTATCTAATATCACAAATGGTTGATATTTTTATTTATAATCTCGTTACCATTATATGTATGTGTGTGAGAAAATCCTAGATAAATAATATTTTATTTTTGAGAGAACAATGCATCATTATGTATTACAGGAGAATTATCGTTTTCCACTTTTTTTTATCGGCTATAACCCCAAGTATTTTTATTGTCATTAATTTGACTAATGTTGAAGATTCTCATGATTATTTGATAATATAATAAAAGATCATGTTTTTTCTTGGGCCTAATCTATTAATTGTTTGTTGAAATAAAGGATACAAAAATCGGTAATTTTTTTAATATATTGTCGATTGCATCATACGGGTTATTTGCTAGTATATACCAAATCAAAATCAAAATCAAATAAATGTTATGAAACCAAAAAATTACATTGATTATAAATTATATCCATTAGAGATATCTCCACAATTGATTTAGCAAATCTTATTTTTTTCTTCTCCAAAATATTTTCACTTTGGTCATGGTTCTTGTTGTGGGCAACTTCAATATTTTTGGTGATCAAATCATCATGACTATATTTTACTTTGGAAGCTAACATCTTAAGGTTTTTATTGTAACTTGAATCAATATATATGATTTTTGTATAATTTATTATGAATTTTCAAAGTCGATATTAACATCTATTTATCGTGATTTACTCGTGTTTTTGTTGAAAATAAATGTTATATTGTTTTTATATTTTTGTTACTAATATCATTTTGCATCATTTTATAAGTTGTGAAAATTTTTGAGAATCCTCATAATCGTTATAATTGTATAAATATATATTTTATATTTATACATAATTATTATCTAAATAAAACCTTGTGTTTAGTAATACAAATGGATAAATGATAATATATTACAAATTTGTAATATTTGCAATCATAATAAAAGAATTAACATTTTTGACTTAATAACTTAGGGATGATGAAAGAGTCTATAGCTTAAATAGAAAACAACAATGAAAGAATAATACACTAATTAAAAGGCAAGTATATCGATATTTCGTTGTCTTTGTCGGCTTATATAAGATTTTCTTTGGTGGCATATATAATCGTGATCATGTCAACATATACGAATTTCGTTGTTGGTCATGTTGGTTTATATGAATGTGACCATATTGACTTATATTTGTGATTTTTTGTTGGAATATAAACTTGATTTGGGTCCAAATATTATTGGGATTGAAAATATATTTTTAGTTAAAAGATAAAACAGTCTAAGCCTAAATGCCCCAAGTTCTAAAATTTCTCTAGAAATATATTATTAAAATAGCTTAGATATTAGTTGAAGAAAGCTTGTAGAAGCTTCTAGGTTGTTAGATATTTTAGAAGAAAATTCAAGTGCATAAATTATATCATTTAGATCAAATAAATCATAGTCATTGGTTAGCAAGTTGTATTAGTATAAATAGGGGTGTCGACTCATTTTCTAACAAGCCAAAAAAATTTGAGAATAATATTACTATTCCACCAAAGTTCTCTTTCATTTCTTAGCCTAACTAGAATCACTAACTCACAACTACACATACAATGTGCACGGCCGCATTTTAATATCCTTCAAAAACAACAAAAAGGAAAAGTTAAAGCTACAAAATGGTGGAAAAACCAATACTTAACAAGTCCAAAAACCCTAACAAGCATTTCAACCAGGCAATCAAGGAAAATCGGAAATATACAAAATGGTGGAAAAACCGTCGAAACCCTAACAAGCATTTCAACCAGGCAATCAAAGAAAAAGGAGAACCATATTGCCAGGGACGAGAAAAAGTTAGATGTCTGGAACTAAAATGAGATTAATACAAGGAAACATAATCTTGAATGAAAATAATTACATTTAAGATCGAAATGAAGCTTGTAGTATGAATTTGTGTTGAGAGTGAAGATCCTTAGAAAGGAATAGTGAATGAGTGGGGAACAAATTGGGGTTTTGTAAGGTATTGTAATTCGTCTTAATCAACGCATCGAATTTTGTGAAAGAGAATATTGGCGGTTGGATTTCACCGTTGTTTGCCCACGTCTTTTTTATAGGCCTCGACCAAGGTTTTGTAGTTTGTAATTTTGTATTGTTGTTGTTGTGACTATATAGGGGTTTGGTTCTTGTGAGATCATCTCTGCGGTGAGACGGTAGGGACTAAACGGACCATTATAATAATTCAATAGACGGTTGAGATTGAGACATTAAATCGGTACTAATTTTTAATACTAAATCAATAAGGGTAAAATCGACCACTCTAATTTTGTGAAATTTAGAAAGCGCGTAAATCTCCTAAGAATAAGGGATCAAATCTTGCATTACAAACTTCAAGTAAATCTTTTCCTTAAAAAACTCCTTAATTAGTTCACCCCCACCATTACCACAAAACGTTTAAAAATCAGAACAAAATCGAAATTAAAATGCATAATATTTTCCTTTCATAGAATATATTATTTTTATGCATGCTTAATACATATGGTATTTAGAAGTATATTTATTGCTTCGAACATGCATGAAACATATTATTTTCATGCATCAACATATTTTTTGATGCAAAATAGATAGACCTCTTGTTCATGTAATGATAATAACATACATTATTCTCCATGTATATTTAGGTTTAAATTCGTGTATATAATGTATTAGACTAATGCATGCTTAATGATTATGGCATTTAGGTGTATATTTAATCTTTGAGATCATGCAATTAATATATTAGTTTCATGTATACTTAGATTATTTTGATTCAAAACATGGACAGACAACCACCCCGGAGAAAGGCTTGAAATATCTCAGGGTTCAAACAAAATCACACCACATGTATGTTTATTCATTAAGAATCAGTTGGATTAGTGTGTTGCATATATAGCTTATTTTCTTGTTCAAAAATTTATTGTTTAGATCGGTGAGTTTGTTTAATCGTTCATGCGTCACTCAATCAATATATATGCAAAATTCTCGCATCTATTTATACGTAAAAAAAAAATCGTAAAAAAATTTGTAATAGGCATCATTGATTTAACTTATGTGACAACAATTACCTATTTATGCAAAGAACAAAGATCTATTTATGCATCAATAATATAACTTATTACATAGCAAAAAATATGCCTAACTAATTCATTGACATGCACCAACTATTACCTATTTAAGCAAAGAAAAATAACCTATTTATGCATCACTCGTTTAACTTATCATCACAACCAAAAATATACATCTCTAATTTATTTATATATGCACCAACTATTACCTATTTATGCAAAGAACAATAATCTATTTATGCATGAAATGACCATTATATAAGCGAGATATAAAAAAATTAGCTATTCAATACTAAATAATTGCCTTTCAAAATTATAAGATATCAAAATCGATCTTTGCTAAACATAAACTAGTTGAATAAAAACATCAACCCATTCAAAATTACCGAGAAAAAAGGGGATCAAGTCCAACAATTTCAAGTTCCAAATCCAAAAACGTAAAAAACAATTCAATAATTTCAAGTTAAAATCCAAAAACATAAAAACCCAGCTACACAATATTCTTCCCGAAAGAAAACTCCTCGTTTCTTCCATGTTTTTCCCCATCACTCATTAACTCGGCAATAGTGATGGCATGACAATACTTCATTCAAAGATTTAAAAACGAGACTCGTTGCCATTTTGAAGACCACATCCTGACCTCTCACCCTCCCACCTTCATATGTCTCATAAACATGGAGACCGTGATCACGAAAAAGGATGCATATATAAGTCAATAATGGTGTATATATAGTTTGTGTTTCATGCATGACTTATAAACATAACAATGACAAACAAAAATACTTAACATGTAAAAATATTAAAAATGTATTGTCTATGCACTCGAACATGGTCTATACATACATTAACCTATTCTCATTATATTGAAAATATTTCAATGAAAACAATGAAGGACAAAAATGTTTGGAAAAATGATGCACAAATACATTCATCTTATCGCATACATCTTTGAATAATATATGCATCACTAATTCTCACGTAAAAAACTGATAAATTTCATTTAAAGGAAAAAAACCAATTCAAAGAATTCTAAAAAACTAGAACCACAAAACGAAATTCAAGATGACACAAAAAAACTCAAAAAAAAAAAAATCACATATCAAAATTCCTACATGCGGAAAAAACAAAAAAGACAAGTAATCAATAAATTTAGCAATTTAGAGAAACCCTAAAAAAAAGGTGATGGAATTTTCAGAATTTTTTTTCAAAAACCGCACGCAAAAAATTTAGAGAAATTAAACGAACCAACAAATTCCAAAACAATAACATATTCATAAACTGTAAAAAAAATACCTTAACCGAGAGAATGAAACCTTAGACCTTCAAACTCTCGCAAAAAAAACCATGAATGGAGTTTGCTTCTTGGTTCCTCAACCAATGTATCGTTCCTTCAATGCTCAAAAAGTGAAGAGATGTGAGATATGTTTGAAAGCCAATCACCTCCAAAAATCTCGGCCATAATCTACTCCTTACTTAAAAACTGACATTAATTATCTTTCTATCCTTAATTAAAAACTGACACCAAATGACTAATTACTATATTACCCTTAAAAATGTTTTAATGGTTTTTAATTACCTAAAATAAAGAATTAATCATATCCATACAAAATAAAAAATAAATGGTTGAGATCAATCCTTACGGTCTCACCACGACATTATGGTCTCATTTGGACCAATACTTATATATATATATATATATATTCATTTTTCTTTCTGTTTCCTTTCTTTGGATGAAAAATTTTGGAAATATTTATTACGATGTGGCACCGAGAGGTGTGTGAATGGATGGAAATTGAAATCAAAATGTAGCTAGGCATCGTTTAATAGCCTAGTGGTAAGGCGTTTGTATTACTCAATAATGTGTCCGGATTTGATTTTCGCCTAATTCTCTCACTTTTAATTTGTATTGAAAATTTGAAAATGTGGTTACACGAGTATGGATGTATTATTTTTTAATTTAATTAATTGTTTTAATGAGTTGAGAGGAGTAATTGAAAAGAATGGGATAAAGAGATTCATGTTTGGACCCGACCAATATTCTTAAAAATAATAAGCGATATTACTTGATTTACAAGGTCCCGATAATTTATTATGTAGGTATGTTTTCATCTAATATTTTGTCTCATAATTTTAGTCTTGTAATGATTGTTTTTTTTTTTGAGGGACTTGTAATGATTGTTACAGTGGCCAAAATTTTGATCTTGTCAATTGGGCCTAAGGGATTTGGGCCACAATATGACAAATGGGTTTGACATTCGATCTCGAGTAGATTATAATTTAAGTAATTATATTCGAATGGACTCATAGTATTACATAATGTTACAAGCAACACAAAATTTTGACAATGATACAAGCAACGCAAAATTACATAACATAACATAATGTTATGTTTGGATCTTAAATTTTTCAGTGAAAGGAAAAGAATACAAAATGAAGTAAAAGTATTATTATGTAAAGTGAAAAAATACTTACATTAGTTTTTAATTTAAAACCCAATAGCCTTCAAGTTTACTTGGTAATGGAAACATTCCACCTCATTTGTAGCTGGCAAAAAGTCCAAGGTCTTATATATATGAGCCAAGACAAGTATCAAAAATCAATTTTTTTACATCTCAAACTCAAAGATCATGCGATATTGGTTTTAGTTGATGAAATACCACAAATACGAAGGAAGAGTTTAAAATTGATCACCGTTTGATTGGTCTTAATAAAATTTGTGTGGAAAGGTTCCTTCGATAACAAGATATCCTTCTAGTGATTTCAATTTTGTTTTACAAAATACTTTTTGCTTAGAAAGTCAATTCTATTACCAAAATATTTTGTTTTGTTTAATTTGTGTGAACTCGATCGCTTTTTATTTATTTAATGTATATTGGGGTCAAATTATATATTAACTTTAATAATGGTAGATGAATTCAAGTGGGGTCGATATCCTTTTTGTTACTACTGATGTTTGTATATATATATATATATATATATATATATTTTTTTGAAAAAGATGTTTGTATACTTTTGAAACTAATCACCCGTGTTAAAAAAGTCTCGCACTGTTAATGAAGTTAATATGCAATGTAACTGCGATATTTATGATATATTTGGCAATGTTGTAAAAAGCGCTAGACACTCGCTGGCGCGATTAGGGCTAAGCGTCAGGCGAGGCCCAGACGGGATTAGGAGGACAGGTCGGATTAGGCGGGCCTAATCGGAAAAAAATCATAGGTGGACAAGGGGGCCTAGCGCCAGGCGGGGATTAATCGGGGCTAGGCGGAGATTTTTACAACAAAGATATTTGGTGAGGAATAGGTTTTGAACCCAACTTCGTTTTTTTCCTGAAATTTAAGTTATATATTATTAGTTCTTCAACGATAGAATTTAACAGAATGTAAAATGATGAAAAAACTGAAGAAGTGAGAAATTTAGACTAGTGCAAAGAATGCAGTTAAAATACTCTGCAACATAAATTTCATTATTTCATTACAAAAATCTAATTATTAAGCAAGAGATAAAATTCAGAAAGGATTGTTGTAGTTTTCTTGCTTTCTCTATCTAAGCTTCCGCCTTGAATATTTTTGGCGCATCGATCGTCTGCATGTAATAAAATTCAACTACTGATCGCAAGGGCTGCAGTTAGTAAAAGAACATACATTAGTAATTAGGATATATTGTCACGCCCCAAACGGGGACGCGACGATGATCCACAACTTAAATACAAATAAACCAACAGTTTAGACGAATATCAATGAAAACCCAAAGAAACAGAGTCACTCATATAGCAGCGGAAATAAAATAACATAGGTACAAATTACAACTTACAATCCCACAATTATCCGAATTACATCCCCGAAAATCAACTAAAGATAACAACTTAATAGTCAAAGGGTCCTACGCCCTTCGATTCTGATGCAATTTGAAAAGAAAATAAAAGAGTCCAACAACAATAACAAGAAACGAGTCCATCAAACAACAACGGTGTAGTGAGTCCAACAGACGGGTACAAGGGCTCAATCCGTAGTCGGTTCATCATCTTCAACGAAGTTCTCATCTAAAGGTTAGAAAAAACGGTGGGCATGAGACAAAAATCTCGGTGGATGGGGTGATCGTGTGCAAGTGTGGCGCAATATATAGTTAAAGCGAGAAAACAGTCATATGAAAACACGTGATATATGATGCATGAATTCACACACAATCCACAAGCGTCGTGATAAAATATTTAAGTAATATACTTATACGATTTAAGAAAACGATTCGTGGTCATACAAGCACTAAGTGATTGAGCAAGACAGTAGGATTGCGCACGGAATGTAACGCCAATCCTATGCAAGACAAATAATGGTTGCGTCACGGATTCGTAGCGCCAACCAACCAAATTGATACAAGTAAGCGGTTTGACGATTTGTAGCGCCAACCAATGCAATACAAGTAAGCGGTTGCGTGCGAATTTGTAGCGCCAACCAAGCGGGTCCGATTAACTCGGAATCGTGTGGATCGGGACAGATTACTTCGTTCTTCCTTGTAACTCCCGAGCAAGATGGTCCAAGACATCACCTTATCATTTTGCATAAGCAAAGACAAAATCCACATTGGAGCTAGCAAGGCCGGATTTGTCATAATCATAATTATACCTCAATACTACGACCCGCTTCCCTTGGACAATCTTCGTCCTTCCGATTGCGGGATTAGGGCGATGGGGCCAGCAGAGTGGAATAGCGGCCGAGTTCGGTTCCATCCCCCGACGTATCCATTCCGACCGTGAGCTCGACACACCAAGTTAACTCAGCGGGAAAGTAAATACAAGTTCATGTAGTCAACAGGCGATCGAGTATTATTGATTGAGCGATTCACGAAAGTTTTCAAAAAAGCGAGTGGCAATTATGGCGTTGGTGGAGTTATTGGATGAAGGCGATTATCGGAAGGATAAACAATCTTCGATATCTTGAAAGATTAGGTGGAACATAATTCCGTTATAGATTCAAAATCGCAAGGCGAGTAAGTCGCTCGCGATCGGGTATGTAATCGCCCAAGACGATCCGATAAGTCAAGGGGTTTTTGAGAAAATAAAATATTTTAATTTAATAATTAAAATCAGATGGTCCAGGGCTGTTTTGGTAAAAGGAAAATAATTTGAATTAGGTCCTTGATAAGAAAAAATTTACAATTAGTCCGTTTTGTAAAAACCAATACTTTTGGGTTAAAATTTGAATAATGAAATATCCCGACCTTGGAAAATTATGAGACCAGTTCCTAAATTCTCCAAATTGTTCAGAGATTCAGGTTTTTTTTTAAAGTTTTGAGGTCGAGTTTTTATAAAATTCTCACATTGGCCCCAAATTTGTTAAAATTGTCATTTCGGGCCTTAAGTTTAAAATAATCGGAACTCGCAAACCGGAAGGTTTTTAATGTGATTCCAGTGGAAAAATGTCACTAAGGTTAGTAGAATATTGGGACAAAAGCAGTTTTTAAAAGAAATAAGTGTAGGTCCCTTAACTTTTGAAAATCACATTTTTGTCCCATTTTGAAGTAATTGCCTTTAAGACTTTTAGGGGTTCAATTGTTATGAAATTTGAACCTTGGGTCCAAAATATAATTAAATTATAGTTAAATTAGTATTTCCAGGTGCATGGGCTGCATAAGTCCTGGAAATTTCATTTGGGTCCTCAAGTTTAATCTTTTACACTTTAGTCCCTCAATTTTAGTAAAATTACTTTCCAAGCTCCAAACACTTGGATTTTTGGAATAAATTTAAAATATGTCATTTCCAGTCCCTTAAGAGTTAAAATTTCAAATTTAAAATTAAGGTCGGTACAGTTCAAAAAATTACAAAGTAGCCCTCAAACTTCTAAAAATTTACAATCTAGTCCTTGGGCTTTTAAAGGTTGATTTTTATTTATCTTAAAACTCTTAAAACTTTATGAAAATGTCCAAAAGTCATTTTTGAACCTGAGTACAGTCCCAAAATTTGAAATTTGCAGAGGGGTACTTTAAGTTTTGTTTTCTTGCAATTTAGTCCACCAACTTTCTATTTTTGCATTTTTAAGTTCAAAATTGAAATTTAATCAATTATGCTCGACTTGTCCAGGTTATAAGTCATCCAAAACATGGATTTCAAAGATCATACACATGCATGTCCAATACATACAAGAATTCATCACGTAGAACATTAAATTGTACATGCATGCACCTAAAGTTCAATAAATAGCAATTTTTGAGCAACACTTGAGAAATTTCATGACTTGATACATAAGATTGGCATGCAATACATAAATTATACATCTCAAGTGCTCATGATCAAAACTCTACATGCATTTTAACAAAAGCACCTAGAAGTTGAAAGAATTTTTCCACCCACCTTAAATTTAGAAAATTGTGAAATAAAAAGGATAAATTTCACAACTTTGGATGAGGTCACTTAGGTCAGCCCCTAAGTCAAGAAATATCAAAAATTTGGAGTTAGAAAAATGAGAGAAAAATTAAGGAAAAAAAAAGAAGGAGATAAGAAAATTGGAAAGACTACACTTTACTCAGATATAGTAGGTGATTTGAAACTAGTTGAAGCTTCAAAGTTGGGATTTTGGGTTCAAATCCAAAATCACCTAAGGTCAGCCCCTATTTCTCAAAAATGAAAAAAGGGTGTTAAAATTTGAAAAAAATAGGAAGAAGAAGAAAGAAGGGTTCTAGTGTCCAATTCTTACCTTGTAGTCCAATTTCTCTACTAATTATTCTTCAAGTCTTCAAATTTCACCACCATGCATGCATGTCTTCAAGTGGTCTTCTAAGTACCTTAAAATCCAAAATTCAAACTTAAATTAAAAAGAGAAGGTGATGAGTAGTAAGATTTTAAGTTGAATTGAGGAGTGAAATTTCTTGCCTTGAGATAGGAGGGTTCAAATTTTTGGTTTTTAAGTAAGAAGATTGTTTGTTTTGGTTTAGATGTTTAAAGAAAGAAAGAGTGTTTGATGGTAGGAAGAAAATGTTCTTGAAGGTATGAAGGTATGCTTGAAGATGTGAAGAACTTGTGTTTGAATATTTGAAGATGTGAAGAAGTGGTACTTGAAGATATGAAGAACTTATGTTTGAAGGTTTGAAGATGTGAAGTTGGTGTTTGAAGATTTGAAGATGTGAATGATTTTTAGAGAGAGGTTAGAAAGAAGGAGGAGAATTTGCTTGAGAGATGAAGGTGTTGGGTGAAAAATGAATTTTTTTGTTAAAAATTGCCATATTGGTCGTCAAATAGGGAAGAGAGGGAGAGATTTTTGTTTAATTTTGTGTGTTGAATTTTGCTTCTTTCATGGGAGACATTTTGGTGGTCAAAGGTATGAGCATGGAATGGGTTTGAATGGAATGTTGGGAAGACTCCAACATGTTGGGAAATTTAATAATAAAGAATTTATGTATAAGATGATGTGTATAATATTTGAATTAATGGTATAATTATACACAAGATGACTAATATAAGGTGTAAGTGTACAAAGAGTTGGATGATATTTTTACTCAAAAAATCTCATCATGGCCAAATCCACTATAGGGACAATTTGGTAATTCCATATATTTTTTTGTCCCAAATTTGATGATAATAGTTGAATAATATCAATCTCCAAAATAATTAGTGATTTCCTTGATCACTTATAAGTCTCATGATCACTTATGCTAAATCAAATTCTTAATTCTATAAGGTAAAAGTCTCTAAAATAAATAGTCTCTTAAAATTCTAAGTCGACTAATAAATACAAAAATAATAATAATGATCAATCAAGTGATCATAAATGCAAAATAAATTAATAAATGATCATGATCACAAATAATAAATAAAATGAAATAAAATACAAAATATATATATTATTAATATTTACCCGTCAAAGTGACGCGGTAAAATAGTCGATCAATTACATAGGCGACAAAGGATCAATAATAGCTCGGAAAAATCGGGGCTTCACATCCTCCTCTTCCTAAAAAGAATTTGGTCCCCAAATTCTCTTGAATAGTTCGGATATTGATTCCTCATGCCTTCTTCCATCTCCCACGTTGTGTCTTCGTCTCGGTTGTGGTTCTCACACACCACTTTAACCATCGGAATTTCCCTCTTACGCGAATCGTGATCTGGCCGATCAATGATCCTGGATCGGCCTCTCGGTGTAGGATAAATTTTCCATTAGAGGAGGAGTATCTTGAGCGATGATATGTTCGGGATCCTGGTTGATATTTCTTCAATCTCGTACGTGGAATACATCGTGCATTCCCGCATATAGTCGGTAACAGTCAGTGGTAGGCTAACTTTCCGATCCTCTGTAAAATTTTGTAAGGTCCAACATATCTCGGACTCAACTTGCCTCCTTTCTTCGGATTGATCAATCCTTTCGTGGTGAGAGTCCGAGAAATACTTCATCTCCGACTTCAAATTCCAAATCCTTTCTTCTCTTGTCCGCGTAATTCTTTTGGCGGCTCGAGTTGTGGGAATCCGCTCCTTGATCAGCTTGACCTTCTCTATGGCCTCTGAACTAAGTCAACTTTGGGAATCGAGGACGACTTTCGTTTCTCTTTCGGAGTCCATTGGTCATCAATCTCCCATTGTAGTGGGAATCTACATTTTCGCCATATAATGTCTCGTAGGTGCCATCCCAATTGTGGCCGATAGTGTTATTGTAGGCGAACTCGGCTAATGGTAAGTGCGAATCCCAACTTCCTTGGAAATCCAATTTGCAGGCTCGCAACATATCTTCCAGGGTTTGAATCGTTCGCTCGGACTATCCATCGAGTTTGTGGATGTCTTCTTTGTCTTTGAAACTTAGTGAGATACCCAATTCCTCGTGCAAGCACTTCTAGAACTGGAGACAACCTCGGGTCTGTCTGCGATACTATGTCAATCGGTACTCCATGCGGTCGAATGATCTCTCGGATATAAATGCACAAGTTTCGCAAGCTATCGTTTTCTTGATGGGTAAGAAGTGTGCGATTTCGTGAGTCGATCTACAACTACCCAAATAGCATCATGACCTCCTCTAGTCCTTGGTAGATCCGTCACGAAGTCCATCGTTATGTGTTCCCATTTCCACTGGAATTCTCAATGGTTGTAGTAAACCGGATGGTCGTTGGTGTTCTATTTTTACTCGTTGACAAGTCAAACATCTCGCAACGAACTCCGCTACCTGGTTCTTCATGTTTACCCACCAATAGCTCCGTTTCAAATCCTTATACATCTTATTTCCTCCAGGATATATAGTGTATTTCGAATGGTGTGCTTCATGCGAGGATTCTATTCCTAATCTGCTCATCACTCGGCACATAAACTCGATTCCAAAAATCGATAACTCCATCTTTAGGTACCGAGAATTCGATCTCTCTCCTTTAAGTATATTCTCTTTCGAGTTTACGAAGATGTGCATCTTTCTCTTGTGCTTCCTTGATCTCATTTAGTAGATTGGGTTTTAACCGAAATATTAGCACATGAAATCGAGTATTGGTCCTTGTCGATTCCAATTGCTCAACTCTTCTAATGATTCCACTCTCGAATCATAAGTCCGCTAAGCTCGCCTTTCTGCTCAAATCGTCGGCTACTACGTTAGCTTTCCAGGGATGGTATTGAATATCAAAGTGATAGTCCTCAATCAACTCCATCCAACCGTTGCCTCAGTTGAGATCTTTCAGGAGAATAGATACTTCAAGCTCTTATGATCTGTGAAAACCGTGAATGTTGCTCCGTAGAGATAGTGTCTCCATTTCTTTAGCGAACACTATCGCCAATTCCAAGTCATGCGTTGGATAATTGGCTTCATACGGCTTGAGCTTTCGTGATGCATAAGCGATGACTTTTCCTTCCCGCATGAGCACTTGCTCCTAGTCCATCCTTTGATGCATCACTATAGACGACGAAGTTTTCTTTCCCTTTGGAAGGGCTAAGACCGAGTCGTAGTAAGTCGTTTCTTGACTCTTGAAACTAGCCTCGCACTTGTCATTCCACTCAAACTTGACTTGCTTCGGATTAGTCGAGTGAGCGGTCCGACTATCTTGGAGAAGTCCTGGATAAATCTTCGATAATATCCACTAGTCCTAAGAAACTCGATCTCTCGTTCTGCATGCACTCGGGTTGTTTCCATTCAACCATCATGCCTGCACGCCTTGAAGGATCTACTACGATCCCGGGTGCGAGGATACTATATGTCCCAAGAACGCGACTTCACTAAGCCAAAATTCGCACTTGCTGAATTTGGCATACAACTTATGCTCGTAGTGTCTCCAAAATGATTTTCGGATGACGTTCATGCTCTTCTCTAGACTTAGAGTATACGAGTATGTCATCAATGAATATCACTACGAATTGATCCAAATAAGGTTGAAAGACTCGATGCATCAGTCCATAAATGCTTTGGTGCATTCGTTAGACCGAAAGGCATCACTACAAACTCGTAGTGTCCATATCGGGTTTGAAATGCGTTTTGAAATGTCTTCTTCGCGGATCTTGATTGGTAATATCCTTGTTGTAAATCAAACTCGAGTACACCATCGCTCCTTGAAGTTGATCAAATAGTTCGTCTATCCTCGGGAGGGGATATTTGTTCTTGATGGTCACGCTATTAAGACCACGATAATCTATACACAGTCTTAATGTGCCATCTTTCTTTTTGACAAACAACACAGTGCTCCCCGGAGACGCACTCGGTCGGATAAATCCCAAATCCATCACCAGTAATTGCGTCTTCAACTCTTGTAACTCAAGAGAGCCATTCTATACGGTGTTAGCCAGCAATCGGGGCAGTCCCTCGGTAACACCTCGATGGTGAACTTGACTTCCCAATTTGGAGGGACAAGTGGTGAGTTCTTGTGGAAATACATCCGTGTATTCGATACTATAGGTACTTGGTTAATTTGTGTCTCAAGCGTGGGTTTGTTAATTACAAACGCCAAGTACCCTTGAGCCCCTCTAGTAATCGCTTCCTCGCTTTCATTCTTTGAAATGATTGGAGCAATCTTAACTCGTGCCCTTCCCGAAATTTCCACCGGGTTTTCCGGTTCACATAGCTTAATGGACTTGTTATGGCAGTCCATTTGTGCATGGTGTGCAGACAACTGAGATTCATTCCCAATATCACGTCGTATTCGGATATAGGTAATAAGATCAAATCGGCAGGAAAGTTTATCTCATCAATCTTAACTTCGCATGCATTATAGATAATATCGTTATCCGACTTGCACCCATAGGAGTTGACACTTCTAGACATATAGGCATATGTTCCATGCATGCATGCATTTGTGTACAAAATGCGGTGCGACAAATGAATGTGTTGATCCAGGGTCGAATAGTATTTTAGCGTAGTGGTTAGATCTTAGAAGCGCACCTTCCACCATGTCCATTGCCTCCCGGAGCCTCATGTCCGGCGAGTGCAAATGCTCGG
This sequence comes from Rehmannia glutinosa, assembly GCA_016081115.2. Taxonomy (NCBI): domain Eukaryota; kingdom Viridiplantae; phylum Streptophyta; class Magnoliopsida; order Lamiales; family Orobanchaceae; genus Rehmannia; species Rehmannia glutinosa. The sequence goes on from JABTTQ020001372.1 coordinate 252,394, forward strand.
CGAGCATCCTTGCCCTATTACCCTGGCCATTGCCCGCCTGCCTGTGGGCTGCACTTGTTTGGTTCGGTCCTCGTGCTTGAGGCAATCTTTCACCTGGTGTTAGGAATTTTATTGTTTAGATTTTGATGAATGCCATGTAAAACTTAGAATAGAAAGTTGGCTCCCCAATTTCTTCTTTGTAAAGTGTATTGTAACAATTAGAGCCGCCAAAGCCGTGAGTTAAGTCACTACGCCATAATATGCAAGAAAACTGACTAAAGACCGGAAGGAAGACCTTGCTTTGAAACATTTGAATATGGCAAAGAAGAGTAAACGGAACTCTATCGAAGAAGCGGTGAGATGCGGTGAGTGGAGCATCATCAAGTCAACTCAAGAAAAGCCAAGTCTCAAGTTGAAGTGTGAGAAGAGTCATCCAATGATTGGAAGCTAACTCTAAGTCACCTGGGGGAAAGCAAGAAAATGCGATCAAGTCGAGATAATCGAAAAGAACCGTTATTTAAATCAAGAGATTTACTTAAACAAGTAATATCTCCATACCACCTTTCTCGGAGTGCTCGGTCCCCGAAGCGTGCAAATGGAATGAACAATGGGAAGCACTACACCGTGTCGAGAACTCGAAAAGGTGAAAGAACAATTCATACGAGGAAATGGCAATTCCAAGAAGCGCAAGCCAACGATGCAAAGTGACTTTAAAAAATAAGCCTATCTCTTCAACGGGCAAATTTTTGAAAGTTCACTATAAAAGGCTGAGGAGTTTGTTTGAGAAAAGGTGTGATGCATGAATGACACACACTTGAGACATACAAGCTTATTAGAAAATCGAAACATTCTCGGTCCTCAAGCTACATTTCAAGTACATCAATCCAACACTTGTGAAGGAAAGAGAACTTCAATCGATTGAAGAGAAAATAGTGAAAACAAGGGTCTACATTCGGGAAGGATTGTAGAAAAGTTCAAGGTTGAACTAAGTCTTAAGCTTTTGGAGGGCTTCGTGATCAAATCCAAAGAGCTTGAGCAAGTGAGCATTTGTAGTAGCGGTTTTGCGCCTGTGAAGAAGTTTTCGAGTCGTACGAGAAGCCGGTGAGTGATCAAGGCGTCTCTGCATCGAGTCCCAAAGGATCAAGTCGGCTGTTGTGATCAAGACTTGTATCTGGACATTACCACTTTGTAAACCGATCATTACCTAGTGGATTCCTCCAGGAGTTGGAGAAGAGAGGAGTAGAAGAATTACCCCATCTTCGAACCCCTCTATAAAAACTTCTTTGTGTCATTTACATTTCAACATTTAAATTCCCGCACTTTTAATCGCTTATATCTGCTGATAAATTTGCTATCCATTTGATAATTTATAAGTACTAAATCAATCTCTAAAATCTTGCTTAATCAAACTTAAGGGTGTTAAGTCTTCCGCTGAAAATAAAAACCACAGTTGAGTTAAATTATAACCAACGGTGAGTTACTCCATCAACGGCTAAAGAGTCTGCATTTGAGAGATTAACTCTCTTGAGTGACTAATTCGATTGTCCATCAAGGACACAAATTTGTGTAGAATTAACTCTGTAGATTTAAAAGGACTAAATCGAAAATTTGGTAAGGTTTATTCAACCCCTTCTAAACCTTACACTTACACCCCTTGGGACCTACAAGTGGTATCGGAGCGGTTGGTTCATTGAACCCTCCGCACCGGTTCTTGAACTAGATCTCCAAACTTTTCAAAGTCCGCTTTAGTACTTAAACCTTCAAAACTCTTTGTATTAAAAGTCATTATCATGGAAGCAAATTTGACACGCATCCCTATGTTCACTATTGAAGAATTTGATGATTGGAAAATTCGTATGCATGCTCATCTATCAAGATTACATGATGAGATGTGGATAGTGATAGAAGATGGGCCTCTGCAAATATTAAAGGTGAACACGGTTATGCGAAGAGTTGCGGTGAAGGAGAAGAAGATCTTGCTCCCCGGACGTCATGGTTGAAAAACCAAGAAGCGAGTGGACAAATGATGAGAAAAAGATACAACCTGGACAATGTAGCCAAGGACATCCTCTACAAAACCTTGGACAAAGCCATGTTCAATAAAGTCAAACCTGCAAAACGGCTAAGGAAATGGGACAAGTTGACATTGATTTGTGAAGGCTCGGAGCAAATCAAAGAAAACAAATTATCGGTGGTGTCTGAGAAATTTGAGAACTTCAAAATGATCTCGGGAGAGAACCTGGATCAACTAGACGCTCGGGTTTACTGAAATCACAAATGAGTGTCTACACTTGGAAAGGAATATACACAGAAGGAAATGTGTATGAAGATCCTAAAAAGTCTTCGGTGAATGGGAAATGAAGGTCATGGCATCGAGACATTCCATGGACCTATCAAAGACATCCAACCATGAGTTATTCTCGGACCTCAAAGCCTACGAGTTTGGTGAGAAGAAAAGACCAGGAAGAGGCATTTGTAATTGCACCCAAAACAAGTTTGCTCTAATTGTCAAAGATGGGAAGAGAGTGAGGTCAAAGAAGTAATTGACCCGGAAAAAATAGCCACGATGGTTAAAAGATTTAACAAGTTCTTTAACAAGAACTACAAGAGAGGAAAGGGTGAATCTTCCGGAAGACACTCGGCTCCCTCCAAATCAAGGGATGACAGCCAACAAGAGAATGGATCATCAACAAGTTGAGTATCAAAGGTCGACAACTCAAAGAGTGGAAAGAGTCGATCAAAAGGTGAATATCTATGTTGGAATTAGTAGACAACCAGGTCACTATGCCATTGATCTGCTCATATCTGTAGTCAACAAGTACAGGAATGAAGAAGAAAGAAAGGTCTTGAGAGAAAGAAGACAAAGAAAAGAAAAAGGCAATGATGGTGCAGAGACCTGCCTTTGAGACAGCCAAGTCAAGAGAGACAAGTGATTCGAGAGAGAGTGAAGGTGACTATTCAAGTGACTCGAAGAAGAAGCCCTGATCCGCTTAATGGCCAAAGAACAAGATCAAGAAGATGAGGTACAATCTAACTCAACAAACTTAGACACTAGTGATAGTAGTCACATGACATACACACTTCATCACCCATCGATCTTTATGATTCATTAAGCAAAATGATGAAAGATTTTGAACACATTAAATCCTCACACACACTATTGAATGAGGAAAACAACCTACTCAAAAGTCAAAACTCAAAGTGACTAAGGAGCCGAGAACTCTAAGTCAAATAGTCATTGAAAATGAAAGTTTAAAGGCCGAAAATGCTAAATTAGTAGCGAGAAATTGCTGCTATAGAAAAGAGGAGAATGACCTCAAGAATGTTATTGCCTCATTCACTAAGGCATCTAAATCATTGGATGATCTTATTATGAGTCAAAGAGAATGTGGAGACAAGACATGCTTAGGATTTAATTCCTCTGTGCCATGTCAAACCTCAAGAGTAATTTTGGAAAAAGGATCTTCAAGTCATGAAGAGTCTGAAAAATCCAAAACTCTAAATGTTACACACACATTCACTCCAAAGCACAATACTAAGCAAACTGGCCTTGGTTACAAAGGTAAAGGAAAACAACCGATTGAGTATCTTGAAAGGGCGGTGAGAAGAGATTGGCCCGAGTCCCTCAGCTAACTCCAAACAGAAAATACTCTGTAAAGAAGAAGCAGAGCTACCAAAAATCCCAGAAAACCCATAAAAGAAATACATATGATGGGAATGGTAGAAAATATCCAAGCCAAGCTGATTGGAATAATGTGAACTATCAAAGATAGACTTATGGAATATAAGCCCAAATGGCAAAGGCCAGAACTCGGCGAGAGGCCATTCCAAAAGTATAAGAGCTTTCATCAAAGACACATATGCACCTAGGCACTACACTCAAAAACCCCACAATTACCCAAGGAAGGCAATTGCTAAACACATATGCGGCATACGACAAAAGAGACAATTTGTATGAACCAGAATCCCCAAGCAATTTGCCAGGATTAATTATGATTATGGCAGCGATAGATGGCAACCTCTTAGAGTCAAATCATTTGGCTATAGGTTGGTTGGATCATCTTACAATTCTAACCCCTCGGGACCGGACAAGTATGGGTACCTAAAACTTAATTTCCTTGATTGCGGGTTGAGGCAGTGAAGTGCAAGGAACCTGGTACATGGATAGTGGCACATTCCGGACATATGACAGAAATAAGAGAAATCTGTCAAAATTCAAGGAAGTCAAAGGAGCCAAAGTCATATTTGGAGGAAATGAAGCTCTGGTGAAATAAGAGACATTGGATCCATCAAGAGGAATGGATTAGAAATCACAGATGTTGCATATGTTGAAGGACTCAACTTCAACTTCGAGTATCGATCGACTCTGTGACAAAGGCTACAATGTTGGATTCAACATGGGTATATGCCAAATCAAAGATATTGAGTCAAATGAAGTTGTCTTTGCAAGGATGTAGACGAGAAGAATATGTATGTAGTGGATTGGTCAATCGCAACACCCAAAGACTGTCTACTAGCAAAAGCACAATTTGAATCAAGTTGGTTGTGGCACAAAAAAGGTGAGTCACCGAATTTCAAAACAATTAACAAGGCGGCAAGAAGTCATCTTGTAGAAGGACTTCAGGACTCAAAGTATACAAAAAGGAAAGTATATGTGATGCATGTCGGAAGGGAAAACAAATCAAGTCGTCATTCAAAGAAAAGACATGCCCATCCTCAACAAGAATATTGCATTTGCTTCATATGGATCTATTTGGCCCAGTGGAACGGCCCAAAGATAAGTGGAAAGAAATACACCTTGGTGGTAGTAGATGACTACTCAAGATATACATGGACAATATTCATGTGCAAGAAGAAAGAAACTCTACAAAAACTACCACGGTGATGAAGAGGATTCAAAATGAGAAGAGTCAAACCATTATCAAAATAAGATCGGATAGAGAACCGAGTTTGTCAATGGAATAATAACTCGATCTTGTATTGAGAATGGTATTGGTCATGAACTATCATTGCAAAGGACTCCACGGAGAATGGAGTTGCGAAAGAAGAAGAAAGAACCCTCAAAGAAGCAAAGGACCATGTTAGGCAAGCGGGGGTTACCAAAGAGATTTTGGTCAAGCAATCAACACACTTGCTACACCCAAAACAGATGTATGATAAGCAGGCGGTGACAAAGACTCCTATGAGATCCGACCGGAAGAAAACCAAGTGTTGCATATTTCGAATATTTGGATGTAAATGCTTCATCCACAACAATGGCAAAGACAACCTAAAGGCCTTTGATGCTAAAGTTCGATGAAGGTATCTTCTTCAGGATACTCGGTGAAAGCAAAGCCTACTGAGAATACTCAACAAAAGAACTATGGTTACCGAGGAATCCATTCATGTAGTATTCGATGAGCCAAATATAAATGGAGAAGACATTGAAGAGTCAAGCGATAAGTGAATCATCCAATCATACGAGAAGAGTCCCTATCTTTCGGTGGGATTATCAATTCGGATGAAGATGAGATAGTGAATCTCAAAAGCGTTTGGAAAATTTGCGGCTAAGTGACCACGAGAGAGCGACCACAACAACACACGGTACCGCAAGTCGATGAATCCGGCTAACTTACTCCAACTGACGTAAGATGGCCGAGAGACCATCCACGAGAACTTGTCATTGGAGATATAAGAGAAGGTGTCAAGACAAGATCCGAACTCAACAAGAAGCAATGTTCACATGCTTCATTTCGCAAATAGAGCCCAAAGTTGTGTCACAAGCATTGGACGACACACATTGGATTCAAGCTATGCAAGAAGAGCGAGAATCGATCCTGAGAGAAATAAAGTATGGGAATTAGTGCAAAGACCCATACATCAAAATGTTATTGGAACCAAATGGGTATTCGAGAAATAAGATGAACGAGGAAGGTTACGTGGGTAAGAAACAAAGCAAGACTAGTAGCCAAAGGATATTGCCAAGAAGAAGGGATAGATTTTGATGAAACATTTGCCCCTCGTAGCAAGATTGGAAGCTATAAGGATGTTTCTTGCCTACATGACTCACAAGAATTTCTTTGTATATCAAATGGATGTAAAAAGTGCATTCCTAAATGGTTTATTGGAAGAAGAAGTGTATGTTGAACAACCTCCGAGGATTTGAGCGGAAGACTCTTGGAGACAAGGTATACAAACTCAAGAAAGCCTTGTATGGATTGAAACAGGCACCCGAGCATGGTATGATACCTGTCACAATTCCCCGATTGAAAATGGATTCACAAAAGGAAAAGTAGATAGAACACTTTTCGAATTCAAGACAAGAAGAGTATTCTACTTGTTCAAATATATGTTGATGACATCATCTTTGGATCCACAAACAAAGATCTGTGTGAAAAGTTTTCAAACCTCATGCAAAGTAAATTTGAAATGAGTATGATGGGAGAGTCGACATTCTTCCTGGACTCCAAGTGAAACAATTTGAAGGATGGAACCTTCATAAGTCAAACAAAATATACCGAGAGATTTAATGAAGAAGTTTGGTATGGAAGAGAAGTCTTCGTAAAAATACCAATGAACACATCGATCAAAATGGACATGTATGCGGATGGCAAGCTGTAGATCAAACAAGATCTGAGCACTTATTGGATCATTGCTCTATCTCACGGCAAGTAGGCGGACATCACCTTTTTTGTAGGTGTATGTGCAAGATTTCAATCTACTCCAAAAGAGAGCCATATGATGAGCTAAGAGAATATTGAGATACTTGAAAGGAAGCAAGAAGTAGGCCTATGGTATCGAAAGGAAGGTGGATTCAAGCTAATTGGCTATTGATTCTCGACTATCTTTGGATGCGAGTGGACAGGAAGAGCACTTCGAGGCACATGTCAAATGCTAGGAAACAGACTAATTTCTGGTTTAGCAAAAAGCAAAACTCAATAGCCACCTCTGGTGAGGCGAGAATACATAGGCTGCAAGGGGCATTGTTGTGCCCAAGTCCTATGGATGAGACAAAGTGAGAGACTATGAAGTTGAAGAAAAAGAAATTCCAATCATGTGTGATAACACAAGTGCCATTGCAATCACTCAAAATCTGTGTTGCACTCAAGAACAAAACATATTGATGTCGATATCATTTCATAAGAGATCATGTTGAAAAGAAGGACATTATCTTGGAATATATCTCAACCGATAAACAACTAGCTGACATCTTCACAAAACCATTATGTGAGTCAAGATTTGAAGAACTTAAGCATGAGTTGGGGTTAATTGGTGGTGACACTCGACGAATCAAAGAAGAGAATTAGAACGAGAAAAGGAGTGAAAAAGAGCCAAAAAGTAAATCATTTCGAAGAATGTATGTATCGGAAAGAACGGACTACACCAAGTCGGTGATAATTTGAGTCACTAAGAAGAAGCTGCGAGGAGTAGTGTTAAATCGACTAAGAGATGTTTGAATAACTTATGAGCAAAATGACAAAAACGCGATCGTTTTGACTTAGCGGGAATGTTTTAAGGAACACGTCGGCATAATGATGATGTGTACGGACATAAAGCCGCACACCAAGCTTATGATTGGATATAAATCTTTGCCGCATTAAATACGAGGCGTGAAATGCTCAATAGGCGTGCGAAATCCAAGCCGTTGATTTCGATCACAATTCAAAACCGCCTTTGCACGTCCTTTTCATAAACCATATTTAAACCATTTTCATCCGTTTCTCTCACACTTCTAAAAACTGTTCATCTCTTTTCTCTCAAAAGCAAAGGCAAAATACTCTCGAAACCCTATCAACCTTCAAATCAATTTCGAGATTTTTCTTGATATAATCCCGAGAAATGGCACCAACTTATGACTTTACCAAGTTAGGAAAGCAAATCCACACGGTTCGACGGTGGATTTCGGAATGGTGAAGCGAGGGTCCGACGACACCCTGGTGAAGAAAATTGGGAAGTTGGAAACGCCGGATTAAAACCGTTTCTAACACTAGAATATCCGATGACCTACGTGGAGGAGGTCGCACAATTCTACGTGAATCGAGATTCACGATGAAGGAATCAAGTCATCTGCTTCACGGAAAGCGGTGATTATCACCGCGAGGATTTGGCCGAACATTGCTCACTACCGCCAGAAGGAGCATCCGAGATCAAAAGTTTGATGTAAATTTGGCCGACGATGGAAAGAAATAGCCAAGTCCGACTTTCTTTGATAAAATAATATACACAACAAACAAGAGACTCTTTGAAGGAGGATCATCACAAGTTCTTTGGACATAGTTGCCAAATGTATCGACATCAAATTTGGCGGCTTTGACCAATGTCAAAGGCAAAGCCGATTGTAATGGCCGCAATCATCGAAGACAAGAAGATCAACAGGCTAAGTTTGTCTACAGCAGACTCTGCCGAACGTGGGAACAAGTCCTTCAAAGAAGATGGCTCATTTGGAGGATCCCTAGGATATGGCCAGTGATTGGCGGCTATTGGAGGTGAAAGAGTCTCTCTTAGACATGGGAAGGCTTTCCATGTTAACAAGAGGATGTTGAGCAAACCTCTGCGGCACACGTGAAGAGAGCTTACGCCAAGAGAGGCGACACGGTGAGGGGAATCGGTGACCCAAGATATAGTCGCTTCCTCTCCAAAGCAAAGAAGAAAAGTCGCCCTGCGGTACCGCCAAGAAGGCACGCCCCTGCAAAGCAAAGAAAACAAACATGCTCCGCCCCTGCCTGTGAGTCACTGCCCCAGGCCGTGTCACCTGCCCTGCAGCCGGCGGTCGAGAAGGACTCACAAATACCTTCTCCGATCGTCAAAAGGAGGAGAACCGACAAGCCAAGACGGCTCCTCGAAACAAACACAAGACGGCCCCCGCCCAAGACTCGAGAGGACACCGCCTCGAACTGTAAATTCCCACGGTACAAACCAGGAGACGAAGAAGACTCGTCAAGCGGTCGAACAGAGAAACCGGTGAGTCGATTACTCGGCTAGCACAAATACAGGAGACTATCTTTGGAGAAGTAGAGTCTCCGGATGTAGCGATGAAATGCCCAAGTCTCTTTGAAGGCGATGCAATGAGAGGCAACCGAAGACACACAGTGTAGCTCACACGGTGAAGCACAAGAAGAACCAGCCCGAGCGGATAGTGATGTAATGATCCTATCTCCACCTTACCCGACATCCAAAATCGTGCGTGAGTGGAGAAAATGGAAGTTGAGCAAGTCAAGGGAAGAGCAGTTCCAACGACCGAGTTCATAGAAGAGGAAGAGGAAGCTGCTAAATTTCCTTGGATTAACTCTCGTGCTCGGCTACGGATGAAGACAAGCGCATAGACATTCTGCAGATCTACAAGGACAAGGAGAGAGAAAAGCGAGTGAAGAAGCCGAAAGAACGTGAGAAGGCAAGCATCCATCCTATCTCGGCACCACGAACACACACATCCTCTTCTTGATGTCTTCTGCGAAAGTGACGAGGAACCAGGAGAATCCGCCGAGAGAAGAGTTGCAAATGCGACAAGCATTGCATGAATCAAGAATCCTTCACGAGCAAAGACTGATGGAGGGACCAGGAGAGTCCTCGAACACACGGTGAAATCGATCCAATGGGAGTGGTTGAGCAAATAGCCATGATGTTGCCGCTATCACTTGACTCACTCGGAAGAAGGCGATAAGGGAAATGGCGATGAACGGGATAGTGGGGACCCGGTCGAGCCAACCCCTATTGAAGGTGTCTACCACCGCCCCAACAATTTGAACCATCAATCGAACAATAGGGAGTTTGGAGACGAGTGACCCCACTCCAAGTCACTCGGTGGTGCGCCCGGTGGGGAAACTCCTCCACCTGCAGCAAAGGTCGGAGGATCTGCAGATGACTCCACAAAGAATCAAGGAGGTGAAGAAGAGAAATTACAATCACAAGAAGAAAGCAAGTTGCCATCAACGAAGCTCAGACGATTGAGACTGTCTCGGTGAGGTGCCGACGCGCTCTGAAGGCTAATGACGCTAGCGATGCAAATCGAAGCACGAGGAAGGAAATGTACGGGAGTTAACACAGGCGATGAAAGTGCAATCCATGGGGTTGAGACTCCAATGGATGCCACTGTAGAAGACCCTAAGACGGTGACACATCGTCGAAAGGGAGGACCAAGGCCTCGCAGCGATAGAGAGACCGCTTTGGAGGAAATGAAGGCCCACGGGAGGTTGAGACTTCCGGGGTAAAGAGGTGAAGTGGAGAACATCCCTCCCGCAATCATCGACCCATCTCGAGAAGGAGATCAGCGCACTTCATGATTCCCAGGACAACCCCGATGCCAATTTTTCGGGATCGGAAGGCGAAGAAGAAGTTCTGAGTCATCCCCCATGACAAATCAAAAGGCTCAGTGCGGATGTTCCAAGCACGAGCAAGTCGATCCCAAGACTACTCGTCAAACTTTTAACTTTGATGATGAGCCACCACATCGAAATCTCATCATCGTCCGATGACGCTTCTTGATAAGGCCGAGGACCGATCTCTTGAAATGGAGAAATCATTTGAGACTAACGAAGGTGTTAAGACATTGAGGCTCGGCCAAGCGGGTCTACTTCACAAAAGAACCCGGTGAACCAGAGACCACCGCAGGCTCCTCAAGGCTGCGGCAGGTCGATTCCCACAAGAACTTCACGCGCACCGCTCATCATCGAACAGATCCCGATCGGCGGTGATGAATCTTTTGTAGAATCTTTCCCTTTCTCACTTTGGAGATACGAGAACTCCACGAAGAATCGAAAGCGAACAAGCACGCTATTACAAGCCGACTGTCATTCCAACAGACACCATTGTTCGGTGATTATGACTTGATCTTTGTTGTATGGCCATTAGGCAATTGAGAAGAATCGGTGAAGTTCGAGAAGTGTTCAAGGCACTCTTTTTGAAGTTGAACGGATGGAGAGGCATCAGGCCTCTTTGGACATGCGCTGGGACATGAGATGCCACCCCACGGTGATTTAAGAGGCATAACATAATGATTCGGATGAGGGAATGGTGGCAACAAAGAAGAAACAATGCGTGTGGAACAAGTGAGATACTTGGACAATTGTTCAACAAGCTGCTTTGGTGTGGGGAGTCGAAAATCTTTGGTGCAAAAACGAAGGCGAGGAACACATTGAGCATATGCATGAAGCTCACCGCCGAGATCAAGGCTGCTGCGTGAGCGAAATGCAAATGATATACGGCGTTTAGAAGAACACATGACAAGAAAATTCAGCCTTCTCATGGCCGAGATGAAGTCGATTTTGTGAGAATCCAACGCTACTCGTCAATTCGAATTCCGTCGCATACAACGCAGCAGACTTGAAGCGAGAATTCAACCATCGAAGACTCGACTTCATGCTTGCCAAAGATGTTCCCTGGGGTTCCTCTATCCTTTGATGATGCCAAAAAGGGGGAAAGGAATACCTTAAAGCAAAGACAAAATCGGAAGGTGAAAAGAAAGGCAAGTGAGAAGGAAAATCATCCGAGGAGGTCTTGAAAGCGAGAAGAAAGGAAAGCTTGTTGAGGGGAAGGATCAGATGTGACATTGATGATTGCACAAACCCCCGGCGAGGTCTGTCACGGTGACATTATAAGCGACAAACTCCCCGTGACTCTTGCCACTCCAACACTCTTTGTATCTATGGCCGAGAAGAGAAAAGAAATTGAAGCGAGGGATGAAGGAAGTGGAAGGAAGAATGGATGCCAGGGTGATGAACATCTTGAAAGAACATGGAGGCATTCCAAAGAGAGACACATATGCCATTTGGATGTCGGACGAGCCACGTCGATTGATGAATTCAAAACGCTCAAATCGAAGGATATTTTGCAAATATGTCCATGGCTCAAGCTTGGGACTTATCTTTTGGGAAAAGGGTCTCACATTATGTGAAGAAGGCGACGGCAATGCGAGACTTCGCGATCACTCTGCTGGTCACTCGCTAGTCACTCACCGGGAAGAAGAAGACCCAAAGACAAAGATACGCCGCAGAGTAGAGGAAGAAGCGAGTAGTGGAGGAAGAAGCTTGGACTGGGCCTCCGCCCAAGAATATTGAATCGTAGATCCAGGAAAGAAAGGAGGGATCTTTTGGTCCGGGCTTGACCAAGTGGCAAATTTAAAAGTGGCTAAAACTAACGCCTGAGTATGCAAAAAGATTAGAAGAAGAAAACAAGAGACAAACTCGGCTATGGCGGGAGACAGGAAAGATTAAGAAAAGATGAAAGCTGCCAGGAAGGCATATGAAAAGAAAAAAAAAGCGGTGACGACTAGAAGAAGAGAAAGAAGAGAAGAAGATCTTTGATCAAGATGAAAGAAGGAGACAACGAAGGAGATGAAGTGTCTTTGTCCAACCCTTCGTGTATTTTATTATGTAAATACATACAATGTAAGTCTTACGTAATAAAGCTATAAATTTTTTACCTTTTTTGTGAAGACAATTATATACTACGATACACCTTGTAAACTTGATTGTGTTAAGTACAAGAATGATATGATCAATAAAAAGATTGATTCTGCGCGCATACATTCTATGTCAATACACTATCTGTATGTATCTTTGTTATTTGCATCTTTGTATGGTTTAAGTTTTGGCATCATCAAAAAGGGGAAATTGTTAGGAATTTTATTGTTTAGATTTTGATGAATGCCATGTAAAACTTAGAATAGAAAGTTGGCTCCCCAATTTCTTCAGTAAAGTGTATTGTAACAATTAGAGTGGCCAAGTGAGTTAAGTCGGCCTACGCCATAATATGCAAGAAGCAACCAAGACCTGAAGGAAGACCTTTTGTGAAACAAATTTGAATATGGCAAAGAAAGAGTATGTAAGTCCAAGCGGCTACGATAATCTAGAGGGGGGGTGAATAGATTATCTCCATCTTTTCGATTTCGCCCTCTTTTTAAAATCGAATGCTCAAACAAAATAATAAAGGTGCGGAATGTAAACAACACACATTGATTTAAAGAGGTTCAACCCACCTAGGGCCTAATCTCTACCACCCCAAAGATATCAGGGATGGATTTTGAAAAGAAAAAGAATTTTATTAATTACCAAAATTAATACAAATTCAACTTACAACACCTTGAAGAGCACCACACTCTTCTTCAACACCACCTTTGGAGATTACCACAATCTCCCTTTGAAGATTACCACAATCTTCCTTCAACGGCACCTTGTGAAGATTACCACAATCTTCAACCTTGAAGAATACCAAATTCTTCAACACCTCAACAAGAAGATTACCACAATCTTCTCACACCTAACACCTAGATCACCCAAGTGTGTTCTTACCACAAGGATATCTTGTGTTTGAATGACGACCACAAATTCAAGATTACAACTCGATAATGAATAATACAATTGAGTGCAAGTGTAATCAAGAATAGCCTAGACCTCAAGAATGTGAAAGTGAATAGCTAGGCAAATTACAACAAGAAATAAGACAATGAAAGACCAAGTGTTTGCTTGAAGTGTATCTTGTTGTGTTGTATCTCAATTGTTGTGTTGGTTGCTCCAAAACTTCCTCTATTTATAGGAGATGATTGATCAAGCATAGGCTCCTCTTGGGGATTGAAAATCTACAGAAAAATACAATTAAAATCAAGAATATAGCTGTTAGAAATCAATCCCACAATTTAAGGAAATGTGTCTGTTTGTCAAACGGTCATATTTTTCTTTGTCAATACAGGCGACGGTCGCACGAGAAATAGAGTTTGAAAACATCGTATCAACATTTACACAGGCGCGTCGAAGGGCACCTCGGCCCGGTCGAGCCTATGTGCGACCGGTTGCAGACGATCAATTTTGAGAGTTCTCAAGTTTCATTTCACGAAACTTGTTCCCTGTGCGGTCAGCTCGCCGGTCGACCGGTCGACCTCCTCAATGACAAGTTGTCCGATTTTTATAAAAATAAACCTCAAGAAATACTCCAGAAAAATTCGTAAAAACATTTTAAACCGATCGGGAGTATTTAGGACAACATTAGAAATATAGTTTTGATGAAGTAATACAAGAAGTGTTGTCAATATAAATTCCAATAAATACTCCAAAAAATTCACAAAGACATTTTAGACCAATCGGGAGTATTAGGACAACATTTAGAAACATAGTTTCAATGAAAGAAACCTTTGACATAAAATCATTAAAAGTGTTTGTCTAATATTATCGAAAATAAAACTTGATGAAATACTCAGGAAAATATTAAAACCATTTTAAATCATTTAGGAGTATTTGGACAACCTTTAAAACCATTGTTTGTGGTGTAAGATCAAAATTATCAAAATCATGATAAAACCATTTGAAACTTACACTTACACCCTTGGGACCTACGGTGTGTCTTGATTACTACAAAGCGCAAACACTTTTCTTGTTTACACCAATGATCATTAGCAGTATGTCCCGGTTTACGGCAATGTGCACACACTTGACCCGCTTTCCTTATCTTGGTCCCTTCCCTTTATCTCATCTTATTAATGGTCCCTTTTGAAACTTAGTAGATGTTTAGATGGCTGTCCCTGTTTTATCCTCTTGAGACCGTTTGATGGCCTACTCTGCTGAATCTGTCAATACAATTGATCCCGGCTCGATCGAGAGTTGCTTTTTCATGCCGAGTAGGTTGTCGGTTCAACGATCAGCGATTGTTTTCAAGTTCCAACCTCAATCCTCGTGTGAATTTGTAAAGTTTGTCCTCCTATGTATCGATTGTCCCAGAGCATACTTGGACAATCGATGAAATTCGGACTCATGCGAGCTACGAGACATGTTCCCCTGCCTCAACCTATGGAATTCATCCGGTGAGCCTCTTTCACAACCTGTGGAATGTCTTGTTCATTGAACTCGGCCAAGAAATTTCCCAATGTTAAGCTACTCAGTCTGTTCCCACCTTCTTTCAACCGCCCTCCACCGAGTCTCTAGCAACCGATTCTAGACGAAATACGGCGAGTGTGACTTTCGCTCATCTCGAATATTGGAGAGCATTGAAGATATTCTCAATTTCTCTATCCATTCTTCCGCTTTAAATCATCCGGCTCTCTAAGAAAGCCGGTGGGTCGAACCGTAAAAATTGCTCCAACGTGCGATCGTTTGCCCTCTCGGAGGGTTTGGGGCCGGGGTTGAGGTCGCTTGTTGCCTCATGAAAACTAGTATTTGTTATAGGCACAGGCGTCAAGTTGTCTCTGCAGCGGTGGAGGAGGCGGTGGTAATTCGGGGAGGGTACCCGGTCCCCTGGGTACGTCGTCATTCCCTTGGGGAACTCGGCCGAGGTCTCCCACGTCCACGATGTTCAACCATTTAAGTATCTTGAAGTGTTAGTTGCGATCCACGAGCAAATGAATACAATAATTATTCGAGTAAGGAAAATTATACCGTAGGGAAAGTAACAACAAACACAAAACACTAAATAAATAACAAAGGCATATCCATTAATGTAAAACTTGAATACACCCATGAAGTACAACAATAGTAATACCGAGTCAAAGATACATCCGGATCTAAATACAATGAATCTAATACAACATAAAGTAAGGTACAACATAATGGAATAAGTGTCTACAACAACGAAAGCACAAACTGACAATCAAGCTAACTAATCAGTGAGATCGCCATCATCGTCACTCGCAGCCTACGTCCATAATCGGGGGGCGGTTGGGCCGAGGTGGCGCTTGACCTCGAGGCCAATCAACAAAATCCAACCACCTGCTCGAATCCCTGTGCATCATCAAGTGGAGTAGCCTCAAGTGCCTCGGGCTCTTCGACCTCGGATTGGATCCTCCTCAGGATCCTCCTCGGGGGTCCTCCTCAGCGTCGGGTACGGGCTCCACCTCGGGTGGTGGCAATGGCTGTGCATTAGCTGCCCAAAGCGATCTCAGAGCGGCGTCTCCGAGCTAGGGCCATGTAAGGTCCTCTATCGCTTTCATCCGCTTGATGAGGGTCTCCTCAAGCGCTCAATGGTGTCGCGAGATAAGCGGGCGTCAATCTCCCACTTACGGCGGCCGTCACTTGCTCTCTTTATCTTCTCTTGCACATTATCCGGCCCGCTCCCTGTATATTGTCTCCGATCCTCCCGCGCCCGTATGGTGTTGTCGCGGTCTTTAATGATAGTGGTCAACTCGCTCTTTTCATCTTGGCTCCTTGCCTAGCGCGTGTCAAGTCCACATTCTGGCGGGCGCTCCTCGGATAGCTCCGAGGTCGCTCGAATACTCTCGGTGCGGTGCATCATAAATGCCCGATAGTACTCCGCTCAAAGACGGGCATGAAAAATGTCCCACCAAGAAGGTGGCGCGGCTCCATCTAGATCAAACAAAACTAAGGCGGATCGAGTCAAAGGTAAAGGAAAGATAAGGAGAGATTAAGGAAAGAATGAACAAAGAAAGTCGGTCAAGAATCAACTAAGTCAAGACAAGTATGACTATGGAACCTCAAAATATGCGTTCTAACTTAGTTTCAATCTCAATAGTATGGTTCTACACCAAATTGAAATTGATTTCACACTTAATGAGTCAAGTCGCAGTACTACCCAACACGGACCAAGGGTCTATCCCTGGGTTGGCTCGGTGTAAGTTTTCATCTTACGAGCCGAGCTCGATACCACTCTAATCATCACGCCCCAAACGGGACGCGGCGACGATCCACAACTTAAATACAAATAAACCAACAATCTAGCGAATATCAATGAAAATCAAAGAAAGCAGTCAAATAGCGGCGAAAATAAAATAACATAGGTACAAATTACAACTTACGGTCCCACAATTATCCGAATTACATCCCGAAAATCAACTAAAGATAACATGAGAATAGTCAAAGGTCCTACGCCCCCGATTCTGAGATGGAATGAAAAGAAAATAAAAGAGTCAGCGGTAATAATAAGAAGCGAGTCCATCAACAACAACAACGGTAGTGAGTCAACAGACGGGTACAAGGGCTCAATCCGTTGTCGATTCAAAGATCTTCAACGAAGTCCTCATCTAAAAGGTTAGAAAGCGGTGGGGATGAGACATAAATCTCGGTGGATGGGGTGATCGTGTGAAAGTGTGGCGCAATATATAGTTAAAGCGAGAAAAAACTTGATTATATGAAAACGCGTGATATATGATGCATGAATTCAAACATAGTACACAAGCGTCGTGATAAAATATTTAAGTAATATACTTATACGATTTAAGATAACGATTTGTGGTCACACAAGCACTAAGTGATTCGAGCAAGACGGTAGGATTGCATATGAGTGTAACGCCAATCCTATGTAAGACAAATAATGGTTGCGTCACGGATTTGTAGCGCCAACCAATGCAATACAATAGCGGTTGCGTCGGATTTGTAGCGCCAACCAAGCGGGTCCGATTAACTCGGAATTGTGTGGATCGGACAACGATTCCTTCGTTCTTCCTTGTAACTCCCAAGCAAGATGGTCCAAGACTGTCACCTTATCGCTCCATAGGCAAAGACAAAATCCACACTTTGGAGCTAGCAAGGCTTGGATTTGTCATAATCATGATTATACCTCAAGTACTACGACCCGCTCCCCTTGGACAAACTCCGTCCCTCGATTTGCGGGATTAGGGCGATGGGGCGAGAAAGAGTGGAATAGCGGCCGAGCGCCGATTCCATCCCCGACGTAACCATTACATTTGTGAGCTCGACACACCAAGTTATTTCAGCGGGAAAGTAAATCAAGTTCGGGTAGTCAACGGCAATCGAGTATTATTGATTGGGGAAGCGATTCGAGAAAGTTTTCGAAAAACGCGAGTGGCAATTATGGCGTTGGTGGAGTTATTGGATGAAGACAATTATCGGAAGGATAAGAAATCTTCGATATCTTGAAAGATTAGGTGGAACATAAGTCCCGTTATAGATTCAAAATCGCAAGGCGAGGAAGTCGCTCGCATGATCGAGTATTAATGTCGGTCAAGACGATCCGATAAGTCAAGGGGTTTTTGAGAAAATAAAATATTTTAATTTAATAATTAAAATCAGAGGGTCAAGGGCTGTTTTTGGTAAAAGGAAAATAATTTGAATTAGGTCCTTGATAAAAGAAAATTTACAATTAGTCCCGTTTTGTAAAAACTAATATTTTGGGTTAAAATTTGAATAATGAAATATCCCGACCTTGGAAAATTATGAGTACAGTTCCTAAATTCTCCAAATTGTTCATAGATTCAGGTTTTTTTTTAAAGTTTTGAGGTCGAGTTTTGATAAAATTCTTACATTGGCCCCAAATTTGTTAAAATTGTCATTTCGGGCCTTAAGTTTAAAATAATCGGAACTCACAAACCGGAAGGGATTTTAATGTGATTCCAGTTGAAAAATATCATTAAGGTTAGTAGGATATTGGGACAAAAGCAGTTTTTAAAAGAAATAAGTGTAGGTCCCTTAACTTTTGAAAATCTCATTTTTGTCCCATTTTGAAATAATTGCCTTTAAGGCTTTTAGGGGTCAAATTGTTATGAAATTTGAACCTTGGGTCCAAAATATAATTAAGTTATAGTTAAATTAGTATTTCTAGGTGCATGGGCTGCATAAGTCCTGGAAATTTCATTTGGGTCCTCAAGTTTAATCTTTTACACTTTAGTCCCTCAATTTTAGTAAAATTACTTTCCAAGCTCCAAACACTTGGATTTTTGGAATACATTTAAAATATGTCATTTGCAGTCCCTTAAGAGTTAAAATTTCAAATTTTAAAATTAAGGTCTGGTTCAGTTTCAAAAATTGCAAAGTAGCCCTCAAACTTCTAAAATTTTACAATCTAGTCCTTGGGCTTTTAAAGGTTGATTTTATTTATCTTAATACTCTTAAAACTTTATTAAAATTTCCAAAAGTCATTTTTGAACCTGAGTACAGTCCCAAAATTTGAAATTTGCAGAGGGGTCCTTTAAGTTTTATTTTCTTGCAATTTAGTCCACCAACTTTCGATTTTTGCATTTTTAAGTCCAAAATTGAAATTTAATCAATTATGCTCGACTTGTCCAGGTTATAAGTCATCCAAAACATGGATTTCAAAGATCATACACATGCATGTCCAATACATACAAGAATTCATCACGTAGAACATTAAATTGTACATGCATGCACCTAAAGTTCAATAAATAGCAATTTTTGAGCAACACTTGAGAAATTTCATGACTTGATACATAAGATTAGAATGCAATACATAAATTATACATCTCAAGTGCTCATGATCAAAACTCTACATACATTTTAACAAAAGCACCTAGAAGTTGAAAGAATTTTTCCACCCACCTTAAATTTGGAAAATTGTGAAATAAAAAGGATAAATTTCACAACTTTGGATGAGGTCACTTAGGTCAGCCCCTAAGTCAAGAAATATCAAAAATTTGGAGTTAGAAAAATGAGAGAAAAATTAAGGAGAAAAAGAAGGAGATAAGAAAATTGGAAAGACTACACTTTACCTTGTGTAGTAGGTGATTTGAAACTAGTTGAAGCTTCAAATTTGGGATTTTTGGTTCAACTCCAAAATCACCTAAGGTCAGCCCCTATTTCTCAAAAATGAAAAAGGGGTGTTAAAATTTGAAAAAAATAGGAAGAAGAAGAAAGAAGGGTTTAGTGTCAATTCTTACCTTGTAGTCCAATTTCTCTACTAATTATTCTTCAAGTCTTCAAATTTCACCACCATGCATGCATGTCTTCAAGTGGTCTTCTAAGTACCTCAAAATCCAAAATTCAAACTTAAATTAAAAAGAGAAGGTGATGAGTAGTAAGATTTTAAGTTGAATTGAGGAGTGAAATTTCTTACCTTGAGATAGGGGTTCAAATTTTTGGTTTTTAACTAAGAAGATTGTTTGTTTTGGTTTAGATGTTTGGAGAAAGAAAGAGTGTTTGATGATAGGAGGAAGATGTTCTTGAAGATATGAAGGTAGGCTTGAAGATGTGAAGAACTTGTGTTTGAATATTTGAAGATGTGAAGAAGTGGTACTTGAAGATATGAAGAACTTATGTTTGAAGGTTTGAAGATGTGAAGAGTTGGTGTTTGAAGATTTGAAAGCTGTGAATGATTTTTAGAGAGATGTTAGAGAGAAGGAGGAGAATTTGCTTGAGAGATGAAATGTGTTGGGTGAAAAATGAATTTTTTTGTTAAAAATGGCCATATTGGTCGTCAAATGGGGAAGAGAGGAGAGATTTTTGTTTAATTTTGTGTCTTGAATTTTGCTTCTTGCATATATGGGAGACATTTTGGTGGCCAAAGGTATGGGCATGGAATGAGTTTGAATGGAATGTTGGGAAGACTCCAACATGTTGGGAAATTTAATAATAAAGAATTTATGTATAAGATGATGTGTATAATATTTTAATTAATGGTATAATTATACACAAGATGACCAATATAAGGTGTAAGTGTACAAGAGTTGGATGATATTTCTACACAAAAATCTCATCATGGCCGTCCACTATAGGGACAATTTGGTAATTCCATATATATTTTTTGTCCCAAATTTCACTACAAGAAAAAACAGGTTTACCTACGAGAAAAATCAGAGGTAAATGTTAAGAAAATTGTAAAGTATAGGTAAAATCATTGTAGGTAAAACCATTGTAGGTAAAATATTTACCTCTGAGAATCTAAAAGTTAGTAAATACCTCTGAGAAAATCTGTTGGTAATTGAAAAACCGCTTGTCTCATCGGTAATTTGTTGGTATAATTTGGGGAAAATGATATTTTTTATTCGTAGGTATTGCAGAGGTAATTGTAAAATTTAGTGATAAAATCATTTCGTCGGTAAATTCACAAGAACTGGAATTTTCTTGTAGTGTTTGATGATAATAGTTTAATAATATCAATCTCCAAAATAATTAGTGATTTCCTTGATCACTTATAAGTCTCATGATCACTTATACTAAATCAAATTCTTAATTCGATCTATAAGGTAAAAGTCTCTAAAATAAATAGTCTCTTAAATTCTAATGTGACTAATAAATACAAAAATAATAATAATGATCAATCAAGTGATCATAAATGCAAAATAGAATTAATAAATGATCATGATCACAAGTAATAAATAAAATAAAATAAAATACAAAATATATATTATTAATATTTACCCGTCAAAGTGACGCGGTAAAATAGTCGATCAATTACATAGACGACAAAAGGATCAATAATAGCTCGGAAAAATCGGGGCTTCACATATATACTACTAATTTTTGCATGTAATTATTTTGTTTTAAAAAATTAAAAAGCATAAAACTTATATATATATATATATATAGATATATATTCATTTCTAATCAAAATTTATCGATTACTTGACAAAGGAAATTTTAAAATTAACATTCCTTGAATTCTCAATCAATTGTGTTAATGGTCTTTAAAATGAAAAGGCAAATTGTACGAAATGACTTACAGGAGACATGGGATATAATTGTATAATAGAGGGACTTTGCATTCATATGGAAGGGCTGCTGTTCTGATTTCAGTAGGTTTAAAGGACAATCGGTTTGGTAATTGCTTATAGCATTTGTATACCACCTCTAGAGGGCACCTATCCAAGATTTGGTACCTGAACAACATTCATCGCTAGGTTTGATGGAGGTAGCGTTCTCCGACAAAAAATTCTTGCACGGTTCCACATTCTCAATGGGAACTTTAGCACAATCAATTGCATCACATTTTCCACTTGCAAATAAAGATAACAAAGCCAAACCAAAAGCAAAAATAGTCTAAGGCATTTATAACTTGTGCAAATAGATATATGTATTCAAAATTTGTGTATTGGATGGTAAAACTTCTAAAGTGATACTACAATTTATACGCATAGCAAAATCGCTTTTTGGCTTCAGTTGAATTTAGGGATGACAATGGATCAAACTCGCGCCGGGCGGGTCCCGATCTAAAACTACAAAATCCGGCCGGTTCGGGCGGGTGCCAGGTCGAATAGGACCCGCCCCACTATTTAATTTTTATTATATTTTTAATATATATCTAGATATATATTTTTGTATTATTTACTTTTAGATTTGATTATTGTATTGATTTTGAACTATTAATAAAAGAAATCTATAAATATTTATGGAGTAAAGTTTGCAATATATGTGTTTAAGACTTCGATTAGCCAGGAAGACATTCACCTAATAATCCTCACAATCATACGTAAATACAGAATCGATTATTATGGTAATTTGATTGGTCCATACGCACAATAAGCATTATTTATGAACTCAATTACACAAATTTTGCAATTTTGTAGGTAATAATAAGTCTATTTTTTAATACCTATTATTGTTTTTGAAAATTTGGCCACAAATACTAAAAAAATAAACTATTGCAATTAAAAATATATTGGCGGGTCTAGACCCGCCTTCGGCTGGTTTTGAGGCGGGACGGGGCGGACGGGTCTTGAGGCGGGCGGGTCCCGGTCTTAGTTTTCCTTGGTGGGACGGGTTCGGGTTTGGCCAAACCCGCCTGTTGTCATCCCTAGTTGAATTATTATTGATCAAAACATAAAAGATAACAATAATTGTGTTATAGCTAGATTACAATAATAATATTATAAAAATCAATAAGTGAAAATGCTTGTAATATATCGTTTTTATCACCAATTTGGTAACCATCAATTAAGTTTTTGTGGAGTTTTTAACTTAATAATCTATATACAATCGTGTTATAGATTGCAGTAATAATATTATGGAAAATAGTAAGTGAGGATGCTAGTAATATATCGATTTTATCACCAATTTGATAACCATCATATTAGTTTTTGTGGACTTTTTGACTTAATAATCTATATATATATAATAGCGAGAAGTCCGAAACAATAATTTTTCCGCTCTTTTTACTTCTTATATTAGGAAACAATTAAAACATAAAAATGGTAAATATTATAAATGTAACGCCCGAAATTTGGAGCCGCTACCCAACGGTAACTCATGCCATTTCTCCCATTTGAGAATATAATCCACAAAATATTTGAGCAATATTAATTCTCGAATAGACATAGTTCTTCAAACCTCTCGGAAACAGAGTCAATAGTCGCATCGGAAATATTATTACAATCCATTTGTCTAATCGAAAGAGGTCTTACGCCCTCTGTTACATCCAACATAGCAATTGTTTATACATGAAATTTAAGGCTAGATCGACGAACTAAGTCAGGGATTAATCATCACTTGGTAGTCTTTGTTGACGTGTTCATAATATGGTGGATCATTAGTTGGCCGTTGAAAAAGGTGGGGGTGAGACAAAAATTCTCGGTGGATGGGTGATCGTGTGTAAGTGTGGTTTATATAGATGCGGGGGAAAACTTGATTATATGAAGAATGCATGATTCATGATGCGTGATTCACAAGCAACATGGTATTCAAAATAATATAGCTTTATATAGTTTGATGAAAATAGTTCATGATCATTCAAGCACTATGAATGCGTCGTAAATAGTTCAAGTAGTGGTTGTGTACGAGTGTAACGCCAACCCAAGAAAGTAGTGGTTGCGCGCACGGAGTGTGACGCAAAACAAGCAAGTAACATTGGAACTGTGTGGATCGGACAACGATTCCTCTGTTCTACCTTATGACTCCCCACGCACGTTTGGCACAAGGCCCATGTCTACCTTATTACTACCCGGGAGACAACTCCAACGATTATGGCTAGCAAGGCCCCAGTGTCATAATCATGATTATACCCAAACTACGACCCGCTTCCTTGGACACTCCGTCCTCGATTGCGGGATTAGGATGATGGGGCCGGAGAGTGGAATAGCAGCCGAGCTGCCCGGTTCCATCCCCGACGTATCCATTCTGACTGTGAGCTCGACACACCAAGTTGACTCAAGCGCAATTAGATTCACGAAGTTCATATCATGTCAACAAGGCAGTCGAGTAAAAGCATGGCGATACATATAAAAGCAGTACAAGATATCAACAAGTTAAGTTTAAATTTGTCCAAAGGTGAGGAAGTCGCCACACGTAGTGCGTATAGTCCGGGGATTTTCAAGAAAAATATGAAAGTATAATTAAATCAGTTCTAGGACTGTATAGAAGAAAATATTTTATTTTGGGGTCCTTGATAAAATGAAAATTTTGTAAATAGTCCCATTTCTTGGAAAAGTACTTATCGAGTCGAAATTGAATAAGTCCTAGTCCCGACCTCGGAAAAATGTAAGGTTAGTTTCTAAATTCCAAAAATTATTCAAAGATTCAGTTTTCAAAGCTTTTGGGTCGATGTTTTTGGAAAATTTCAGTTTGTTCCTTCTTTTGTCGAAACGTCATTTTTGGTCCCGAACTTAAAGGGTATGTTTGGTTAGCATTGAAGTAAACTTTCCCAATTTCTTCCCCCAATCACCAACCAAACATTATATTACGCTTCCGATGCATTTCTCTACTAATACACACATTTCCCAATACATCACATCAAACTCCACTTCCTCCAATCACCTCCAAAAACTTCCCCCAATCACCCCAATCACTAAACAAACATACCCAAAGATTTTGGATCTCACAAACCGGGAGGGCTTTTGATGTGATTCTAATTTTACAATATCATGTATAACAGTAGTATATTGGGACAAAAGCATTTTTGAAATAGGGTCGGTTTAAGTCCCTTAATTTTTACAAATTCGATTTCTAGTCCAAAAACTTGGTTTTTGCCCTTAAGGGTTTATTTGGTGTTCGTTTGTTATGAACATTGAATCATGAGTTCAAAATGTTATAAAAACAAGGTTATCTAAATTCTCAGGTGTCCGAGATGTACTTTTTCCTGAAATTTCATTTTGGTCCTTTAAAATTGGAATTGTTTTACACTTTAGTACTTAAAGTTTAACAAATCGGTTTTCTCAACCCAAACCACTTTAACCTTTTAAAATTTCTCAAAATATAGGTTTTTCAGTTTGAGAAATTCAAAATTTTGAAATTTTAGAGGGGTCCCTGAACAGATTTTAAAAATTCATTTATTCCCCTTAAACTTTCAAGTTTCCATAATTGAGTCTCTAAAATTTCAAGTAAGGGTTTTCTTCTCTCAAAACCTTTAAACTATTAATATAAACTTAAAATATTAAATTTTAAAATTAACACAATCCAAAATTTCAAAATTTATAGATTGGTCCTTGGATAGTTTTTAAAATTATGGTTTAGTCCTCAACTTTGTAAAAATTACAAAAATGGCATATTTGTTCAAATTTGAGCACAAGGTAATATTTTCCAGAATATACATCAAGTATAGAACATGATTTTGAGCATATAACATATTTATTTACACATTAATCAAGAGTTGAACAAGAAATTAAGATATATATGCAAATATGTCCCTATTGTGCAAGAACCCAAAATCATGCTCGTTTTTGTGAAACTTCTTGAACTTGATACGTATATAAACAAATACATGTAATATGTATATATATAGAAATTTAAATAAAACATTTTCATGTACTACATGCATTTTATGAAAATTATTTGCCTATTTTTGAAAGATTTTTCACCCACCTCGTAGTAGTCTTTCTCGGTTGGTTTAAAAATGGAGTCTTCTTCCTTGTATCAACTTCCTGACTTAAGCTCTTGAAGTCAGCCCCTAAATGGTATCCAAACCATATTTTGGTGTTAAAATTAAAGTCTCAAGTCCAAAGAAAATATACTAGGACCAAATGGCTACTACTTACCTCAATGTCTTCAAGTAGTCTCTAAAAATGGAAATTTTCCTTCAAGCTTCTAACCTCAACTTGAGATGGTGTAGGTCAGCCCCTAAGCTCCAAAAATTCATATCCTTGAGTTAAAATTTAATTCTTCATGTTGTCAAGAGAGAATACTAAAACCATAATTTTCTCACCTTAAAATGTGTAGTCTTGAATTTCCTCTTCAAGCTTGTAGTCAAGTCTAAGACTCTTAATTCTTCAAGAAAATTCCTCTAGGAGTACCTCAAGAAGAAGGATTCATCATGTTAGGTAGGAGTTGGAAGTTTCAAGAGGATAAAAATCAAAATGGAAAAGAAGAATTTTCTTACCTTAGTTGTTGGAATTTTTGATTCTATGAGAGCAAAATGAAGAGGACTTTTGTGTTTTTGTGTTTTTAGTGTTAGAGTGAAATTGTGTTGGAAGAGTTTGAGAGTTGTAAGAGGATGAGATGAATTTTTCTTCCTTAAGCTTGTAAGGACCAATTTTTGTGTAAGAGTTGGAGGAAGATTTGTGTTTTGTTTTGGTTAAATGATGAGTTAGGATAATAATTGGGGAAATTAGGACATAAATTAATAGCTAGGTTACTTTCTTAGGGACAATTGGCCAAAAGCTAGGTTTTAGGGGAATCATTTTGTTTTGTTTGACCAAGATGTAGTGGGATTTGTAGAGAAACTTTTAAATTGTAGGCTTGCAAGATATAAAATAAAATAGAAATGAATTTATCAAAATTGTTTTTTTGTCCAATAATTAACTAGTTGGGAGATACAAAATGACAAAAATAGTTGTAGAAAATTAAGTTATTTTTCCCATTTAAGGTGGTAATTTCGAAAATTAGGGAAAAAAGAAAAAATATTTGGTTTCTTTTCTTTATAAAATTGAGCGAAAAAAATAAAATGTATAAATATCCATAATTAAATATTTAGAAATTTAAAATGAAGATGTGAAATAAGAAATGTGTATTCCAAAAATAAATTGGAAATTGCTTGCGATGAATTATAGAATAAGAAGAAATATTTGAATAATGATTGGAATATACTCCTAAATTATTGGAGTCTAATATTTCTAAAGTCGCATTAACCGATCAAGTATTAGTACTATAGGAGAATATAAAATCATTAAGCTCGAATATAAGGAAGACGTAATTCACATTGGAAGAAATAAATAAAAATCGAGTTGCGTGTCATTAATAATGGGTTCGTGTTACTTAACAAAATAAATAAATCACTATACAACGTCGTATCTCACGTTGCTAAAATTTGGGGCGTCACATTCACCCCTCCTTAAAAGAATTTGGTCCCCAAATTCCTCGTAAAATAGTTTTACGTATTGTCTTCACATATCGTCTTCCATTTCCCATGTGGCGTCTTTATCTTGATCATGCGTTTGCCATACTACCTTGACCATTGGGATCTCTTCTTCTAAATTGGCGTACTTGTCTATCGATGATTCATATCGATTTCTCGGTGTATGACAAATTCTCTATTATAGGTGGGATTTCTCTCTGTGATAATGTGTTCTTTTCCTTAACGGAGACACGAAACACGTCATGCATACCAGCTATTGGAGGCGGAAGTTCAATCCCGATAAGCCGACTTCCCGACTCTCTTAAGTTTCTTATACGGCCCAATGTATCTCGGGCTCAACTTCCTCCCTGTTGTCTTTGCTTTAATCTCGCACAACAACTAAGGTCTCACGAAATATTAGCCCAAAATATTTGGTGTTCGCTCTCATCGAATCCCATACTCTCAACTTTTCTAGGAATTTCCATTCCCTAATCATCGATCTGGCGATGTTGGCCTTTCATCTTAAGGTATCCGCCACTACATTTGCTCTCCCAGGTGGTACTTGGATATCAAAATGATAGTCTTTGATTAGCTCCATCAAACTTATTAGTCTCAAATTGAGATCCTTCCGGGAGGACAATTATATCAAACTCTTATGATTTGTGAAAATGGTGAATATTACTTTGTATAAGTAGTGTCGCCACTCTTTAATGCGAACACTATTGCCGCCAATCCCGGATCGTGCGCCAAGTAGTGACCTCATACGGTTTGAGCTTTTGTGAGGCATAAACAATTTATTTCCCTTTTGCATAAGTACGCACTCAATCCTTCTCTTCACACATCACCATAAACGACAAACCCTTTTTGTTCCGCTCGTGAGGGCTAAGGCACTATATGTCCCAGAAATGTGATTTCCTTAAGCTATAATTTGCACATGCCAAACTTGGTATAAAACTTGTGTTCTCGTAGTGCTTCCAACCACAATTGTCAAATGATGTTCGTGATCCTTCCGGACATGGAGTACACAAGTATGTCATTGTTAAAAATCACTACGAATTAATCATAGTAAGGTAGGAAGACTCGGTGCATCGGTCCACGATTGTTGTGGAGCATTTGTCAATCGAATGGTATCACTATCAACTCGGAGTGACCATACCTATTTGGAAAGGTTGTCTTAGGTATGTGTCCGTCCTTAATCTTCTATCGATAGTATCCTTGTTGTGGATTGAATTTTAAGTACACTATGACTCCCTGTAGTTGGTCGAATAGTTCATCGATCGTCAAAAGGGGGTAATTATTTTTTATGGTCACTATTTGTTAAGACCATGATAGTCTATGCATAGTCTCGGTGCCCTTATCCCTATAATTAATCCATAGTGACTGAAATTAAGTCATAGTCGACTCAATGAACTAACAACTAATTCAAATATTAGACGAGTATCTAAATCACAATGGTAGTCCGAATAATCTCGAGAATGTCATTATACGATGTTAGTGAACAATAGCCATCATAACTTAGAGAATACTTTGTGGTAACATCTAGTCGAGATCTTGTAATAGTCAAATCCTCAACGTATCTTATTCGTTATACCTAAACCACAAGTCAAGTTTCCATACTTAAACTTGTACAAGTATTTGGAGAATGAATAACACAAGGGTACTATCATCGATAATTATACTTAGTGAGTCCCCTACTATAATTTCCCAAAGTAATATCATTAGGTATCTAGATCCCATAATATATCACATCCAAATCATATACTTATCAAGAGATAACCTCATATCCTTCAAGTCTCATCATATCTAGCATTATAATCTCCAAATCACGGATTTTCTAAATCACCTAGCGTCAAACAGAGGAATATTCGGATATCTTAACACTATAACAATCCAAAAGAGTTCAAATATTCATTCAACTTAGGTCATCTAGTAGCGGTACACAATCCAAGGTCATAAGAACCTATCTCGGGTCAGCTCGGTGTAAGTTTTCTCCTTACAAACCGAGCTCGATACCATCCGTAACGCCCCATAAATTTGGAGCCGCTACCCAACGGTAACTCATGCCGTTCTCCCATTTGAGAATATAATCCACAAAATATTTGAGCAATATTAATCCTCGAATAGACATAGTTCTTCAAACCTCTCGGAAACAGAGTCAATAGTCGCGTGAAATATTATTACAATCCATTTGTCTAAGCGAAAGAGGTCTTACGCCCCTCCATTACATCCAACATAGCAATTGTTTATACATGAAATTTAAGGCTAGATCGATGAACTAAGTCTAGGGATTAATCTGTCACTTGGTAGTCTTTGTTGACGCGTCTTCATAATATGGTGGATCATTAGCTGGCCGTTGAAAAAGGTGGGGGTGAGACAAAAATTCTCAGTGGATGGGTGATCGTGTGTAAGTGTGGCTTATATAGATGCAGGAAAATAGTTATATGAAAAATGCATGATTCATGATGCGTGCGTCACACGCGATTCACAAGCAACATGGTATTCAAAATAATATAGCTTTATATAGTTTGATGAAAATAGTTCATGATCATTCAAGCACTATGAATGCGTCGTACATAGTTCAAGTAGTGGTTGTGTGCGGAGTGTAACGTCAACCTAAGCAAGTAGTGGTTGCGCACGGAGTGTGACGCCAACCCAAGCAAATAACATTGGGCGTGTGGATCGGACAACAATTTCTCTATTCTACCTTATGACCCCCACGCACGTTTGGCACAAGGCCTATGTCTACCTTATTACTACCCGGGGAGACAATTCCAACGATTATGGCTAGCAAGGCCCCAGTGTCATAATCATGATTATACCCAAACTACGACCCGCTTCCCTTGGACACTCCGTCCTCAATTGCGGGATTAGGGCGATGGGGCGAAGAGTGGAATAGCAAAATTGAGCCGCCGGTTCCATCCCGGGGCGTATCCACTCCGATCGTGAGCTCGACACACCAAGTTGACTCAAGCACAATTAGATTCACGAAGTTCATATCATGTCAACAAGGCATTCGAGTAAAAGCATGGTGATACATATAAAAGCAAGTTACAAGATATCAACAAGTTAAGTTTAAATTTGTCCAAAGGCGAGGAAGTCGCCACGCGTAGTGCGTATAGTCCGGGGATTTTCAAGAAAAATATGGAAGTATAATTAAATCATAATTAAATCAGTTCTAGGATTGTATAGAAGAAAATATTTTATTTTGGGGTCCTTGATAAAAAGAAAATTTTGTAAATAGTCCCAATTCTTGGAAAAAGTACTTATCGAGTCGGAAATTGAATAAGTCCTAGTCCCGACCTCGGAAAAATGTAAGGTTAGTTTCTAAATTCCAAAAATTATTCAAAGATTTAGTTTTCAAAGCTTTTGGGTCGATGTGTTTTGGAAAATTTAAATTTGGTCCCTTCTTTTGTCAAAACGTCATTTTTGGTCCCCAACTTAAAGATTTTGGATCTCACAAACCGGGAGAGATTTTGATGTGATTATAATTTTAAATATCATGTATGATAGTAGGATATTGGGACAAAAGCAGTTTTGAAATAGGGTCGGTTTAAGTCCCTTAATTTTTATAAATTCGATTTCTAGTCCAAAAATTTGGTTTTTGCCCTTAAGTGTTCATTTGGTGTTCGTTTGTTATGAAAATTGAATCATGAGTTCAAAGTGTTATAAAAACAAGGTTATTTAAATTCTCGGTGTCCGAGACGTACTTTTTCTGATATTTCTTTGGTCCTTTAAAATTGGAATTGTTTTACACTTTAGTACTTAAAGTTTAACAAATCGGTTTTCTCAACCCAAACCACTTTAACCTTTTAAAATTTCTCAAAATATAGGTTTTTCAGTTTGAGAAATTAAAAATTTCGAAATTTTCAGAGGGGTCCTAGAACAGAGTTTTTAAAAATTCATTTATTCCCCTTAAACTTTCAAGTTTCCACATTTGAGTCTCTAAAATTTCAAGGATGGGTTTTCTTCTCTCAAAACCTTTAAACTATTAATATTAACTTAAAATATTAAATTGTACAATTAATACAGTCCTAAATTTCGAAATTTATAGATTGGTCCTTGGGCGATTTTGAAATTGCGTTTAGTCCTCAACTTTGCGAAATTGAATAAATAGCATATTTGTTCAAATTGAAGCGCAATGTCACGCCCAGGCACGGGACGCGCGACGACGATCAACCACTTAAATAGAAATAAACCCAACCGTGCAGACAAATGATACAACAATCTCAAGTGAAAAGCAGTCTAAAGCAAATGGAAATAAAATAAGTAAAGTACGAATTACATCTTAAGGTCCAATCAACATCCAAATACATCCGACATAATAACTTGAATAAGTTTACGAGGCCAAAACTAAAACATAAGGTAAAGTACAATGTCCAAATCTTAAACGTCAAAGGGTTCTACGCCCTTAAATTACGATCAAAGAGAGAAAAGAGTAGGGGATAAACGGAAGTCCAACATCGGTAAAAGTACATGAAATAAGAACAATCATCGGAAAAAGGTGCAAGATCGACGGGCGGGGGTGAGGGTCATCAACGTGGGCGGTTCGACATCTTCAACATAGTCCCCATTAGAAAATAGGAGGGGATGAGACAGAAATCTCGAGTGGATGGGGTGATCGTGTGCAAGTGAGGCGATATATAGTTAATGCGGCTTGTTGAAAACGCGCGTGAGATATGATGCATGAATTCACACACGATCCACAAGCGTCGTGATAAAATATATTTAAGTAATATACTTATACGATTTAAGAAAAAACGATTCGTGGTCACACAGCACTATATGATTCAGCAAGACGGGTAGGATTGCGTGCGGAATGTAACGCCAATCCTATGCAAGACAATAATGGTTGCGTCACGGATTTGTAGCGCCAACCAATGCAAGACAAATAATGGTTGCGTACAAATTTGTAGCGCCAACCAATGCAATACAAGTAGCGATTCATGCATGATTTGTAGCGCCAACCAAATGGGTCCGATTAACTCGGAATCGTGTGGATGGAACAACGATTCCTTCGTTCTTCCTTGTAACTCCTCGAGCAAGATGGTCCAAGACTGTCACCTTATCGCTCCATAGGCAAAGACAAAATCCACACTTTGGAGCTAGCAAGGCTTGGATTTGTCATAATCATGATTATACCTCAATACTACGACCCACTTCCCTTGGACAAACTCCGTCCCTCGATTTGCGGGATTAGGGCGATGGGGGGGGAAGAGTGGAATAGCAATCGAGCTGCCGGTTCCATCCCGACATATCCATTCCGATCGTGAGCTCGACACACCAAGTTGACTTAGGCGGGAAAGTAAATACAAGTTCAGGTAGTCAACCAGGCAGTCGAGTATTATTGATTCAGGGAAGCAGTTCAGGAAAGTTTTCGAAAAACGCGAGTGGCAATTATGGCGTTGGTGGAGTTATTGGATGAAGACGATTATCGGAAGGATAAGCAACCTTCGATATCTTGAAAGATTAGGTGGAACATAAGTCCCGTTATAGATTCAAAATCGCAAGGCGAGGAAGTCGTTCGCGATCGGTATTAATCGGTCAAGACGATCCGATAAGTCAAGGGTTTTTGAGAAAATAAAATATTTTAATTTAATAATTAAAATCAGAGGGTCCAGGGCTATTTTGGTAAAAGAAAAATAATTTGAATTAGGTCCTTGATAAAAAGAAAATTTTCAATTAGCCCCGTTTTGTGAAAACTATACTTTTGGGTTAAAATTTGAATAATTAAATATCCCGACCTTGAAAAATTGTGAGGTCAGTTCCTAAATTCTCCAAATTGTTCTGAGATTCAGGTTTTTAATGTTTTGAGGTCGAGTTTTTATAAAATTCTCACATTGGCCCCAAATTTGTTAAAATTATCATTTCGGGCCTTATATTTAAAATAATCGGAACTCACAAACCGGAAGGGATTTTTTACTGTGATTCTAGTTGGAAACTGTCACTAAGGTTAGTAGGATATTGGAACAAAAGCAGTTTTTAAAAGAAATAAGTGTAGGTCCCTTAACTTTTGAAAATCTCATTTTTGTCCCATTTTGAAATAATTGCCTTTAAGGCTTTTAGGGGTCCAATTGTTATGAAATTTGAACCTTGGGTCCAAAATATAATTAAGTTATAGTTAAATTAGTATTACAGGTGCATGGGCTGCATAAGTCCTGGAAATTTCATTTGGGTCTTCAAGTTTAATCTTTTTCACTTTAGTCCCTCAATTTTAGTAAAATTACTTTCCAAGCTCTAAACACTTGGATTTTTGGAATACATTTAAAATATGTCATTTCCAGTCCCTTAAGAGTGAAAATTTAAAATTTTAAAATTAAGGTCTGGTATAGTTTCAAAAATTTCAAAGTAGCCCTTAAACTTCTAAAATTTTACAATCTAGTCCTTGGGCTTTTAAAGGTTGGTTTTTTTATCTTAAAACTCTTAAAACTTTATTAAAATGTCCAAAAGTCATTTTTGAACCTGAGTACGGTCCCAAAATTCGAAATTTGTAGAGGGGTCCTTTAAGTTTTATTTTCTAGCAATTTAGTCCACCAACTTTCTATTTTTGCATTTTTAAGTCCAAAATTGAAATTTAATCAATTATGCTCGACTTGTCCAGGTTATAAGTCATCCAAAATATGGATTTCAAAGGTCATACACATGCATGTCCAATTCATACAAGAATCCATCACATAGAACTTTAAATTGTACATGCATGCACCTAAAGTTCAATAAATAGCAATTTTGAGCAACACTTGAGAAATTTCATGACTTGATACACAAAATTGACATGAAATACATAAATTATACATCTCAAGTGCTCATGATCAAAACTCTATATGCATTTTAACAAAAGCACCTATAAGTTGAAAGAATTTTTCCACCCACCTTATAAATTGAATTGTTGGTGAAAAAAAAAAAAGAAGGAGAATCACACTTGGTAACAAGGTCACTTGGGTCAGCCCCTAAGTCAAAATATACAAGAAGTTTTGAGTTAGTAATGAAGAATTGAAATAAGGAGGAAAAAAAAGAGAAGGAATAGGCCAAAGGTACCAAACTTACCTTGTGTAGTTGAAAGTTGTAATCAAAATATGAAGAGTCTCTAAAATAAATTTGATCACTTCTTAGCCAAGGCTCCAAGGTCAGCCTCTAATCACCTCAAAAATGAAATTTTGGTGTCAAAATTCGAAAATAAAAAGGGAAGAAGAAGAAGGTGACAATGCTCCAATTTTACCTTGATATCTTGTTTTCTAGTGATGGTTGAAAGTCCTTTCAAGCTTGTCTCCAATCTTCTTAATGACTCCAACTTAAAACTTCTAAGTAAACCTCAAAATGAAAAACAAACTTAAATTAGTAGGGAATGAGGTAGGCTTGAAGATTTTAAGAGATGAATTGGATGAAGAAGATGAAAAAATAAATTCTCATACCTATGTACTTGGTATTTTTGGTCCTTTTGCTCAAAAATAGAGAAGCCTTTGTTTGTTGTTTGAGATGAGAAATATGTCTAAGTGTTGGAATGAAGTGGAGAGACTGGATGGGGAATGAAAATGAATTATCCTCCCCTTCTCCTTGCCTTGACCGAAAGTTACACATAAACACACACAATTTCTATATTTTTTTTTTTTGTCCTACTAGCTTGTTGGCGTGTCTTACATGGGGGACAAAAATGGGTCAAGGGAATGGGTTGGTCAAGTTTGGATGTTTGAATGGGATAAATAATGGAGAAGGTGGGACATTAAACAATTGAAGAGTAAAGAATGAGTAAGTGGGAATATTACACATATTAATGTTTGAATGAGTATTAAAAAAATAGTTTGGCTTGTATTTTGTCCCCTAAATTTCACCATGGACGTCCATTTCATGGCAATGCTCTCAATTTCATTTTTTTGTCCATAAGTTGATAATAATTGGTATAGATTATCAAGTCCAAAAATCCACTTATTAATCCCACAATCACTTATCATAAGTCAAGCTCCTTATTCTATAGGCTATATATCACTTATGTGATAAATAATCTAAGTTATAAGGTGTTTAATAATTCCCAAGTAGTATCATCACTTATCTTCTAAGGTACTAAATAAAATTAAAACCAATTGCACAAGTCAAAAATATCAATCAAGCAATTAATTAAATTATAAAATTATTTTGAAATATATAAATACAATTTTCGGAAATAAAAACAAATATATATATATAAATACAATTTTCGAAAATTAAAAAAATATATATAAATATAATTTTCGAAAATTAAAATATATATATATATAAATGAATATTTATTTTACTATAAGAAAATTAATAGCTAGTAGTTAAGAAAAGAAATCCAATCGATCAATGTAACACATTAAAAGTTGAAAGAAATCGACAATCGTGAAAGAAGTGAAAATAGGTGTTATTAGTATACCCCATAAAATAAAAATAATTCCAAGTATAATGATGTATCTACTAGTTAAGTCAAGTAGTAGGTAATTTAACAAAATAAAGTATGAGACACTTGCTATTTCAATATAAAAGTTGTATTTTTGTATAAGGTAAATATCAAGTACTATTGTTTCGAAAATATAATGTTTACTAAATGATCTTTCAAGGCAAATATATTGTATTTTTAAAATATTAATTTAGGAGTAGATAGTTTTCAAAGATCATTAAGATGAAATAGATAACCGATGCTAAATTCATTATCATAATATGAATCGCAAACCAAATAGTAAATATAAAAATAAATTATCGGAATATTTAATCTTGTATCGGAAAAAGGATAGAAAAACAATAATAATAATACCCGCAATCGTGTCGCCCACGATTGAAAAATCTGAGCTCTCACACGCAAGGTAATATTTTCCAGATTATATATCAAGTATAGAACATGTTTTGAGCATATAACACATTTATTTACACATTAGAGTTGAACAAGAAATTAAGATATATATGCAAATATGTCCATATTGTGCAAGAACCCAAAATCATGCTCGTTTTTGTGAAACTTCTTGAACTTGATACGTATATATAAAAATACATGTAATATGTATATATATAGCAATTTAAAACATTTTCATGTACTACATGCATTTTATGAAAATTATTTGCCTATTTTTGAAAGATTTTTCACCCATCTCGTAGTAGTCTTTCTCGGTTGGTTTAAAAATGGAGTCTTCTTCCTTGTATCAACTTCTTGACTTAAGCTCTTGAAGTCAGCCCCTAAATGGTATCCAAACCATATTTTGGTGTTAAAATTAAAGTCTCAAGTCCAAAGAAAATATACTAGGACCAAATGGCTACTACTTACCTCAATGTCTTCAAGTAGTCTTTAAACATGGAAATTTTCCTTCAAGCTTCTAACCTCAACTTGAGATGGTGTAGGTCAGCCCCTAAGCTCCAAAAATTCATATCCTTGAGCTAAAATTTAATTCTTCATGTTGTCAAGAGAGAATACTAAAACCATAATTTTTCACCTTAAAGTGTGTAGTCTTGAATTTCCTCTTCGAGCTTGTAGTCAAGTCTAAGACTCTTAAATTCTTCAAGAAAATTCCTCTAGGAGTACCTCAAGAAGAAGGATTCATCATGTTAGGTAGAAGTTGGAAGTTTCAAGAGGATAAAAATGAAAATGGAAAAGAAGAATTTTCTTACCTTAGTTATTGGAATTTTTGATTCTAGGAGAGCAAAATGAAGAGGACTTTTGTGTTTTTTTTTGTTTTTAGTGTTAGAGTGAAATCGTGTTGGAAGAGTTTGAGAGTTGTAAGAGGATGAGATGAATTTTTCTTCCTTAAGCTTGTAAGGACCAATTTTTGTGTAAAAGTTGAAGGAAGATTGGTGTTTTGTTTTTGGTTAAATGATGAGTTAGGATAATAATTGGGGAAATTAGGACATAAATTAATAGCTAGGTTACTTTCTTAGGGACAATTGGCCAAAAGCTAGGTTTTAGGGGAATCATTTTGTTTTGTTTGACCAAGATGTAGTGTGATTTGTAGAGAAACTTTTAAATTGTAGGCTTGCAAGATATAAAATAAAATATAAATGAATTTATCAAATTTTTTTTGGTCCAATAATTAACTAGTTGTGAGATACAAAATGACAAAAATAGTTGTAGAAAATTAAGTTATTTTTCCCATTTAAGGTGGTAATTTCAAAAATTAGGAAAAAAAAAAAAAAAATATTTGGTTTCTTTTCTTTATAAAATTGAGCGAAAAAAATAAAATGTATAAATATCCATAATTAAATATTTAGAAATTTAAAATAAAGATGTGAAATAAGAAATGTGTATTCCAAAAATAAATTGAAAATTGGTTGCGATGAATTATAGAATAAGAAGAAATATTTGAATAATGATTGGAATATACTCCTAAATTATCGCGGTCTAATATTCTTAAAGTCGTAGTTAACCGATCAAGTATTAGTATTATAGGAGAATATAAAATCATTAAGCTCGAAAATAAGGAAGACATAATTGACATTGGAAGAAATAAATAAAAATCGGGTTGCGTGTCATTAATAATGGGTTCGTGTTACTTAACGAAATAAATAAATCACTACACAACGTCGTATCTCACGCCGCTAAAATTTGGGGCGTCACAAGAAATCCTTAGATTAGGAAAATATCATAAGAAAATCTTTGTAATTATATAAATTAGGAAAACATTTAAAAAAATTGTAAATGGTATTCCTACTTTATATGTATATAAATTAGAAAAATATCATAAATGGTATTCCTATTTTATATATATAAAAATAGGAAAATTTTATAAATGGTATTCGTACTTTATACCAAAAATGTGTCTATACGATCAATTTTATCTATATAATATATATATTATAAAAATTATAATAATATTTCACTATAATTAATATTATATCACTATATGTAAGTTCTGTTCATGTATATTACAATGATTATGTTAATTCCATACATCATAACTTCATTCAATATATTATTATTTGTTTCAATGGTGTCAATATTTTTGTACAATGTAATATTAACTAATCAAGTTTTAAATTCTAATGACTATTAAAATTTTTCTAAATTATTTAATAGTTAAAATAGACGAAATATGAATTTATGTATCTTTACCATTGAATTAACAATTGATTTTGTGTTCGAGAGAATTTTTTGGCGACTTATTATTTATGCTACATCCTCTTATAGTTATACTACTTAAATTGCATTAGTGAGACAATTTGACATTGTTGATCCTAAATTCAAGCATAATCATCAAATATGGCTTCATCTTCATGTTATCCTCTATTTCTATTTTCATCAAGTGTCATGTCAAAGATCGACAATATTGAACTCAAATTCAGTAATACCACGAAACCAAAATACTAGGATGTTGTACACATGGGAAAATCCGGTTGGCCCATTTTTTTCGATCCTTCGAGAAAAAGATTCATTCTCTTCATCAATGAAGAAGCCCCCACAAGTGCTATATGATTTAATATTTGGTATAAGTGATAAAATAAATATTTTTTTGGAAAATATCAGGTTATACAATAACTATGTTTTGTTTCACCTCTATGGGAGAAAAAATGGATTCGAGCATGCACGGGAAATTCTCCTTGAGTTTTCAATTGCATGGTCGAACTATCATTTGATTGAAAGTCTCTTTGCTAGAAGAAGGTTTTACGCCTAAATTTGCTTGACTTTGTATTTATGACACCGAGGATAAAGTCCAAAATTGAATGAATTCGGTTGGGAATGTATTTAATTTAATATTTCTCTAAAATTATATCAAACATAAGAGATCATTTAAGGTGAGCTTGGTATTGTATTACGTTTTCATGCAATAATAACAAATTGTAATAAATTCCTCATGCAGAACAATGATGAGATTTTACGATTTACAGTCAAATCATACTTGAACTCAAAGCCATGATAGATGAATACATTAGTTTGGCAAGGTCGTTTAGAATGGCGAGAGAAAAATTGCCGATGAAGGTATTTTGGACGTGAGATTGCAACTTATTAGTAGAAGAGACGAGGATACAATGAGGTACAATTTGCCTTTAGTTTTAAACCGTTTCATTAGTTGTGGGCAATTTTAATTAATCAATGGGTGACAGAGATATCATAGTAGAGATTTAAACCTGGGAAGTTGAAATGTATCAATAAATTGCACCCTATGTATCATGGTTTACAATACCCATTGTTGTTTTCTTATGGTGAAGACGGTTGCAAGGAAGATATATTTTTTGTTTCAAACTAGAACACCCACTAATGGAGGTTGAAAAAGGGTTAGCCAAAGGGAGTTCTTTGCATACCGGTTGTATGAAAGAGGCATTGCATTTCCACCATCCTATTAAGTCAAAGATTGACACAAAAATTGATTGTAGATGGATACACGATAGTTGAGTCATCAAAATTATGGTATATCGAACCCATCATAAACAACTATGTAGTGAAATGTACAAGGGGATTGCCGATGCTCCGATACAATGTGAAACAAACCCTGTAGTTTGGGAAATCGAGTTGTGATGCCTCATTCATTTATCGGTGAGAGCACACTACCAAGATGCAATGACAATTTGCGGATGGCGGTGATACCCTGACTGTTCATAACTTTCACTTGCAATCTAAAGTGGCCAGAGATTGTTCATTTTGTTGAAAGAAAAAATCTTAGAGCTGATGATCAACCTGATATTCTAGATCGGATTTTCAAAGTGAAATTGGACGGTTTTGTGAGAGATTTACGATGCAACAAATTTTTTGAAAATGTTATTCTTGGTGAACATATCCTTACTAATTACACAAATTTTATCATTGAATATATATTTTAATAATAGATATTTAATTTCTTTTAAACCTAAAATATTTAAAATAATTTGTTTTGTAGTGATTTACACAAAGTGGAGTTCCAAAAGAGAGACCTTCCTCATGCTCACGTTCTTCCTTTTTTAAGCAAAAGAAGATAGATACCCGAATGCAAATGATATTGATCGAATCATTTCTGGTGAAATTCTAGATGAGATATCAGTCATGTGTACAATCTTTGCTATGCAAGATTTCATGATTCATGGTCCTTGTGGTCAACTAAGAAAGTCTTCTTCTTGCATGTTAGATGATAAGTGCACCAAGCATTTCCCAAAGAGATTTATAGAATCTACTTATATCAATGGTTTATTTGTGGACGCCCGAATTTTAGTGACGTGAGATACAACGTTGTGTAGTGATTTTGTTTGTTTGGTTAAGTAACACGAACCCATTATTAATGAAACGCGACCGCCTTTTTTACTTATTCTTCCAACGTCGATTCGTCTTTCTCATTTTCGAGCCTAACAATTTTATATTCTCCTCTAGTATTAATACTTGATCGATTGACTACGACTTTAGAAATATTAGACCCTCGATAATATAGGAGTATATTCCAATCCTTATCCTAATAGTTCACCTTATTCTATAAAATATTTCCAAACAACTTTCTATTTATTTTGTGAAAATATATATTTTATTATTTCACATCCTTATTTTAAACTCCTATCTATTTATCTATGTACACTTGTATTCCCCCTCCTCTCAATTTTATACAAGACAAGAAAAAAAAACCAAAATTTCATCATCAAACCCCCATGTTTTCAGCCCTTATGTGATTTGAGAGAAAATATACCATTTTTTGTCAACACAATATTTTTTGAGCAAATGCGCAATCGGATTCTTTGAGCAACACCCGCATTGTACATCAATAGAAATGGAAAAGTGGTGGAAGTTCTTATGGGCAATGAATATACCTCCGAAAATAAAAAATTTCGGTGGCGGGCTTCACATAATTTACTAGTGTCAAAAGAGAATTTACGGGACCACCATGTTCCAAATGAGAAGGGGTTGTGAGCTATGTCAATATATCATGGATGATACAACGCATGCAATCTTCTATTGCCCGACATTGAGGAAGATGTGGAAAAACTCAGTTTTACGGGAACTCTGAAATAAACACAGACTAGAAATATTTTGGAAGTGGGATGTTGGATGAGTAAGTTGAAGGAAAAGGAGTTCGAGCTGTTCGCATGCATAACCTGGGCCGTATGGAAGGAGAAACAAGCATATCTCCATGATCGAGAAGGTAAGAAGTTGAGTGATTCGGCGAACTGGATAGAGCCCTTTCTTAGTGCCTTCCACCACGCAAATTTTGCGGACAAAATACAGGGGCGGCCTCAACAGAGAAAAGCGAAGGAAAATGGAAGAAACCAAGAAGAGGGTGGTATAGAGTAGATGTTGATGCATGCTATAACACTAAGGAAAATAGATTTGCAATAGGAGGATTAATCAGAGATGATGAAGGAAAGGTTTGCTGTGCTTTTGGGAAAAAAGTTAATGACATGGGGTCGGTTTGAATGAGGAATTACAAGCTTTGGAGATGGGATTACACCAAGCGAGGGATAATGGCCTAACACCTCTTCAGTCACGTCGGATTCACTAGTAGCCGTGCAGCGGTCATGGACGCGGATGAAGATTTCGGTCATAATGGATTTTTAATTGCAGAAATTCGAGTTGCTAGCAACTCGGGCGGAACCACGATCAGCCACGTCCAGAAGAATAGCTAATAGAGTCTGCTCATAGTTTAGCTAATTTTGCTTCTTTTACTCCATTACCATTTGTGTGGATGAATGGAGATTTTCCTATCTGGTTGGAGGAAATTGTATTTTTGATATTTCGATGAATTAATAAAAGCAATAATTTTCTCTCGGTAAAAAAAAAAAACAATATTTTACTTTCAATCAAAAAACCTATCAACTTACTACCCAAACATTTCGGTCATTAAGGAAAAAGGGGAAAGAATCAATCTAAAAAGTTATCCTACTACATTAAAAAATTCACCTAAGAAACCTATTAATATAATTAATCCACAAGAACAAAAAAAAAACAAATTTAACCCCTACACCTCTTAACCTTTCGGCCATAGTGAAATAGGGGGGAATCAAATTTTATTTTTTTTCTCCCCACAAGATTAACCAATAATTAGACCAAAAAAAAAAGAAAAAGAAAATTCCCAAATGTTAGCAATTTTCGTTCATTATAGGTTGAGGTGGAATCAAAGTTTTATTTTTTTCACAACACTTATTCAAACTCTCCTAACACTCTTTCATCTCCATACTTAGAATAAAACACAAGACTTGCTCACATTTCCTCTCTAAGGACCAAATTTTTCAAGCATAAGGTAAGAAAATTTTTACTTCCTCCAACTCCATTTTTCTTCTCAAATTCTCAACTTCATACATTCACCTTCTAATCATGTTGAATCCTTCTCATTGAGGTACTCCTAGTGGATTATTTCTTGAAGAATTAGAGATCTAGACTTGACTACAAGCTTGTAGAAGAAATTCAAGACTACACACTTTAAGATAAGAAATTATGGGTTTAGTATTTTTCTCTTGACATCGTAAGGGATTAATTTTTGACTCAAGGATATAAATTTTTGGAGCTTAGGGGCTGACCTACACCATCTCAAGTTGAGGTTAGAAGCTTGAAGGAAAATTTCCATTTTTAGAAACTACTTGAAGAGA
Organism: Rehmannia glutinosa; assembly: GCA_016081115.2. Taxonomy (NCBI): domain Eukaryota; kingdom Viridiplantae; phylum Streptophyta; class Magnoliopsida; order Lamiales; family Orobanchaceae; genus Rehmannia; species Rehmannia glutinosa. The sequence continues at coordinate 294,706 of JABTTQ020001372.1, forward strand.
TTGAGGTAAGTAGTAGCCATTTGGTCCTAGTATTTTTCTTTGGACTTGAGACCTTAATTTTAACACCTAAATATGGTTTGGATAACATTTAGGGGCTGACCTTCAAGAGCTTGAGCCAAGAAGTTGATCTTTGTGAGGCTCGAATTTTAACAACGTGAGATACGGTGTTATGTGGTAATTATTTATTCGACTATGAAACGCGACACGACTTTTATTTATTTCTTCCAATGTCAATTACGTCTCCCTTATTTTCGAGCATAATGATTTTATATTCTCCTCTAGTACTAATACTTGGTCGGTTGACTACGACTTTAGAATTTTTGGATCCTCGATAATTTAGGAGTATATTCGACCCTTATCCGAATATTTCATCATATTTTATAATTCATGATAAGGGTCTTTTTATGCATGTTTTATGTGTATATTTGAGTAGAATTTGAGTTATTTTGTTGTTACTTTCGTTAATTTTTATTGTATATTGTTTATACTTGTGAGGTGCTTTTATTGGTGTAGATTGACCATTGGGGCTAATTTTGGTGAATTTCGGACCATGGATTCATGTCAAAACATACCGGGGAGTTTAAGGATGCAAAAACGCTCGAAATCCCAAGCCAAACGCGTCATTTTGGGGCCTTTTTGGTCCAACACGGCCAGGGGGTGTCGGGCAACACGGCCATGTTCAAACAGGGCAAAAAATCACAATTTTTAGGCTTGGATGATTCGAACACGGCCTGGCCATGTCGCACAACACGGTCGTGTCGTACAACATGGCCTGGCCGTGTCGCATCGACATGGCCATGTCAGACCAATTTTCAGCAAAATTCAAGCAGCACGGCCGGGCGTGTCGGGCGACATGGCCGTGTTCGGGGGACTTTTTTGCAACTTTTCCATGCGAAAATTATGGAAAACTCACCAACCAAGCTTTTTGACCACTTTTGTACAACTTTAACACCCTATTTTGCTACAACATGTCCCCATATTCCCTCAATTATCATTTGAATACAAGAATTCACCAACCCAACAATGAATTGGAGCATTTGTTTAACAAAGGATGACATTATTAATGTGTTCTTGCACAAAAATAATGTCTATAAAAAGCTAAGAGTATGAGTTGGGGGAATCATTCATTAATTCAAGATACATTGAATTCATTAGATTCATAGATTCATTAAATTCATTAGACATTGGAGATCAAGAGGTCTTGGAGGAGTAAGCTTGTAGCAACATTGGAGAAGAAGGCTTGGAGCAACATCATCAATCAAGAAAGAAGTCAATTGAGATTTTGAGAAAGATAAGTACACCATGTCTACAATACTTAAATCTTCTTGTGTAATTTATTCTTTGGTCAAAATCATGTGTAGCTAAACTCCTAGTGTTTGAATGTAATGAACTCTAGAATGGATTTGTGATTAAGGTGTGTATGTTTTTAATAAAATCTTCATATTTTGTGTGATTCACTTATATTATGCTTCGTTCATTCAAATTGATATATGCGCAATATTGATTTGAAGTTTATTTTTCATCCTGGGAAATCGAGAAATTCATGGTGAAATAGAACCTATATAAGTGAAAGAGTTGCATACAATCCTAGATATAGGACGACATAAATCTCGGATTAGGGTCAAACCTAATATGGGAATTCACAAATCGTTATAATGTTGTCTTGGGGGTTTTAACTAGAAAGAGATTTGAGTTAATCAACTTGAGATTAGAAGTTTTTCGCCTTGAGAAAGGGTTTAACTTAAATTGGGATTTTCTACGGTCCACAAGACATGAGATTTTATTAAAAGAGGTTGGTTTTTGCTTAAGGGCTTACGGTTGTATTTTTAACTTGTCAAATCACAAAAACATTCTAGAGGGATTTACATTCAAACACATTTCTATCTCTTTATTTCTTATTTTACAAATCTTCCTTCATTTTTACAATTTATAATTTGTTTTCCTTTTTCATCAAACAAAAACTCTGAAAATTGTTAGATTAAATAACAAAAAGACGGTAATTATTAGTACTTACAATCCTCGTGGGAATGACACTTCGGTACTCAATAATCTATAATATAAAATGATAGGTGCACTTGCCTACGGTTTTAAAGGTAGCTTTTGAGCCATCAATTCATCCCAACCAACTTCCAATTTATTTTTGGAGTATACATTTCTTATTTCACATCTTTATTTTAAGTTTCTAAATATTTAATTATGGATATTTATACATTTTATTTTTCCTCAATTTTATAAAGAAAAGAAACCAAATATTTTTTTCCCCTAATTTTCGAATTTATCACCTAAAATGGGAAAATAACTCATTTTTCTTTCATTACTATTTTATTTTTTTGTATCTCCCAACTAGATTATTATGGGAAAAAAATAATAAATAAAATTTTGATAATTTTATTACTATTTTATTTTATGTCTTGCAAGCCTATAATAAAAAATTTTCTCTACAAATCCCACTACCCCATTAGTCAACTCAACAAATTTTAAATTTCTCCCTAAAACCTAGCTTTTGGCCAATTGTCCCTAAGAAAGTAACCTAGCTATTAATTTATGTCCTAACTTCCCAAATTATTATCCTAACTCATCATTTAACAAAAAAAAAAAAAAAAAACACACAAATCTTCTCTCCAACTTCTCTCCAAAAATCCTCCAACATTTTCTCTAAGCATAAGTTCATCTTCTTCAAATCTTCAAACAATCTTCATATCTTCAAGTACACATTCTTCATATCTTCAAACACTTTCTTCTTTCTTCAAACACTTAACAAAAAACACAAGAACTCTTCTTACTTCTTTATTTTCGAAACTATCACTACTACAAGGTAAGGAATTTTCTTCTTCAATCTATTTTGATATTTCTAGCTCATCTCATCACTTCTTAACCTAAGTTTGATTTTTGGTTTGAGGTACTTATAAGATAACTTGAAGATAATAGAGACTTGGAACCATCTTGACTAGACCTCAAGAAATTGTGAAGGAATTTGGACTAGAAGGTAAGAAATGTGATTTTAGTACATTTTCTTCTTCTATTTTGTTTTCCAGAATTTTGATACTCCATTTTCATTTTTGGAGTTTTAGGGGCTGACCTTAAGAGTTGGTTTAAGAGTGAGCAAGGAGACCCATTTTGAGACCTCTACTAGCCTTATTTCATCTACTACACAAGGTAAGTGTAGTTTTACCAATTTTCTTCACCCCTTTCTTCTTTTCCTTAAATTTTAACTTCATTTTTCTAACTCCTATATTTTTGATACTCCTTGACTTAGGGGCTGACCTAAGTCACTCCTTCATCAAGAGTGATTTATTCCATTTTTCACCAACAAATCAATCTTTAAGGTGGGTGGAAAAATTCTTTCAACTTCTAGGTGTTTTAATTAAAAGGCATGTAGTAATTTGTTATTGAGCACTTGAGATATATATATATATATATATATATATTATGTATTGCATGCTATTTTCTTGTATCAAGTTGAAAATTTCTCAAGTGTTGCTCAAAAATGCGATTTATCGAAAATTAGGGCATACATGTACACTTTATTGTTATATTTGATGAATTCTTATATGAGATGGTCATGTATGTGTATGACTCTTGAAATATATGTTTTGTATGACTTATAACCTGGAAAAGTCGAGCATAATTGATTAAATTTCAATTTTTGGACTTAAAATGCAAAAATGGAAAGTTGGTGAACTTAATTGCAAGAAAATAAAACTTAAGGGACCCCTCTGTAATTTTCGAGTTATGGGACTGTACTCAGGTTCAAAAATGATGTTTGGACATTTTAATAAAGTTTTAATAGTTTTTAGATAAATAAAATCAACCTTTAAAAGCCCAAGGACTAGATTGTATAATTTTAGAAGTTTAAGGGCTATTTTGTAATTTTCGAAACTGTACCAGGCCCTATTTTTAAAATTTGAAATTTTAACTCTTAAGGGACTGAAAATAACATATTTTAAGTGTATTCCAAAAATCCAAGTGTTTAGAGCTTGGAAAGTAATTTTATAAAACTTGGGGACCAAATTGTAAAAGATTAAAATTTAGGACCAAAATGAAATTTCCAGGACTAATGCAGTCCATGCACCTGGAAATACTAATTTAACTGTAACATAATGATATTTTGGACCCAAGGTTCAAATTTCATAACAATCGGACCCTAAAAGCTTTAAAGGCAATTATTTCGAAATGGGACAAAAATGAGATTTTCAAAAGTTAAGGGGCCCATACTTATTCCAATTATTTTAAACTTAGGGACCGAAATGATAATTTTAATAAATTTGGGGCTAATGTGCTAATTTTATAAAAACTCGACCTCAAAACTTTAAAAACCTCGAATTTCTAAACAATCTAGAGAATTTAGGAACCGACCTCATAATTTTTCAAGGTCGGGACATTTATTTATTCAATTTTTAACCCAAAAGAATTGGTTTTTACAAAACGGGGTTAATTGTAAATTTTCTTTTTACAAGGACCTAACTCGAATTATTTTTTATTTTAAAGAAAATGTACTGGAACCTATGACTTTAATTATTGATTAAAATATTTTATTTTCTCAAAAATCCTCGACTTATCGGATCGTCTTGACCGTCACGCGATCGTGGGGCGACTTCCTCGCCTTGCGATTTCGAATCTAGAACGGGACTTATGTTCCACCTAATATTTCAAGATATCGAAGATTGCTTATCCTCCCGATAATCATCTTCATCCAAATAACTCCACCAACGCCATAATTGACTTGCGCAAATTTTTGAAAACTTTCCTAAAATGCTTCCCTGAATCAATAATACTCACGCCTGGTTGACTACCGAACTTGTATTTACTTTCTGCCTCGAGTCAACTTGGTGTGTCGAGCTCACAATCGAGAATGGATACGTCGGGGATGGAACAGGCGGCTCGGGCCGCTATTCCACTCTTCCGACCCCATCGCCCTAATCCCGCAACCGAGGGACGGAGTTTGTTCAAGGGAAGCGGGTCGTAGTACTTGAGGTATAATCATGATTATGACAAATCCGAGCCTTGCTAGCTCCACTGTGGATTTTGTCTTTGCCTATGGAGCAATAAGGTGGTCTTGACCATCGCTCGGGAGTTACAAGGAAGAACGAAGGAATCACTGCCGATCCATCCACACGATTCTCGGAGTTAATCGGACCCGATTGGTTGGTTTGTAAATCCGTATGAAACCGCTACTTGTATTGCATTGGTTGGTGCTACAAACCGCACGCAACCACTACTTGTATTGCATTGGTTGGCACTAAAAATCCGTGACGCAACCTTTACTCGTTTGCATAGGATTGACGTTACATTCGATGACGCAATCCTACCGTCTTGCTTGAATCATAATGCTTGTGTGACCACGAACTATTTCTTAAAGCGTATAAGTATATTACTTAATATATATTTATCACGACGCTTGTGGACTATGTGTGAAAACATGCATCATACCTCACGCGTTTTCATACAATCTGTTTTCTCGCATTAACTATATACATCGCCACACTCTCACACGATCACCCCATCCATCGAGAGATTGCCTCATACCCTCGTTTTCTAACCTTTAGATGATTAGTACGTTGAAGACGTCGAACCTACCACGGACTAAATCCCGTGCTCACTTTGTCGTACTAGTTCCTATAATCATTGATGTCGAGCGACATTTTCTTTTGCTTTTGTTATTGTTGAACTCCTTCATTCGTTTTAGTTTGGACTCTAAGTTTAAATTCGGATATTTTGATGGATTGTATTCGGATATTATCGGACCTTGAGATGTATTTCGTACTTGTGTTTATTTTATTCCATTTGCATTAGACTCTATTTCACTTGGAGTTTTATATAATTGGTTTAGCATGTTGGTTTATTTGTGTTTAAGTGGTTGATCGTTGTCGCGTCGCATTTGGGCGTGATGCTTATTATAATATCGAGCTCGGTTTGTAAGGAGTAAACTTACACCGAATGACCCAGGATAGGTTCCTCTCGATCTTGGATTAGGTACCACTACTAGATGACTTAAGTTAAATCCTAAATGAATATTTGAATTCTTTCAGTTTGTCTTAGTGTTAAGATATCCGAATATTCCTCTATTTGGACGTTAGGTGATTTAGAAAATCCGTGATTTAGAGATTATAATGCCGATATGGTGAGACTCGAAGAATATGAGGATATATCTTGATAAGTATATGATTTGGATATGATATATTATGGGATCTAGACACCTAATGATATTACTTTGGGAAAATGATAGTAGGGGAATCATGAGTATAATGATCAATGATAATACCCTTGTGTTATTCATTCTAAAGTACTTGCACAAGCTTAAGTAAGGAATTTGACTTGTGGTTTAGGTATCACGGATAAGATACATTAAGGATGTGACTATTTATACGATCTCGACTAGATGATTACAACTAAATATCCCCTCCCGAGAATAGACAAACTATTTGATCAACTTCAAGGAGTGACGGTGTACTCAAAGTTTGATTTACAACAAGGATATTATCACCTGAAAATCCGTGAAGAAGGCGTTTCCAAAACGGCATTTCAAACCAGATATGGACACTACGAATTTGTAGGGATGCCTTTTCCCGATTTAACGCAGCAAAGAAGCATTTATGGATCGATGCATCGAGTCTTTCAACCTTATTTGGATCAATTCGTAGTGATATTCATTGATGACATACTCGTATACTCTAAGTCTAGAGAAAAGCATGAACATCATCCGGAAATTGTTTTGGAGACACTACGAGAGCACAAAGCGTATGCCAAATTCGGCAAGTGCGAATTTTGGCTTAGTGAAGTCACATTCTTGGGACACATCGATTCAAAGGGTTCGTAGTAGATCCTTGAAGAAGGTACGGACATTGGTTGAATGGAAACAACCCAGTGCAGAACGGAGATTAGAAGTTTCTTAGGACTAGCTGGATATTATTGAAGATTTATCCAGGATTTTTCCAAGATAGACGGACCACTCACTCGACTAACCCATAAGCAAGTCAAGTTTGAGTGGAATGACAAGTGTGAGTCTAGTTTCCAAGAGTCAAGAAATGACTCACTACAACTCCAGTCTTAGCCCTTACAAAGGGAACATAAAACTTTGTCATCTACAATGATGCATCAAAGGAAGGACTAGGAAGCGATGCTGCTCATGCGGGAAGGAAAGGTCATAGCTTATACATCACGAAAGCTCAAGCCGTATGAGGCCAATTACCCAACGCATGACTTGGAATTGGCGGCGACAACATTCGCGTTAAAGAAATGGAGGCACTATCTCTACGGAGCAACCTTCACGATTTTTCACAGATCACAAGAGCTTGAAATATCTATTCTCTCGTAAAGACCTCAAACGAGGCAACGGAGATGGATGGAGTTAATTGAGGACTATCACTTTGATATTCAATACCATCCAGGGAAAGCTAACGTAGTAGGCGACGCATTGAGTTAAAAGCGAGTTTAGCCGGACTAATGATTCGAGAGTGGAAATCATTAGGAGAGTGAGCACTTGGAATCCGACGAGAACTAATACTCATATTTCATGTGCTAACATTTTGGTTAAACCCTATCTGCTGAACGAGATCAAGGAAGACAGAGAACATATGTGCAATTCAAAAACTTAAAAAGAGAAGATACTTAAGGGAGAGAGTTCGAATTCTCGGTACATGAAGATGGAATTATTAGATTCCATAAATCGAGTTTCTGTAATGACGAGTGACGCAGATTAGGAATAGAATCCTCGCAGAGGCACACCGATTCGAAATACACTATACATCCTGGAGGAAACAAGATGTATAAGGACTTGAAACGGAGAATTATTGGTGGGTAAACATGAAGAACCAGGTAAGCGGAGTTCGTTGCGAGATGTTTAACTTGTCAACAAGTAAAAGCGCGAACACCAACGACCATCGATTTATTACAATCTGTTGAGAATTCCCGAGTGAAAATGGGAACACATAATGATGGACTTCGTGACGGATCTACCAAGGACGAGAGGAGGCCATGATGTTGTATGGGTAGTAATGAGAGCCGACTCACGAAATCGCACACTTCTTACCCATGAAGAAAAAACCGGCGGCTGCGTAAACTTCGCACGCATTTATATCCAGAGATCATTCGCTGCGCATGGGGTGCCGATCGACATTGTGTCGACAGAGACCCGAGGTTTGTCTCCGGATTCGGAAGTGCTTGCATGAGGAATTGAGTACTCGCTAAGTTTCAAAGACATGACCACACATCCACAAATTGATGGCGATCCGAGCGAATGATTCAAACCCTGGAAGATATCTTTGTGAGCCTGCCGCACGTTGGATTTCAAGGAAGTTGGGATTCACATTTACCATTAGCCGAGTTCGCCTATAATAACGCTATCGGCCACAATTGGGATGGCACCTACGAAGCCATGTATGGGCGAAAGTGTAGATCTCCACTACTTTGGGAGATTGATGACCAATGGACTCTAAAGGAGAAACGAAAGTCACCTCGATTCCAAAGGTCGACTTAGTTCGGGAGGCCATGGAGAAGGTCAAGGCGATCAAGGAACGGATCCGCACACTCAAAGCCGCCAAAAGAGTTACGCGAACAAGAGGAGAAAGGATTTGAAATTTGAAGCGGGAGACGAAGTATTTCTCGGACTCTCACCACGGAAAGGATTGATCAATTCGAAGAAATGAGGCAAGTTGAGCCCGAGATATGTTGGACCTTACAAGATTTTGCGGAGGATCGGGAAGTTAGCCTACCGACTCTAGTTACCCGGCACAAGACAAGATGCGGGGAATGCACGATGTACTCCACATACAAAGGTTAAAGAAGTATCAACCGGATCCGAGCATATCATCACCCAAGATACTCATCCTCTTATGGAAAATTTATCCTACATCGAAACCAATCTGGATCATTGACTAGCGAATCGTCGGTTGCGTAATAGAGAGATTCCAATGGTTAAAGTGGCATGGCGAAACCACAACCGAGACGAAGATGCAACGTGGGAGATGGAAGAAGACATGCGGAATCAATATCCGAGTTGTTAGGAAAAGAATTTGGGGACCAAATTCTTTTAAGGAGGGGTGAATGTGAGACCCTAATTTTAACAACGTGAGATACGATGTTATGTGATAATTATTTATTCGGCTATGTATCACAAACCAATTATTAATGAAAAGCGACACGACTTTTATTTATTTCTTTCAATGTCAATTATGTCTCCTTATTTTCGAGCATAATGATTTTATATTCTCCTCTAGTACTAATACTTGGTCGTTTGACTACGACTTTAGAATTTTGGATCCTCGATAATTTAAGAGTATATTCACCCTTATCCGAATATTTAATCATATTTTATAATTCATCCAAACCAACTTCCAATTTATTTTTGGAGTACACATTTCTTATTTCACATCTTTATTTTAAGTTACTAAATATTTAATTATGGATATTTATACATTTTATTTTTCCTCAATTTTATAAAGAAAAGAAACCAAATATTTTTTTCCTAATTTTTGAATTTATCACCTAAAATGGGAAAATAACTCATTTTTCTTTCATTACTATTTTTTTTTGTATCTCCCAACTAGATTATTATGGGACAAAACAAAATAATAAATAAAATTTTGATATTTTTATTTCTATTTTATTTTATATCTTGCAAGCCTACAATTAAAAATATTCTCTACAAATCCCACTACCCCATTAGTCAACTCAACAAATTTTAAATTTGTCCCTAAAACCTAGCTTTTGGCCAATTGTCCCTAAGAAAGTAACCTAGCTATTAATTTATGTCCTAACTCATCATTTAACCAAAAAAAAAAAAAAAAAACACAAATCTTCTCTCCAACTTCTCTCCAAAAATCCTCCAACATTTTCTCTAATCATAAGTTCATCTTCTTCAAATCTTCAAACAATCTTCATATCTTCAAATACACATTCTTCATATCTTCAAACACTTTCTTCTTTCTTCAAACACTTAACAAAAACACAAGAACTCTTCTTACTTCTTTATTTTCGAAACTATCACTACTACAAGGTAAGGAATATTCTTTTTCAATCCATTTTGATATTTCTAGCTCATCATCTTCACTTCTTAACCTAAGTTTGATTTTTGGTTTGAGGTACACTTTTAAGATAACTTGAAGATAATAGAGACTTGGAACCATCTTGACTAGACCTCAAGAAATTGTGAAGGAATTTGGACTAGAAGGTAAGAAATGGGATTTTTAGTACATTTTCTTCTTCTCTTCTATTTTCCAGAATTTTGATACTTCATTTTCATTTTTGGAGTTTTAGGGGCTGACCTTAAGAGTTGGTTTAAGAGTGAGCAAGGAGACCCATTTTGAGACCTCTACTAGCCTCATTTCATCTACTACACAAGGTAAGTGTAGTTTTACCAATTTTCTTCACCCCTTTCTTCTTTTCCTTAAATTTTAACCTCATTTTTCTAACTCCTATATTTTTTTGATACTCCTTGACTTAGGGGCTGACCTAAGTCACTCCTTCATCAAGAGTGATTTATTCCATTTTTCACCAACAAATCAATCTTTAAGGTGGGTGGAAAAATTCTTTCAACTTCTAGATGTTTTAATTAAAATGCATGTAGTAATTTGTTATTGAGCACTTGAGATATATATAGTATATATTGCATGCTATTTTCTTGTATCAAGTTGAAAATTTCTCAAGTGTTGCTCAAAAATGCGATTTATCGAAAATTAGGCATACATGTACACTTTATTGTTATATTTGATGAATTCTTGTATGAGATGGTCATGTATGTGTATGACTTTTGAAATCTATGTTTTGTATGACTTATAACCTGGAAAAGTCGAGCATAATTGATTAAATTTCAATTTTTGGACATAAAATGCAAAAATGGAAAGTTGGTAGACTTAATTGCAAGAAAATAAAACTTAAGGGATCCCTCTGTAATTTTCGAGTTTTGGGACTGTAATCAGGTTCAAAAATGATGTTTGGACATTTTAATAAAGTTTTAAGAGTTTTTAGATAAATAAAATCAACCTTTAAAAGCCCAAGGACTAGATTGTAAAATTTTAGAAGTTTAAGGGCTATTTTGCAATTTTCGAAACTGTACCAGGCCCTATTTTTAAAATTTGAAAATTTAACTCTTAAGGGACTGAAAATAACATATTTTAAGTGTATTCCAAAAATCCAAGTGTTTAGAGCTTGGAAAATAATTTTATAAAACTTGAGGACCAAATTGTAAAAGATTAAAATTAAGGACCAAAATGAAATTTCCAGAACTAATGCAGTCCATGCACCTGGAAATACTAATTTAACTGTAACATAATGATATTTTGGACCCAAGGTTCAAATTGCATAACAATCGGACCCTAAAAGCCTTAAAGGCAATTATTTGAAATGGGACAAAAAAAAGATTTTCAAAAGTTAAGGGGCCTATACTTATTTCTTTTTAAATATGTTTTTGTCCCAATATCCCACTTACCTTAGTAACATTTTTCAACTGGAATCACATTAAAAGCCCTTCCGGTTTGTGAGTTCCAATTATTTTAAACTTAGGGACCGAAATGACAATTTTAATAAATTTGGGGCTAATGTGCGAATTTTATAATAACTCGACCTCAAAACTTTCAAAACCTGAATTTCAGAACAATCTAGAGAATTTAGGAACTGACCTCATAATTTTTCAAGGTCGGGACATTTATTTATTCAATTTTTAACCCCAAAAGAATTGGTTATTACAAAACGGGGCTAATTGTAAATTTTCTTTTACAAGGACCTAACTCGAATTATTTTTAATTTTAAAGAAACAGACCTGGAACCTCTGACTTTAATTATTGATTAAAATATTTTATTTTCTCAAAAATCCCCCTTACTTATCGGTGTCTTGACCGACACGCGATCGTGGGGCGACTTCCTCGTCTTGCGATTTCGAATCTAGAACGGGACTTATGCTCCACCTAATCTTTCAAGATATCGAAGATTGCTTATCCTCTCGATAATCATCTTCATCCAAATAACTCCACCAACGCCATAATTGCCTTGCGTAAATTTTCGAATACTTTCCTAAAATGCTTCCCTGAATCAATAATACTCGATTGCCTGGTTGACTACCGAACTTGTATTTACTTTCTGTCTGAAGTCAACTTGGTGTGTCGAGCTCACAATCGGAATGGATACGTCGGGGGATGGAACCGGCAGCTCGATCGCTATTCCACTCTTTTTCGCCCCATCGCCCTAATCCCGCAATCGAGGGACGGAGTTTGTCCAGGAGGGAAGCGGGTCGTAGTACTTGAGGTATAATCATGATTATGACAAACCGAGCCTTGCTAGCTCCACTGGATTTTGTCTTTGTGTATGGAGCGATAAGGTGATGGTCTTGACCATCTTGCTCGGGAATTACAAGTAAGAATGAAGGAATTGCCTCGATCCACACGATTGCGGAGTTAATCGGACCCAATTGGTTGGCGCTACAAACCGCACGCAACCGCTACTTGTATTGCATTGGTTGGCGCTACAAACCGTGCACGCAACCTTTACTCGTTTGCATAGGATTGGCATTACATTCAAGATGCAATCCTTCCTGTTTTGCTTGAATCATAGTACTTGTGTGACCACGAACTATTTTTAAATCTGTATAAGTATATTACTTAATATATATTTATCACGACGCTTATGTGGACTATGTGTGAAAACATGCATCATACCTCACGCGTTTTCATATAACCGTTTTCTCGCATTAACTATATACATCGCCACACTCTCACACGATCACCCCATCCACCGAGATTTTGTCTCATCCCCTCCTCGTTTTCTAACCTTTAGATGAGGAGTACGTTGAAGACGTCGAACCTACCATGATCGAATCCCGTGCTCCGCCGCGTACTAGTTCCTATAATCATTGATGTTGAGCGATATTTTCTTTTGCTTTTGTTATTGTTGAACTCCTTCATTTTGTTTTAGTTTGGACTGTAAGTTTAAATTCGGATTTTTGATGGATTGTATTCGGATATTATCGGACTTTGAGATGTATTTCGTACTTGTGTTTATTTTATTCCACTGCATTAGACTCTATTTCACTTGGAGTTTTGTATCATTGGTTTAGATGTTGGTTTATTTTGTTTAAGTGATTGATCGTTGTCGTGTCGCATTTGGGGCGGGACGGATACAATGAAGAAGACTCCATTTTTAAACCAAGCGAGAGAAAGACTACTACGAGGTGGGTGAAAAATCTTTCAAACATAGGCAAATAATTTTCATAAAATGCATTAAGACATGAAAATGTTTTAAATTACTATATATATATTACATGTACTTTTTATATGTATCAAGTTCAAGAAGTTTCACAAAAATGAGCATGATTTTGATTTCTTGCACAATTGGGACATATTTGCATATATATTTTAATTTCGTGTTCGACTCTTGATTAATGTGTAAAGGAATGTGTTATATGCTCAAAATCATGTTCTATACTTGATATATATTCTGGAAGATATGACCTTGTGCTCGAATTTGAACAAATATGCCATTTATGCAATTTTTACAAAGTTGAGTACTAAACCGTGATTTCAAAAACTGTCCCAGGACCAATCTGTAAATTTGAAATTTTGGACTGTATTAATTATAAAATTTAATATTTTAAGTTAATAATAATAGTTTAAAGGTTTTGAGAGAAGAAAACCCATCCTTGGCATTTTAGAGAATCAAATGTGGAAACTTGAAAGTTTAAGGGACAAAAATAAATTTTTAAAAACTGCATATGGATCCCTCTGAAAATTTGAAATTTTGACTTCCTCAAACTGAAAAACTTATATTTTGAGAAATGTTAAAAAGTTAAAGTGATTTGGGGTTAGAAAACCGATTTGTTAAACTTTAAGTACTAAAGTGTAAAAATTTCAAAGGACCAAAATGAATTTCTGGAAAACGTACGTCTCGGACACCTGGGAATTTACATAACCTTATTTCTATAACATTTTGAACTCATGGTTGAAGTTTCATAACAAACGAACACCAAATAAACCCTTAAGGGCAAAAATCGAATATTTGGACTAGAAATCGAATTTGTAAAAATTAAGAGACTTAAGCAGACCCTATTTCAAAACTGCTTTTGTCCGAATATCCTAGTATTATACATGATATTTTAAAATTGGAATCATATCAAAAGCTCTCTGGTTTGTGAGATCCAAAATTTTTAATTTCGGGTCCAAAAATAATATTTTTGACAAAAGAACCAAACTGAAAATTTCCAAACACCTCGACCCAAACCCTTTGAAAACTGAATCTTTGAATAATTTTAAGAATTTAAAAACTGACCTTATATTTTTCCGAGGTCGATACTTGGACTTATTTAATTTTTGACTCGATAAGTACTTTTTCCAAGAAATGGGACTATTTACAAAATTTTCCTTTTATCAAGGATCCCAAAATAAAATATTTTCTTCTCTGATCCTAAACTGATTTAATTATGATTTAATTATACTTCTATATTTTCTTGAAAATTCCGGACTATACGCACTACGCGTGGCGACTCCCTCGCCTTTGGACAAATTTAAACTTAACTTGTTGATATCTTGTCACGCTTTTTATATGTATCGTCATGGTTTTTACTCGACTACCTAGTTGACATTCCATACTTGTAATTATTTTCCGCTGAGTCAACATGGTGTATCGAGCTCACAAATCGAAATGGATACGTCGGGGATGGGCAAGGCACTCGGGCCGCTATTCCACTCTTCGGCCACATCGCCCTAATCCCACAACCGAGGGACGGAGTTTGTCCAAGGAAGCGGGTCGTAGTTCTTGAGGTATAATCGTGATTATGACAATCCAGGGCTTAGGTAGCTCTATTGTCGATTTGTCTTTGCCTATGGAGTGATAAGGTGACAAGTCTTGGACCATCTTGCTTTGGAAGTTACAAGGAAGAACGAAGGAATCATCACCTCGATCCACACGATTCGGAGTTACGGATCGTTTGGTTGGCTTCACACTCCGTGTTCAACCACTACTTGCTTGAGGTTGGCGTTACACTCCGCACGCAACCACTACTTGAATTACTTGCTTGGGTTTGCGTTACACTCCGTTCACAACCACTACTTGAACTATTTGCAACGCATTCATAGTGCTTGAATGATCATGAACTATTTTCATCAAACTATATAAAGTTATATTATTTGAATACCATGTTGCTTGTGAATCGCATGTGATGCACGCATCATTAATCATGCATTCTTCATATAATCGCTTTCCTGCATCTATATAAGGCACACTTACACACGATCACCCATCCACCGAGAATTTTTGTCTCACCCCACCTTTTTCAATGCCACGGTGATGATCCACCATATTATGAAGACGTCAACAAAGACAACCAAACGACGGAGTAATCCCTAGATTTAGTTCATCAATCTAATCTTAAATTTCGTTTATGATGAATTTACTATGTTTGATGTAATAGTAAATTAGTTCATCAACAAAGACAACCAAACGATGAATCTAATCCCTAGATCCACCTTTTTTGGCCGGTGATGAATTTAGTTCATCAACAAAGACAACCAAACGAATCATGCATACTATGTTTTTTGCCAGGAAATACTCTTTCGCTTAGACGATTGGATTGTAATAGTATTTCCACGCGACTATTAACTGTTACCAAGAAGTTTGACGAGCTACATCTATTTGTGGAATTATGTTCTTTGAAATACTTGGTGGATTATATTCTCAAATGGGAGAATTGACATAGGTTACCGTTGTGTAGTGGCTCCAAATTTCTGGAGCATTACGGATGGTATCGGATCTCGGTTTGTAAGGAGGAAACTTACACCGAGCGACCCATGATAGGTTCCTCCGACCTTGGATTGGGTACCGCTACTAGATGACCTAAGTTAAATCTTAGATGAATAGTTGAACTCTTTTGGGTTGTCATAATGTTAACATATCCGGATATTCGTTGGTTTGGTTGTAGGTGATTTAGAAAATCCATGATTTGATGGTTTTAATGCCATTATGATGAGACTTGAAGAGTATATGGTTATCTTTTGATAGTAAATGATTAGGGTGTGACTATTATAGGATCTCGACTAGATGTTACTACTAAGATGAGAATCGGACGATTGGGAATTATAGAATCTCTTAATTATACTTAGTCGATTTCTCGACTTAGATATATCTTATAGTCGATTTTTCTTCCTCAAGTATATGCCCATTTTTATCCCATACTTGTGCGTATTCACGTATGGAGCCCGAGACCGTTTCGTTGAAGACTTATGAGGAGCTTCGTCTTTGAGAGGGATTACCATGCCGACGCGGCCGGATATTGGGAGGGAAAATATTACCGTATTTCCAATCGACTCCACCTATCGAAAAAGCATGCACTGATCACTTGAAAGTGTCTTTGATGAGAGACATGCATCTATGTGGACCTTTCTTGTGAGATCGATGAGCACAAGATGAAAATTGAAGAATGCGACAATGAAATTAAAAAGTTGTAGGAAGAGATAAATATACTACATGAGGTGAATCAACAGACGATCGAGAAATACTGCGTTTGACTCACACTAATGCCCGGCTATGCGAGAGGGTCGAGCAAAGTGAGGCCTCGTGGCCCAACACCTTCGGACTCACCGAGCATCATAATGCGGTGGCACACGAGAATGAGGAAGCATTAGATGGTGCGTTGTCAAACGATGGCCCGTGGATGCACGGTCACCAAGGCTCTACAACAAAGATATAGGCTCAAAAGGACAGAGATAATCGAACTGGCGAACATCATACACCAGACCCAGCTACTCCAAAATAGGGTTTTGGAAGCCATTAACATCATTCCGATGGTGGCTCGGGACCAAAAATGGAGGCCAAAGAGTAACTGGAGGAAAATCCTAAGAGGATCTCGAATGAAGAGCATAAGGATCCGAACATGGTGGTCGACATCGAGGGAGATAACGATAACGATGCACGCAACACCGTCATGGACTAGATTAGCTCATTTTATTTCCGTCATTTTATGTATTCCAATTTTCGTGATAGATCGATTGTAATGGATAAAGTCGAATGATCAAGGAAGACGATATGCAAAGACCATTCCCAAAAGCTGTTTAAGAGGAATTTGGGGACCAAATTCTTTTAAGGAGGGGTGAATGTGACGCCCCAAATTTTGGTGACGTGAGATACGACGTTGTGTAGTGATTTATTTATTTGGTTAAGTAACACGAACCCATTATTAATGAAACGCGACCCGATTTTTACTTATTCTTCCAACGTAAGTTACGTCTTTCTTGTTTTCGAGCCTAACGATTTTATATTCTCCTCTAGTATTAATACTTGATCAATTGACTACGACTTTAGAAATATTAGACCTCGATAATTTAGGAGTATATTCCAATCCTACTATTTCACCTTATTTTATAAAATATTTCCAAACATCTTTCTATTTATTTTGTGAAAATATATATTTTATTATTTCACATCCTTATTTTAAACTCCTATATTTATCTATGTACACATGTTTCCCCCTCAATTTTATACAAGACAAGAAAAAAATCAAAATTTCATCATCAAACCCCCATGTTTTCGGCCCTTGTGTGATTTGAGAGAAAATATACCATTTTTTTCAACATAATATTTTACTTTCAATCTTTACCCATCAATAAACAATTAGCCCAAAAAACAAGCAAACAAAAAACCTATCAACCTACTACCCAAACATTTCGGTCATTAAGGAAAAAGGGGAAAGAAATCAATCTAAAAAGTTATCCTACTACATTAAAAAATTCACCTAAGAAACCTATTAATATAATTAATCCACAAGAACAAAAAAATTAACCCCTACACCTCTTAACCTTTCGGCCATAGTGAAATAGGGGGAATCAAATTTTATTTTTTTCTCCCCACAAGATTAACCAATAATTAGACCAAAAAAAAAAAAAAAGAAAAAGAAAAATCCCAAAAATGTTAGCAATTTTCGTTCATTATAGTTGAGATTAGAAGCTTGAAGGAAAATTTTTATTTTTGACTCAAGGATATGAATTTTTGGAGCTTAGGGGCTGACCTACACCATCTAAAGTTGAGATTAGAAGCTTGAAGGAAAATTTCTATTTTTAGAAACTACTTGAAGACATTGAGGTAAGTAGTAGCCATTTGGTCCTAATATTTTTCTTTGGACTTGAGACCTTAATTTTAACACCTAAATATGGTTTGGATACCATTTAGGGGCTGACCTTCAAGAGCTTGAGCCAAGAAGTTGATACAAGGAAGAAAACTCCATTTTTAAACCAACCGAGAAAGACTACTACGAGGTGGGTGAAAAATCTTTCAAAAATAGGCAAATAATTTTCATAAAATGCATGTAGTACATGAAAATATTTTAAATTACTATATATATATTACATGTATTTTTATATGTATCAAGTTCAAGAAATTTCACAAAAACGAGCATGATTTTGATTTCTTGCGGACGGATATATATTCGAAAGATATGATCTTGTGCTCGAATTTGAACAAATATGCCATTTATGCAATTTTGCAAAGTTGAGGACTAAACCGTGATTTCAAAACTGCCCAAGGACCAATCTATAAATTTGAAATTTTGGACTGTATTAATTATAAAATTTAATATTTTAAGTTAATAATAATAGTTTAAAGGTTTTGAGAGAAGAAAACCCATCCTTGGAATTTTAGAGACTCAAATGTGGAAACTTAAAAGTCTAAGAGGCAAAAATGAATTTTTAAAATCAGATAGGGATCCCCTCTGAAAATTTTAAAATTCTGACTTCCTCAAACTGAAAAACTTATATTTTGAGAAATTTTAAAATGTTAAAGTGGTTTGGGGTTAGAAAACCGATTTGTTAAACTTTAAGTACTAAAGTGTAAAAATTCTAATTTGAAAGGACCAAAATGAATTTTAGGAAAACGTATGTCTCGGACACCGAGAATTTACATAACCTTATTTTTATAACATTTTGAACTCATGGTTGAAGTTTCACAACAAACGAACACCAAATAAACCTTAAGGGCAAAAATCGAATTTTTGGAATAGAAATCGAATTTGTAAAAATTAAGGGACTTAACGGACCTATGTCACGCCCCAAATGGGTCGCGACGACGATCCACAACTTAAGTACAAATAACCAAACAGTCTAGACGAATATCATTAAGAACCCAATGGAACAGTCTAAATAGCGCGGAAATAAAATAACAAGCACAACTTATATTCCACAATCCATAATCCAAATTACATACTCGAAAATCAACCAACGATAACAACTTAAAAGTCAAAGGGTCCTACGCCCTTCGATTTACAAACCGGAATGAAAATAAAATAGAATAGTCCAACAACAATCACAAGAAACGAGTCTATCAACAACAACAAGAAGTAGTAAATCCAACAAGCGGAGTACAAAGGCTCAATCAAGGCCGGTTCAACATCTTCAACGAAGTCCTCATCTCAAGGTTAGAAAACGGTGAGGATGAGACAAAAATCTCGGTGGATGTGGTGATCGTGTGCAAGTGTGGCGATATATAGTTAATGCGAGCTTGATTTATATGAAAACGCGTGATTATGATGCATGAATTCACACATCCACAAGCGTCGTGATAAATATATTTAAGTAATATACTTATACGATTCAAGAAAAAGATTCATGGTCACACAGCACTATGTGATTCGATCAAAGACAGTGTAGGATTGCGCACGAAATGTAACGCCAATCCCATGCAAGCGAGATAATGGTTGCAGACGGATTTGTAGCGCCAACCAATGCAAAAACAAGTAGCGGTTGCGCACGGTTTGTAGCGCCAACCAAACGGGTTCGATAACTTCGAATCGTGTGGATCGACAACGATTCTTCGTTCTTCCTTGTAACTCCCGAGCAAGATGGTCCAAGACCGTCACCTTATCGTTCCATAGTTAAAGACAAATCCACAAAGAGAGCTAGCTAGGCAGGATGGTCATAATCATGATTATATCTCAAGTACTACGACCCGCTTCCCTTGGACAAACTCCGTCCCTCGGTTGGATTAGGACGATGTGGCGGAAGAGTGGAATAGCAATGAGTCTTGCCCATCCTCGACGATCCATTCCGACTATAAGCTCGACACACCAAGTTCACTCAATAGGAAAGTAAATACAAGTACAAGTGATCAACCAAGCAAATGAGTATGATTGATTCAGGAAGTTAGTTCAATTTTTTTTTTTGAAAATTCACGAGTAGCAATATGGCATTGGTGGAGTTATTTGGATGAAGATGATTATCGGAAGGATAAACAATCTTCAATATCTTGAAAGATTAGGTGGAACATAAGTCCCGTTATAGATTCAAAACCCCAAGACGAGGAAGTCGCCCGCGACAGGTATTAATCGGTCGAATCGGTCCGATAAGTCAAGGGTTTTTGAGAAAATAAAATACTTTAATTAAATCACCAAGTCAGAGGGTCCAGGGCTATTTTAGTAAAAGGGAAAATAATTTGAGTTATGTCCTTTATAAAAGAAAATTACAATTTGGCCCCGTTTTGTTAAAACTAACACTTTTGGGGTTAAAAATTGAATAAATAAATATCCCGACCTTGAAAAATTATGAGGTCAGTTCTTAAATTATCCAAATTGTCCAGAGATTCAGGTTTTTAAAGTTTTGAGGTCGATTTTTGTAAAATTCTCACATTGGCCCCAAATTTGTAAAAATTGCCAATTCGGACCTTAAGTTTAAAATAATCGAACACACAAACCGGAAGGGAGTTTAATGTGATTCCAGTTGGAAAATATCACTAAGGTTAGTAGGATATTGGGACAAAAGCAGTTTTTAAAAGAAATAAGTTTAGGTCCGTTAACGTTTAAAAATATCATTTTTGTCCCATTTTGAAATAATTGCTTTTAAGGCTTTTAGGGGTCCAATTGTTATGAAATTTGAACCTTGGGTCCAAAATATAATTAAGTTATAGTTAAGTTAGTATTTCCAGGTGCATGGGCTGCATAAGTCCTGGAAATTTCATTTGGGTCCTCAAGTTTAGTATTTTACGCATTAGTCCGTCAATTTTAGAAAACTTACTTTCCAAACCCTAAACACTTGGATTTTTGGAATATATTTAAAATATGTCATTTCCAGTACCTTAAGAATAAAATTTTCAAAATTTAAAGTTAAGGTCTGGTACAGTTTTAAAATTTGCAATGTAGCCCTTAAACTTTCAAAATTTTACAATCTAGTCCTTGGACTTTTAAAGGTTGATTTTATTTATCTAAAAACTCTTAAAACTTTATTAAAATATCCAAAACTCATTTCTGAACCTGAGTACAGTCCCAAATTTTGAAATTTGCAGAGGGGTCCTTTAACTTTCATTTTCTTGCAATTTAGTCCCCCAACTTTCCATTTTTTATTTTAAAGTCCAAAATTGAAATTTAATCAATTATGCTCAACTTGTCCAGGTTATAAGTCATCCAAAACATGGATTTCAAAGATCATACACATGCATGTTCAATTCATACAAGAATTCATTAAATAGAACATTAAATTGTACATGCATGCACCTAAAATTCAATAAATAGCAATTTTGAGCAACTCTTGAGAATTTTCATGATTTGATACATAAAATTGACATGGAATACATAGATTATTTATCTCAAGGGCTCATGTTCGAAATTCTACATGCATTTTAATAAAAACACCTAATAGTTGGAAAGTATTTTTCCATCCACCTTAAAATTGGATAGTTGTGAAATAAAAGGATAAATTTCACAACTTTGAATGAAAATAAATTAGGACAGCCCTAAGTCAAGAAATACCAAAAAAATGGAGAATTAAGACAAGAAGAAAGAAGAGGAAGAAGAAGGGTCAAATACTACACTTACCTTGTGTAGTGAAAATTGTGTGTTAAGTAGGAGGTCTCAAAAATATAACTTGATCACCCTTAGCCAAGGTTTCCAAGGTCAGCCCCTAAATCCTCAAAAATGAAAATCTTGAAGTCAAAATTTCGAAATTTAGGGGAAGGAGAAAAAGGTGCTAATAACCTCAAATTCTTACCTTGTAGTTTAATATCTTTACTTAAATCTTGAAGCCCTTTCAAGATGGTCTCAATCTCTTAATATCCTTCAAGTTTAGAGCCTCTAAGTACCTCAAGGATGAAAAAAAAAAAAAGGAAAAATTAGAAAATGAAAGAAGGTGTGAAGATTATAAGAGGTGATTGAACAAGAAGTAAATTTCTTACCTTGAGAAAGAGGGTGTTCAAATTTTTGAGTTTTAAGTGGTAAGATTGTTTATTTTGGTTTGGATGTTTGAAGAAAGGAAGTATGTTGTTAGGAAGAAGATGTTCTTGGAGTTATGAAGATGGGTTTGAAGATGTGAAGGACTTGTGTTTGAATATTTGAAGATATGAAGAAGTGGTACTTGAAAATATGAGGAACTTATGTTGAAGATTTGAAGATGTGAAGAGTTGGTGTTTGAAGGTTTGAAGATATGAATGAATTTTGTTTGAATGTTTGAATATGTGAATGGATTTTAGAGAGAGGTTAGAGAGAATGAGGAGAATTAGCTTGAGAGATGAAGGTGTTGGATGGAAAATGAACAAATTTGTTCATTTTTCCTTCATGTGGCCGAATCCACATGCTTGAGAGGGGGAGAAAATTTTGATTAATTTGTGTCTTGCATTTTGCCTCTTGCATGGGAGACATTTTGGTGGTCAAAGGTATGAGCATGAGATGGTTTGAATGGAATGTTAGAATACTTCCAACATGTTGGCAAAATTAATAATAAAGAATTAATGTATAAGATGATGTGTATAATGTTTGAATTAATGGTATAATTATACACAAGATGACTAATATAAGGTGTAAGTGTACAAGAGTTGGATGATACTTTACTCCAAATCATCACCATGGCCGTCCATACTAAGGGCATTATGGTAATTCCACATTTTTTTGTCCCAAATTTGATGATAATAGATGAAATATATCAATCTCCAAAATAATTAGTGATTTCCTTGATCACTTGTAAGTCTCATGATCACTTAATCTAAATCAAAATCTTAATTCTATAAGGTAAAAGTCTCTAAAATAAATAGTCTCTTAAAATTCTAAGGTGACTAATAAATACAAAAATAGTAATAATGATCAATCAAGTGATCATAAATGCAAAATAGAATTAATAAAGATCATGATCACAAGTAATAAATGAAATGAAATAAAATACAAAATATATATATTATTAATATTTACCCGCCAAAGTGACGCGGTAAAATAGTCTAATTAAATACATGACGACAATAAGAATCAATTATAAGCTCGGAAAAATCGGGGCTTCACATCCTCCCCTCCTTAAAAGAATTTGGTCCCCAAATTCTCTTCAGAATAGTTCTGGGTATTGATTCCTCATGTCTTCTTCCATCTCCCACGTTGCGTCTTCGTCTTGGTTGTGGTTCTACCACACCACTTTAACCATCGGAATTTCTCTCTTACGCAATCGTCGTATCCGATTCACGATCAATGATCCGGATCGGCCTCTCGATGTGTAGGATAGATTTTCCATTAGAGGAAGAGTATCTCGAGTGATGATATGCTCGGGATCTGGTTGATACTTCTTCAATCTCGACACGTGGAATACATCATGCATTCCCGCATATGGTGTCGGTAACTCGAGCCGGTAGGCTAACTTCCCGATCCTTTGTAAAATCTTGTAAGGTCCAACATATCTCGGACTTAACTTCCTCCTTTCTTCGGATTGATCAATCCTTTCCGTGGTGAAAGTGTGAGAAATACTTCATCTCCGACTTCAAATTCCAAATCCTTTCTTCTCTTGTCCGCATAACTCTTTTGGTGGCTCGAGCCGTGCGAATCCGCCTTGACCATCTTGACATTTTCCATCGGTTTGTGGATGCTTGTTGTTGTCTTGAAACTTAGCGAGGTACCCAATTTCTCGTGCAAGCACTTCCAAAATCTGGTGACAAACCTCGGTCTCTGTCGGATACTATGTCGATCGGTACTCCATGCAAATCGAATGATTTCTCGGATATAAGTCTCTGCAAGTTTCTCGCAAGCTATCGAGTTTTCTTGATGGGTAAAAAGTGTGCGATTTCGTGAGTCGGTCTACAACTACCCAAATAGCATCATGGCCTCCTCTCGGTCCTTGGTAGATCCATCACGAAGTCCATCGTTATGTGTTCCCATTTCCACTCGGGAATTCTCAACGGTTGTAGTAAACCGGATGGTCGTTGGTGTTCGCTTTTACTCGTTGACAAGTCAAATATCTCGCAATGAATCCCGCTACCTGGTTCTTCATGTTTACCCACCAATAACTCCGTCTTATACATCTTGTTTCCTCCAGGATGTATAGTGTATTTCGAACGGTGTGCCTCTGCAGATTCTATTCCTAATGCTCGTCGTCATTCGGTACACACACTCGATTCCCGGAACCGATAATTCCATCTTCGTGCCGAGAATTTCGATCTTTCTCCTTTAAGTATCTTTTCCTTCAGTTTTGAAGATGTGCATCTTTCTCTTGTGCTTCTTTGATCTCTTTCAAACAGATCGGGTTTAACCGAAATGTTAGCACACGAAACCGAGTATTGGTTCTCGTCGATTCTAGTTGCTCACTCTTCTAATGATTCCCACTCGAATCATAAGCCTGGCTAAGCTCGCTTTCGCTAGAGCGCTTTCACACGACGTTAGCTTTCCCGGGATGGTATTGAATATCAAAGTGATAGTCCTCGATCAACTCCATCCATCTCCGTTGCCTCAGTTGAGGTCTTTTCTGGGAGAATAGATACTTCAAGCTCTTATGATCCGTGAAAACCGTGAATGTTGCTCCGTAGAGATAGTGTCTCCATTTCTTT
Source organism: Rehmannia glutinosa (assembly GCA_016081115.2). Classification (NCBI taxonomy): domain Eukaryota; kingdom Viridiplantae; phylum Streptophyta; class Magnoliopsida; order Lamiales; family Orobanchaceae; genus Rehmannia; species Rehmannia glutinosa. The sequence continues at coordinate 319,453 of JABTTQ020001372.1, forward strand.
AACGCGAAAACTATCGCCGCCAATTCCAAGTTATCGTTGGATAATTGGCTTCATACGCTTGAGATTTCGTGATGCGTAAGCGATAACCTTTCCTTCTCGCAGAGCATTGCTCCTAGTCCTTCTTTTGATGCATCACCGTAGACGACAAAGTTTTATGTTCCCTTTGGAAGGGCTAAGATCGGGGTAGTAAGTCGTTTCTTCACTCTTGAAACTCCTCGCATTTGTCATTCAACTTAAACTTGACTTGCTTCTACGGGTTAGTCGAGTGAGTGGTCCGCTATCTTGGAAAAATCCTGGATAAATCTTTGATAATATCCACTAGTCCTAAGAATGCGACTCAGGTTGTTTCCATTCAACCACCTGTCTCGTACCTTCAAGGGATCTACCGCAATCACAAAGGTGCGGATACTATGTGTCCCAAGAATGCGACTTCACTAAGCCAAAATTCGCACTTGCTGAATTTGGCATACAACTTATGCTCGTAGTGTCTCCAAATGATTTTCGAGATGACGTTCATGCTCTTCTCTAGACTCGTGAGTATACGAGTATGTCATCAATGAATATCACTACGAATTGATCGAAATAAGATTGGAAGACTCGATGCATCGGTCCATAAATGTTTTGGTGTATTCGTCGGATCGAAGGCATCACTACAAACTCGTAGTGTCCATATCGGGTTTGAAATGCGTTTTGGAAATGTCTTCTTTGCGGATCTTCGATTGGTAATATCCTTGTTGTAAATCAAACTTCGAGTACACCGTCGCTCCTTGAAGTTGATCAAATAGTTCGTCTATCCTCGGGAGGGGATATTTGTTCTTGATGGTCACACTATTAAGACCACGATAATCTATACACAGCCTTAATGTGCCATCTTTCTTCTTGACAAACAAAGACAGGTGCTCCCCACGAGACGCACTGGCCGGATAAATCCCACATCCATCGGCCGCCAATTGCGTCTTCAACTCTTGTAACTCAAGATGAGCCATTCTATATGGGGTTCTAGCGATCGGGGCAGTCCCCGGTAACACCTCGATGGTGAACTCGACTTCCCTATCTGGAGGGACAGTGGTGAGTTCTTGTGGAAATACATCCGTGTATTCTGATACTATAGGTACTTGGTTAATGTGTGTGTCAACCGTGGGTTTGTTAATTACAAACGCCAAGTACCTTTGAGCCCTCTAGTGACCGCCTTCCTCGCTTTTCATTGCCGAAATGATTGTGGCAATCTTAACTCGTGCCCTTCCGAAATTTCCACTTCGGGTTTTCCGGGTTCACATAGCTTAATGGACTTGTTATGGAAGTCCATTTGTGCATGGTGTACAGACAACTAGATTCATTCCCAATATCACGTCGTATTCTGGATATAGGTAATAGGATTAAATCGGGCAGAAAGTTTATCTCAAAGAATCTTAACTTCGCATACATTATAGATAATATCTCGTTATTTGACTTGTTATGGATAATTTCCGGTTCACATAGCTTAATGGACTTGTTATGGAAGTCCATTTGTGCATGGTGTACAGACAACATTCATTCCCAATATCACGTCGTATTCGGATATAGGTAATAGGATTAAATCCAGAAAGTTTATCTCAAGAATCTTAACTTCGCATACATTATAGATAATATCTCGTTATTTGACTTGCACCCATAGGAGTTGACACTTCTAGACATATAGGCATATGTTCCATGCAATTTGTGTACAAAATGCGGTGCAACGAATGAATGCGTTGATCCAGGGTCGAACAATATTTTAGCGTAGTGGTTAGATACTAGAAGCGTGCACCTTCCACCACACGCTGCCTCCGGAGCCTCCCGTCCGGCTAGTGCAATGCTCGAGCGGGCATCCTCGCCCGATTACCTTGGCCATTTTCGCTTCTACGGCCAGCATCTGTTTGGTTTGGTCCTCGTGATTTTGGGCAATCTTTCACCGATGCCGACATTACTACACAGCAAACACCTTCTTGTTTACGCCAATAGTCATTGGCGGTATGTCCTTTCGGCAATATGCACACAAATGACCCGGCTTTCCTTTATCGGGGTCCCTTTTCTTATCTGTCTTATTAATCGTCCTTCAAACTTAGCAGGCGGTTTAGATGGCTGTCCCCACAGTTGTCCTCTTAAGATCGCTTCGATGGCCTACTCGCTGAATCTGTCCAATACGGTTCAAGATCGACTAATGTGCGAGCTGCGCTTACCGCTGGCCGAGTAGGTTGTCGATTCAATAGTCACATTGTTTTCAAGTTCCGTTTCAATCCTCGAGTGAACTTGTAAAGCTTATCCTCTTGATCGATTGTCCCAGAGCATACTTGGACAATCGGTGAAATTCGACTGCATCGAGCTACGGTCATGTTCCCTTGCCTCAACTGCGGAATTCATCTCGGCGCGTCTCTTTCACAACCTCGTGGAATGTGATTGTTCATTGAACTCGCCCAAGAAATTCCCCATGTTTCGCTACCCGGCCCTGTTCCCATCTTCTTTCAACCGCCCTCCACCAGTCTCTAGCAATCGATTCCATTGCATTTAAATACGGCGAGTGTGACTTTCTCGCTTCATCTCGAGTATTTGAGAGCGTTGAAGATATTCTCCAATTTCTCTACCCATTCTTCTCGCTTCAAATCATCCGGCTCTCCTAAGAAGGTGGTGGGTCGAACCGTAGAAATCGCTCCAACGTGCGATCGTTCGCCTCTCCTGGCGGGTTTGGGAGCACGAGGTTCGTGCTCTGTTGCCTCATGAAACCAGATTTGTTGTAGGGCCCGCGATCAAGTTGTCCCCCGCAGCAGTGGAGGAGGCGGTGGTAATTCGTGGGAGGGTACCGGTCCCCGGGTACGCCGTCATCCCCTCGTGGAATGCGGTGAGGTCTCCCACGCCCTCGATGTTCGCCATTCTCAGTATCTTGAAGCGTTAGTTGCGATTCACGAGTAGATGAATACAATAATTATTCGCGTAAAGTAAGTTATATCGTAGGGAAAGTAACAAGAAACTAAAGGTCGATCAGTCACATGTAGAGGAAAGATAAGGAGAGAATAATGAAAGAATGAATAAAGGAAATCAAATAAGAATCAACTAAGTCAAGACAAGTATGACTATGAAATCTCAAAATATGCGTTCTAACCAGCAATCAGTATGATTGATTCAGTGAATCGAATCAGAAATTTTTTGAAAATTCACGAGTAGCAATATGGCGTTGGTGGAGTTATTTGGATGAAGATGATTATCGGAAGGATAAGCAATCTTCGATATCTTGAAAGATTAGGTGGAACATAAGTCCCAATTATAGATTCAAAACCGCAAGACGATGAAGTCGCCCGCGATCGGGTATTAATCGCGTAATCGGTCCGATAAGTCAAGGGTTTTTGAGAAAATAAAATACTTTAATTAAATCTCCAAGTCAGAGGGTCTAGGGCTATTTTAGTAAAAGGGAAAATAATTTGAGTTATGTCCTTTATAAAAGAAAATTACAATTTAGCCCTGTTTTGTAAAAAACTAACACTTTTGGGGTTAAAAATTGAATAAATAAATATCCGACCTTGAAACATTATGAGGTCAGTTCCTAAATTCTCCAAATTGTCCAGAGATTCAGGTTTTTAAAGTTTTGAGGTCGAGGTTTTGTAAAATTCTCACATTGGCCCCAAATTTGTAAAAATTGCCAATTCGGACCTTAAGTTTAAAATAATCGGAACTCACAAATCGGAAGGGCTTTTAATGTGATTCCAGTTGGAAAATGCCATTAAGGTTAGTAGGATATTGGGACAAAAGCAGTTTTTAAAAGAAATAAGTTTAGGTCCTTTAACTTTTAAAAATATCATTTTTGTCCTATTTTGAAATAATTGCGTTTAAGGCTTTTAGGGGTCCAATTGTTATGAAATTTGAACCTTGGGTCCAAAATATAATTAAGTTATAGTTACGTTAGTATTTCCAGGTGCATGGGCTGCATAAGTCCTGGAAATTACATTTGGGTCCTCAAGTTTAGTATTTTACACATTAGTCCCTCAATTTTAGAAAACTTACTTTCCAAGCCCTAAACACTTGGATTTTTGGAATACATTTAAAATATGTCATTTCCAGTACCTTAAGAATAAAATTTTCAAAATTTAAAGTTAAGGTCTGGTACAGTTTTAAAATTTTCAATATAGCCCTTAAACTTTCAAAATTTTACAATCTAGTCCTTGGACTTTTAAAGGTTGATTTTATTTATCTAAAAACTCTTAAAATTTTATTAAAATGCCCAAAAGTCATTTCTGAACCTGAGTAGAGTCCCTAATTTCGAAATTTGCAGAGGGGTCCTTTAACTTTCATTTTCTTGCAATTTAGTCCCCAACTTTTCATTTTTTCATTTTAAAGTCCAAAATTGAAATTTAATCAATTATGCTTGACTTGTCCAGGTTATAAGTCATCCAAAACATGGATTTCAAAGATCATACACATGCATGTTCAATTCATACAAGAATTCATTAAATAGAACATTAAATTGTACATGCATGCACCTAAAATTCAATAAATAGCAATTTTGAGCAACTCTTGAGAATTTTCATGATTTGATACATAAAATTGACATTGAATACATAGATTATTTATCTCAAGGGCTCATGTTCGAAATTCTACATGCATTTTAATAAAAACACCTAATAGTTGGAAAGTATTTTTCTATCCACCTTAAAATTGGATAGTTGTGAAATAAAAGGATAAATTTCACAACTTTGAATGAAAATCAATTAGGACAGCCCCTAAGTCAAGAAATACCAAAAAAAAAAAGAGTTAGAAAAATGGAGAATTAAGACAAGAAGAAAGAAGAAGAGGAAGAAGATGGTCAAATACTACACTTACCTTGTGTAGTGAAAATTGTGTGTTAAGTAGAGGTCTCAAAAATATAACTTGATCACCCTTAGCCAAGGTTTCAAGGTCAGCCCCTAAATCCTCAAAAATGAAAATCTTGAAGTCAAAATTTCAAATTTAGGGGAAGGAGAAAAAGGTGCTAATAACCTCAAATTCTTACCTTGTAGTTTAATATCTTTACTTAAATCTTGAAGCCCTTTCAAGATGGTCTCAATCTCTTAATATCCTTCAAGTTGAGAGCCTCTAAGTACCTCAAGGATGAAAAAAAGAAGGAAAAATTAGAAAATGAAAGAAGGTGTGAAGATTATAAGAGGTGATTGAACAAGAAGTAAATTTCTTACCTTGAGAAAGAGGTGTTCGAATTTTTGAGTTTTAAGTGGTAAGATTGTTTGTTTTGGTTTGGATGTTTGAAGAAAGGAAGTATGTTTGATGTTAGGAAGAAGATGTTCTTGGAGTTATGAAGATGGGTTTGAAGATGTGAAGGACTTGTGTTTGAATATTTGAAGATATGAAGAAGTGGTACTTGAAGATATGAGGAACTTTTGTTGAAGATTTGAAGATGTGAAGAGTTGGTGTTTGAAGGTTTGAAGATATGAATCAATTTTGTTTGAATGTTTGAAGATGTGAATGGATTTTAGAGAGAGGTTAGAGAGAAGCAGGAGAATTAGCTTGAGAGATGAAGGTGTTGGATGGAAAATGAACAAATTTGTTCATTTTTCCTTCATGCGCCGTCCACATGCTTGAGAGGGGGAAATTTTTTGATTAATTTGTGTCTTGCATTTTGCCTCTTGCATGGGAGACATTTTGGAGGTCAAAGGTATGGGCATGAGATGGTTTGAATGGAATGTTGGAAGACTTGCAACATGTTGGCAACATTAATAATAAAGAATTGATGTATAAGATGATGTGTATAATGTTTGAATTAATGGTATAATTATACACAAGATGACTAATATAAGGTGTAAGTGTACAAGACTTGGATGATATTTCTACTCCAAATCATCACCATGGCCGTCCATACTACGGGCATTATGGTAATTCCACATTTTTTTTGTCCCAAATTTGATGATAATAGATGAAATATATCAATCTCCAAAATAATTAGTGATTTCCTTGATCACTTATAAGTCTCATGATCACTTAATCTAAATCAAAATCTTAATTCTATAAGGTAAAAGTCTCTAAAATAAATAGTCTCTTAAAATTCTAAGGTGACTAATAAATACAAAAATAGTAATAATGATCAATCAAGTGATCATAAATGCAAAATAAAATTAATAAAGATCATGATCACAAGTAATAAATGAAATGAAATAAAATACAAAAATATAAATTATTAATATTTACCCGTCAAAGTGACGCGATAAAATAGTCGATTAAATACATGCATTTACGCAGTAAGTTAATCAATTATAAGCTCGTAAAAATCGGGGCTTCACACCCTATTTTAAAAATGCTTTTGTCCCAATTTCCTACTATTATATAAGATATTTTAAAATTGGAAACACATCAAAAGCCCTCCCGGTTTTTGAGATCCAAAATTTTTAATTTCGGTCCAAAAATGATATTTTTGACAAAAGAATGGACCAAATGAAATTTTCTAAAACCGACCTTATATTTTTCCGAGGTCGATACTAGGACTTATTTAATTTTTGACTCGATAAGTACTTTTTCAAAGAAATGGGACTATTTACAAAGTTTTCCTATTATCAAGGATCCCAAAATAAAATATTTTATTCTCTACATTCCTAAAAGTGATTTAATTATGATTTAATTATACCTCCATATTTTCTTGAAAATTCCTGCACTATACGCACTACGCGCTGCCGACTCTTTCTTCGCCTTTGGACAAATTTAAATTTAATTTGTTGATATCTTGTACTACTTTTTATATGTATCATCATGCTTTTAGTCGACTACCTAGTTGACATTCCATACTTGTAATTATTTTCCTTCGAGTCAACATGGTGTGTCGAGCTCAAAGTCGGAATGGATACGTCGGGGGATAGAACCGGCAGCTCGGCTACTATTCCACTCTTCGCCCCATCGCCCTAATCCCGCAATTGAGGGACAAAGTTTGTCCAAGGGAAGCGGGTCGTAGTACTTGAGGTATAATCGCGATTATGACAATCCGGCCTAGCTAGCTCTATTGTGGATTTGTCTTTGCCTATGGAGCGATAAGGTGACGGGTTTGACCATCTTGCTTTGGGAGTTACAAGGAAGAACGAAGGAATTTCTATCCGATCCACACGATTCTGGAGTTACTCGGACCGCTTGGTTGGCGTCACACTCCGTGCGCAACTACTACTTGCTTTTGGCTGGCGTTACACTCCGCACGCAACCACTACTTGAATTACTTGCTGGGTTGGCGTTACACTGCACGCAACCACTACTTGAACTATTTGCAACGCATTCATAGTGCTTGAATTGTAACGCCCTAAATTTGGAGTCGCTCCAACATACATCAATATAACGCATAAATGGGAATAACTAAGTCGAGTATGGTTGCAACGGAATCCAAAGAAATAAAATACAATACATTAATTGATTCTCGGGTCCTATGCCATGCTATTACAACAAATAAGTCCAAGGTCTAAATCATCACAAATAAAATCCATCGCCTCAATAAAATCTATAATATAATACGTAACTAGGCTACATCATGGGATCCTTTGTCACTAGCGCCCGGTACAATCCTTCATCTTCTCGGTTGATAAAAGAGGTGGGGTGAGAACAAAAATCCTCAGAGGTGGGTGCCGTTGCAGCGAGTGTGGCTCATTTTTATGCACGGAAAATAGTTTCATGGAATTCAATGCATGAGAGTGCATATGACTTTGTTTTGTTGTTTATAGAAAGATTTTCATTAACCATTATGTAAGATTGGTCGATTTAGTCAAGTATTATTATTGTCTTATTAATATTTACGTACACTTTCAATTCGATAAGGCCATAGCCAATATCCCACTTCACTTGGATATGGCCGTAATTTCGATATACCACTTGGATAAGGTCGAGCAATATCCCACTTCACTTGGATAGGGCCGTATCGTTATCCCACTTCTGTAAGACAAATTCTCTATTATGGGCGGGATTCCTCTGTGATAATGTTTTCCGGGTTGGGATGGTATTTTCTTAACTGAAACATGGAATACGTCATGCATACCGCTATAGGTAAGTTCAATCTAATAAGCCAGCCTTCCCGATTCTCTTAAGTATCTTATACGACCATATGTATCTCGGGCTCAGCCTTTCCTCCCTCCCCCGTGTTGCCTTAATCTTGCACAAGAATCAGTCTCACCGAGATTTTAGCCCAAATTATTTGAGTGTTCCTTCTCATCGTATCACATATACTCAACTCTTCTAGGAATTTTCATTCCCTAATCATTAGTCTGGGGCGATGTTGGCCTTTCTACTTAAGGCATCCGCCACTACATCTCCTCCCAGGGTGGTATCGATATCAAAATGATACTCTTTGATTAGCTCCATCCACCTTCTCTGCCTCAAATTGAGATCCTTATGGGAGAGCAATTATATCAAACTCTTATAATGTGGAAAATAGTGAACATTGCTTCTATAAGTAATGTCGCCACTCTTCATTGTTAATACTATTGCTATTAATCCCAGACATTGTGCATCGGGTAGTGGCCTTGTACGGTTTAGGCTTCCGTGAGGCATAAAGAAGCACTTTTGCTTTTGATAAGTCTCGCACCCAACCCTTCTCTTGACGCATCACTAAAAACAACAAACCTTTCTCGTTCGCTCGTGAGGGCCAAGGCGAAGCGGTCGTGAGTCATTTTTTTAAAACTAGTCTCATACTGCGTCATTCTATTCGAACTTGACTTCCTTCCGAGTCAATCGTTCGAGAGTGGTCCATAAATTTTGGAGAAATCTTTGATAAATATTCGCGATATCCCGCCAATCCCAAAACTTCAACTTGGTCATCAAGTTTCTGGTCATTTCCCTCAACAATAGTTTGCACCTTTGACGGATCTATCGCGATCCCATCACCAGGCACTATATGTCCCTAAATGGGACTTCCTTAAGCTATAAAATGGCATTTGCTAAACTTGGTGTAGGTCCCAAGCGGGGTGTAAGTGTAAGGTTTAGAAGGGGGGTTGAATAAACCTTACCAAATTTTCGATTTAGTCCTTTTTAAATCTACGAGTTGATTCTACACACTGTGTCCTTGATGGACAAATCGAATTAGTCACTCAAGAGAGTTAATCTCTCAATAGACTCTGAGTCATGTTGATGGAGTAACTCACTGTTGGCTATAATTTAACTCAACCGTGGTTTTATTTTCGGAAGACTTAACACCCTTAAGTTTGATTAAGCAAGATTTTAGAGCTTGATTTAGTACTTATAAATTATCAAATGGATAGCAAATTTATCAATGAGATATAAGCAAAGTTAAAAGTGCAGGAATTTAAATGTCGAAATGTAAATGACACATCGAAGTTTTTATAGAGGTTCAAGATGGGGTAATTCTTCTACTCCTCTCTTCTCCAACTCCCGGAGGAATCCACAAAGTAATGATCAGTTTTACAGAGTGGTAACAGTCCAGATACAAGTCTTGATCACAACAAAAGCCGACTTGATCCTTAGGGACTCGCCCCGAGACGCCTTGATCACTCAGTGGCTTCTCGTACGACTCGCCTTTCTTCACAGGGCAATTTGCCTTGTTACTACAAACTCACTTGCTCAAGCTCTTTGGATTTGATCACGAAGCCCTCCAAAAGCTTAAGACTTGGTTCAACCTTGAACCTTTCTACAATCCTTCCCGAATGTAGACCCCTTTGTTTTCAAAGGTTTCTCTTCAACCGATTGAAGTTCTCTTTCCTTCAGGTGAGTGTTGGATTGATGTACTTCGTAATGTAGGCTTGAGGATTGAGAATGTTTCAGTTTTTCTAATATGCTTGTTTATCTCACATGTGTGTCATCCTTCTTCTCAAACAAACTCCTCGGCCTTTTATAGTGAACTTTCAAAAATTTGCCCGTTGAAGAGATAGGCTTATTTTTGAAAGTCACTTTGCAGTCGTTGGCTTGCAGTTCTTGGAATTGCCATTTCCTCGTATGAATTGTTCTTTCACCTTTTCGTGAGTTCGACACACGATGTGGTGCTTCCCATTCGTTCATTCCTTTTGCACGCTTCCTCGGGACCGAGCACTCCAAGAAAGGTGGTATGGAGATATTACTTGTTTAAGTAAATCTCTTGATTTTCGGCAACGGTTCTTTTACGATTATCTCGACTTGATCGCATTTCCTTGCTTTCCCTGTGACTTAGAGTCAGCTTCCAATCATTGGATGACTCTTGTCACTTCAACTTGAGACTCGCTTTTCTTGAGTCGACTTGACCGATGCTCCACTCACCGCATCTCACCGCTTCTCCAAAGAGAGTTCCCGTCTACTCTTCTTTGCCATACTCGTGCCTCAGAAATGAGTCTTCATTCAGTCTTGATTGTCTTCTTGCATGTTAGGCGTAGCCGACTTAACTCGCCTTGGCACTCTATTTATTACAATGCATTTTAAAACAAGAATGGGGTGCCAACTTTCTATTCTAAGTTTTACATGGCATTCATCAAAATCTAAACAATAAAATTCCTAACAATTTCCCCCTTTTTGATGATGCCAAAACTTAAACCATTCAAAAATGCAAATAGCAAAGATACATACAGATAGTGTATTGACATAGAATGTATGCGCGTTAGAATAGATCCATTTATTGATCATATCATTCTGCTTCTTTTACACAATCTGTTTTTTACAAGGTGTATCGAGCACATATTTGTCTACACCGAAAATAAAGAATTTATAGCTTTATTACAAAAGACTTACATTGTATGTATTTACATGATAAAATACACGGGGGTTGGACAACAACACTTCATCTCCTTCATTTGTCTCCTTCTTTCATCTTGATCAAAGATCTTCTTTCTCTTCTTCTCTTTTTCTCGTCGTCACCGCCTTCTTTTTCTTCTCATATGCTTTCCTGGCAGCTTCATTTCTTATTCTTTCTCGTCTCTCCCGCCATAGCCGAGTTTGTCTCTTGTTTTCTTTCTTCTAGTCTTTTTGCATACTGGGCGTTAGTTTTAGCCACTTTCAAATTTGCCACTTGGTCAAGTTTTCCAAACCAGAGATCCCTCCTTTCTTTCCCGGATCTACGATTCAATATTCTTGGCAGAGGCCAGTCCAAGCTTCTTCCTCCACTCATCGCTTCTTCCTCTACCTGGGCGATATCTTGTCTTTTCTTTCCAAATTGAAAGTGAGTGAATGAGTGACCAGCAGAGTGATCGCAGGTTGTCTCGTCGCTTATCGCCTTCTTCACATAACGTGAGACCTTTTTCCCAAGACAAGTCCCAAGCTTGAGCCATGACATATTTGCAAAGTATCCCCGATTCGAGCATTTTAAATTCATCGATCGATCGTGGCTCGTCTCCGACATCCGAGATGGCATAAGTGTCTCTCTCACCGGAATGCCTCCATGTTCTTTCAAGATGTTCATCACCCTGGCATCCATTCTTCCTTCCACTTCCTTCATCCCCGCTTCAATTGTTTTTCTCTTTTCACCATAGATACAAAGAGTGTTGGAGTGGCGAGTCACGGGAGTTTGTCGCTTATAATGTCACCGTGACAGACCTTGGGGGTTTGTGCAATCATCAATGTCACATCCGTTGATCCTTCCCCTCAACAAGCTTTCCTTTCTTCGTTTCAAGACTTCCTCACCGATTTTCCCTTCTCACCGCTGCTCCTTTCTTCTCGCCTTCGTATTTTAGCGCTTTGAGGTATTCCTCTTCCCCTTTTGGCATCATCAAAGGATAGAGGAACCCCTGGGAACATGCCGGGCAAGCATGAAGTCGAGTCTTCGATGGTTGAGTTCGCTTCAAGTCTCGTTGCGTTGTATGCATCACGGAATTCAGATCGAGTAGCGTTGGATTCTCACGAAATCGCTTCATCTCACCCATGAGGAGGTCTGAATTTTCTTGTCATGTGTTCTTCCAAACGCCGTAGATCATTTGTATTTTGCTCACGCAGCAGCCTTGATCTCGGCAAAGTGTGAGCTTCATGCATATGCTCAATGTGTTCTCTCGGCCTTCGTTTTTGCATCAAGATTTTCACTCTCCACACCAGCCAGCCTTGTTGAACAATGTTCAAGTATCTCATTGCTCCACACGCATTGTTTCTTCTTTGTTGCCACCATTCCCTTATCCGAATCTGTTATGCCTCTTAAATCACCGTAAGGGTGGCATCTATGTTGTCCCGCATGTCCAAAGAGGCCTCGATGCCTCTCCATCCGCTCAACCTCAAAGAAAGATTCGCCTTGAACACTTTCGAACTATTTGGTGATTCTTCTGCATGTTGCGGTGATGGCCATACAACATCAAAATCATAATCACCGGAACAATGGTGTCGATGGAAGAACAGAGCCGTTTGTGATAGCGTGCTTGTTCGTTTCGACTCTTCGTGGAGTTCGTATCTCCAAAGTGAAAAGGAAAGATTTTACAAAAGATTCATCACCGCCTAACCGGGATCTGTTCGATGATGAGCGGTGCGCGTGAAGTTCTTTTTGGGAATCGATCTTGCTGCTTGAGGAGCCTCAGGCAGGGTCTCTTATTCAATTGCTGGGTTGTGAAGAGAGACCGCTTGCCATTGAGCACCTGTTTTGCTTGTACTTCGTTGGTCTCACCTGATTTTTCCATTTCAAGAGATGGTTGTAGGTCCCAAGGGTGTAAGTGTAAGGTTTAGAAGGGGGGTTGAATAAACCTTACCAAATTTTCGATTTAGTCCTTTTAAATCTACAGAGTTAATTCTACACAAATTGTGTCCTTGATGGACGAATTAGTCACTCACTCATTAGAGTTAATCTCTCAAATGCACTCAAATTGAGTTGATGGAGTAACTCGTTGTTGCTGGCTACAATTTAACTCAACGTGGTTTTATTTTCATTGAAGACTTATCACCCTTAAGTTTGATTAAGCAAGATTTTAGAGCTTGATTTAGTACTTATAAATTATCAAATGGATAGCAAATTTATCACAGATATAAGCAATTAAAAGTGCAGAATTTAAATTCGAAATGTAAATGACACAATAAAGTTTTTATAGAGGTTCAAGATGGGGTAATTCTTCTACTCCTCTCTTCTCCAACTCCCGGAGGAATCTACTAAGTAATGATCGGTTTACAAAGTGGTAAGTACCCAGATACAAGTCTTGATCACAACGGCCGACTTGATCCTTTGGGACTCGGGCCTGAGACGCCTTGATCACTCGGTGGCTTCTCGTGACGACTCGAACTTCTTCTTCACAGCACTGTCTTGCTACTACAACTCACTTGCTCAAGCTCTTTGGATTTGATCACGAAGCCCTCCAAATGCTTAAGACTTAGTTCAACCTTGAACCTTTCTACAATCCTTCCTGGAAAGTAGACCCTTTTCTTCAAGAGTTTCTCTTCAACCGATTGAAGTTCTCTTTCCTTCACAGTGAGTGTTGGATTGATGTACTTCGTGAATGTAGGCTTGAGGATTGAGATTGTTTTGATTTTTTCCGATGTGCTTGTGTATCTCACGATGTGTCATTCATGCATCGTTTTTCTCAACCAAACTCCTCGGCCTTTTTATAGTGAACTTTCAAAAATTTGCCCGTTGAAGAGATAGCTTATTTTTGAAAGTCACTTTGCTTGTCGTTTGCGTTCTTGGAATTGCCATTTCCTCGTATGAATTTCACCTTTCGCAGTTCGACACGGTGTAGTGCTTCCCATTGGTTCATTCCATTTGCACGCTTCTCGACCGAGCACTGAAAGGTGGTATGGAGATATTACTTGTTTAAGTAAATCTCTTGATTTTCAGGCAAATGCAACGGTTCTTTTACGCTTATCTCGACTTGATCGCATTTCCTTGCTTTCCCAGGTGACTTGTGAGTCGCCTTCCAATCATTGGATGACTCTTGTCACTTCAACTTGAGACTGGCTTTTCTTGAGTTGACTTGACCGATGCTCCACTCACCGCATCTCACCGCTTCTTCAAGAGAGTTCCCGTCACTTTTCTTTGCCATACTCACTGTCTCTCACAGAGTCGCCTTCCATCTTTGATTGTCTTCTTGCATGTTAGACGTAGTCGACTTAACTCGCCTTGGCCAACTCTATTCATTACAATGCAGCATGCATAAAAGAGAGACAGTATGAACCTAGAATCCCCAAGCAATTTGCCAGGATTAATTATGATTATGGCACTCGATAGATGGCTACCCTTAGAGTCAAATCATTTGGCTATAGGTTGGTTGGATCATCTTACAATTCTAACCCCTCAAGACCCGCACAAGTATGGGTACCTAAAACTTAATTTCCTTGATTGCGGTTTGAAAAGCAGTGAGTGCCAAGGAACCTGGTACATGGATAGTGGTCGTTCGCATATGACAGAAACAAGAGAAATCTGTCAAAATTCAAGGAAGTCAAAGGAGCCAAAGTTATATTTGGAGAAATGAAGCTCCTGGTGAAATAAGAGGCATTGGATCCATCAAGAGGAATGGATTAGAAATCACGGATGTTGCATATGTTGAAGGACTCAACTTCAACTTATCGAGCATCGTCTACCTTTGTGACAAAAGTGGCTACAATGTTGATTCAACATGGGTATATGCCAAATCAAGGATATTGAATCAAATGAAGTTGACCGGCAAAGTAAGATAGAGAAGAATATGTATGTAGTGGATTGGTCAATCGCAACACCCAACACTGGTCTACTAGCAAAGAGCACAAATTCAATCAAGTTGGGTGGGCACAAAAAAGCGAGTCACCGAATGTCAAAACAATTAACAAGCTAGCAAGAAGTCATCTTGTAGAAGGACTTCCGCACTCAAAAGATACAAGAAGGAGAGTATATGTGATGCATGTCGAAGGAAAACAAATCAAGTCTTCATTCAAAGAAAAGACATGCCCATCCTCAACAAGAATATTGCAGACCGCTTCATATGGATCTATTTGGCCCAAATGGAACCGCCCAAAGATAAGTGGAAAGAAATACACCTTGGTGGTAGTAGATGACTACTCAAGATATACATGGACAATATTCATGTAAGAAGAAAGAAACTCTACAAAACTACCACAAACTAATGAAGAGGATTCAAAATGAGAAGAGTCAAACCATTATCAAAATAAGAAAGTAAGAGTCCCTATCAAGCCGGGACGTGGATTATCAATTCGGAAGAAGATGAGATAGTTGAATCTCAAAAGCAGCTGGAAAATCTGCGGTGAGTGATCATGAGAGAGCTGACCACAAAGAACATAGCCGCAAGTCGATCAATCCGGCTAACTTACTCCAACTCGACGTAAGATGGGAGAGACCATCCACTTAACTTGTCATTGGAGATATAAGATAAGGTGTCAAAACAAGATCCGAACTCAACAAGAAGCTATGTTCACATGCTTCATCTCGCAATAGAGCCAAAAGATGTGTCACAAGCATTGGACGACACACATTGATTCAAGCTATGCAAGAAGAGCTGAATCCGTTTGAGAGAAATAAAGTATGGGAATTAGTGCAAAGACCCATACATCAAAATGTAATTGGAACCAAATGGGTATTCGTAAAATAAAATGAACGAGGAAGGCTTTGTGGTAAGAAACAAAGCAAGATTGGTAGCCAAAGGATATTGCCAAGAAGAAGGGATAGATTTTGATGAAACATTTGCCTCGTAGCAAGATTGGAAGCTATAAGGATGTTTCTTGCCTATGCACTCACAAGAATTTCATTGTATATCAAATGGATGTAAAAAGTGCATTCCTAAATGGTTTATTGGAAGAAGAAGTGTATGTTGAACAACCTCCGGGATTTGAGCAGAAGACTCTTGGAGACAAGGTATATAAACTCAAGAAAGCCTTGTATGGATTGAACAGCACCCGAGCATGGTATGATACCGTCACAATTCCCCGATGAAAATGGATTCACAAAAGGAAAAGTAGATAGAACACTTTTTTAATTCAAGACAAAAGAGTATCTTTGCTTGTTCAAATATATGTGGATGACATCATTTTTGGATCCACTAACAAAGAGTGTGTGAAAAATTCTCAAACCTCATGCAAAGTAAATTTGAAATGAGCATGATGGGAGAGTCGACATTCTTCCTTGGACTTCAAGTGAAACAATCAAGGATGGAACCTTCATAAGTCAAACAAAGTACACCGTAGACTTAATGAAGAAATTTGGTATGGAAGAGAAGTCTTCAGTAAAAATACCAATGAACACATCGGTCAAAATGGACATGGATGCGGATGGCAAACCTCGTAGATCAAACTAGATACTGAGCACTTATTGGATCATCGCTTCTATCTCACAAAGAAGCGAGCCGGACATCACCTTTTTGTCAGAGTGTATGTGCAAGATTTCAATCGCTCCAAAAAGAGAGCCATATGACAATGAAATGGCTAAAAGAATCCGAGATACGAAAGGAAGCCAAGAAGAGGCCTATGGTATCCAAAGGAAGGTGGATTCGGACTAATTGGCTATTCGCACTACGACTATCCGGATGCGAGTGGACAGGAAGAGCACTTCGTGCACATGTCGATGCTAGGAAACAGACTAATTTCCCGGTTTAGCAAGAAGCAAAACTCAATAGCCACTTCTACTCTGGTGAGGCGAGAATACATAGTCGCGGCAAATTTGTTTGCCCAAGTCCTATGGATGAGACAAATTTGAGAGACTATGAAGTTGAAGAAAAGAAATTCCTATCATGTGTGATAACACAAGTGCCATTGCAATCACTCAAAATCCGTGTTGCACTCAAGAACAAAACATATAGATATCGATATCATTTCATAAGAGATCATGTTGAAAAAGAAGGACATTATCTTGGAATATATCTCAACCGATAAACAACTAGCCGACATCTTCACAAAACCATTATGTGAGTCAAGATTTGAAGAACTCAAGCATGAGTTGGGGTTAGTTGGCGACACTGCAGACGAATCAAAGAAGAGAATTAAGAAAAGAAGTGAAAAGAGTCAAAAAACAAAAATCGGTAAGAATCACCAGACGGAAGACAAATACTACCAAGTCGGTGATAGGTAGTCACTAAGAGAATCGCAAGGAGTAGAGTTTAATCGGCTAAGAGATAAGTGAATAAATTATGAGCAAAGTGACAAAAACGCGATCGTTTTGACTTAGCGGGAATGTTTTAAGAAACACGTCAAAGATAATGATGATGTGTACAAACATAAAGTCGCACACTAAGCTTATGATTGGATATAAATGCTGCCGCATTAAATACGAGACGTGAAATGCTCAATAGGCGTGCGAAATCCAAGCCGTTGATTTCAATCACGATTCAAAACCGTCGCACGCCCTTTCATAAACCATATTTAAACCATTTTCGCCCGTTTCTCTCTCACACTTCTAAAACTCGTTCATCTTTTCTCTCAAAAAGCAAAGGCAAAACACTCGAAACCCTATCAACCTTCAAATCAATTTCAAATTTTTTCTTGAAATAACTCGAGAAATGGCACCAACTTATGACTTTACCAAGTTAGGAAAGCAAATCCACACCGGTTCAACGGTGGATTTCGACGGGATGGTGAGGCGGGGTCCGACACCCTGGTGAAGAAAATCGCGGAGAAGTTAGAAACGCCAGATCAAAACCGCTTTAACGCTGAATATCCGGCGACCTATGTGGAGGAGGTCGATACCACAATTCTACGTGAATGCTGAGATTCACGACGAAGGAATCAAGTCATCTGTTCACGGAAGCGGTACGACTATCACCGCCAAGGATCGCTGAATATTGCTCACTACCAAACAATGAAGGAGCAACCGAGATTAAGGAAAGGCGATGTCAACTTGGCGATGCATGGAAAGAGATAGCCAAGTCCGACCTTTGCCGATAAAATTATATACACAAAACAAGAGATCTGGCCAAGGAGGATTATCACAAATTGCTGGACATAGTTGCCAAATGTATCGACATCAAATTTGGCGGCTTCACCAATCACAAAGGCAAAGCGATTGTGATGGCTGCAATCATCGAAGAAAAGAAGATAAATCGGGCTGAGTTTATCTACAGCAGATTTCTGCCAAAACGGGAAACAAGTCCTTCAAAGAAGATGGCACATTTGGAGGATCTCAGGATATGGCCTGGTGATTGGCGGCTATTGGAAGTGAAAGGAGTACCTCTTAGACATGGGAAGGCTTTCCATGTCAACAAGAGAATGTTCGAGCTAACCTCTCTCGGTGCTCGAAGTCGAGCTTACGCCAAGAGAGCCGACACCGGTGAGGGAATGGTGACCTTAAGAGAAAAACTGCTTCCTCTCTCCAGTAAAAGAAAGCCGCCCTCGCAGTTTGCCTAAGAAGATCACGCCCTGCAAAGAAAGAAAACAAACATGCTCCGCCCCGCGGCGAGTCACCGCCCAAAGAACGGCCGTGTCACTCGCCCATAGCAGCGGGGTCGAGAAGGACTCCCAAATACCTTCTCCGATCGTCAAAAGGAGGAGAATCGACATGCCTAGACGGCCGGCTCCTCGTAAACAAACACCAAAGACTGCCCCGGCCGCTGAGACTCGCAGAGGACACCGCCTCGAACTGTAAATTCCCGGTACAAACCAGAGACGAAGAAGACTTGTCAAGCGCCCGAACAGAGAAACCAATGAGTCGATTACTCGCCTAGCACAAAACAGCAGAGACTCCGGAGAAGTAGAGTCTCCGATGTAATTGATGAAATCGCCAAGTCTGTGAAGCGCGATCACAGAGGCAACTCAAGACACGGTTGTAGCTCCCACAAATTGAAGCACAAGAAGAACCAGCCAAGCGGATAGTGATGTAATGGTTCTATCTCCACCTTACCCTGACATCCAAAATCGTCTGCGTGAGTGGAGAAAATGGAAGCCGAGCAAGTCAAGGAACAGTTCAACTACCGAGTTCATAGAAGAAGAAGAGGAACTACTAAATTTCCTTGGATTATCTATCGTGCTCACTTAGATGAAGACAACTGCATGGATATTCTCGCAGATCTACAAGGACAAGGAGAGAGAAAAGCAAGTCAAGAAGCCGAAGCATGTGAGAAGGCAAGCATCCGCCCTATCTCCGCACACGTAACACACACATCCTCTCCTTGATGTTTTCTCCGAAAGTGAAGAGGAACAGAGAATCTTTCCGCTACGTAAGAGTTACAAATGCGTGAGCATTGCACGAATCAAGAATCCTTCACGAGCAAAGACTAATGGAGGGACCAGGAGAGTCCTCCGAACACACCGAAATCGATCCTATGGGAGTGGTTCAACAAATAGCTAATCGATGTTGCTGCTACCACTTCCCCACTCACTCGGAAGAAGGCAATAAGGGAAATGGCGATGAAACCGGGCCAGGGGGACCCCAATGAGCCAACCCCTATTGAAGGTGTGCTACCACCGCCCCAACTACGAACCATCAATTGAAACAGCGAGAGTCCGAGACGAGTGACCCCACTCCAAGTCACTCGGCTAGTGCGCCCCGAGGGGGAAACTCCCTCCACCGCAGCAAGGCCGGAGGATGCCGCAGATGACTCGAAAAAAAGAAGCAAGGAGGCGAAGAAGAGAAATTACAATCACAAGACGAATGCAAGTTGCCATCAACGAAGCTCGGACAGCTTGAGACCGTCTCGAGGTGCCAATCGCTTCCAAGGCTAATGACGCTGGCGATGCGATCGAGGCACAGGAAGGAATGTACGGGAGTTAACACTGGCGATGAAAGTGCAATCCATGGGGTTGAGACTCCAATGGATGCCATCAGAGAAGACCCTAAGACAACCGAGTGACATCGCCGAAAGGGAAGACAGTGCCTAGCGGCCCAGAGAGACCGCCGAGGAAATGAAGGCCACGGGAGGTTGAGACTTCCTGGGGTAAAGTCAAGTAGATAACATCCCTCCTACAATCATCGACCCATCCGAGAAGGATATCGGCGCACTTCATGATTCCCGTGACAACCCCGATGTCACTTTTCCGGGATCGGAAGGCGAAGAAGAAGTTTCGAGTCAACCCCATGACAAATCCAAAAGACTCGGTGCGGATGTTCCGGCACGAGCAAGTTCGATCCCAAGACTACTCGTCAAACGTTTAACTTTGATGATGAGCCACCACTAGAAATCTCATCATCATCCGATGACGCTATTGAGCAAGGCTGAGGACAAGTCTCTTTGAAATGGAAAAATCATTGAGACCAACGAAGTCGTTAAGATACCGAGGCTCGAAGTCGGGTCTACTTCACAACCAAACCCAACAACCAAACCCCCGCCGGCTCCTCACGCTCTGGTGGATTGATTCCCAAAAAAGAACTTCACGCCGCACCGCTTATCATCGAACAAATCCCGAGGGCGGTGATGAATCTTTTGTGGAATCTTTCCTTTCTCACCGGGAGATACGAGAACTCCACGAAGAGTCGAAATGAGCAAGCACGCTATCGCTGCACACCTCCGTTTTTCACTCGGCACCATTGTTCCAAACCAATTTTGATTTCGACGTGTATGGCCATCACCAAATGAAGAATCATTTAAGTTCGAGAAGTGTTCAAGGCACTCTTTGCTGAGGTTGAACGGATGGAGAGGCATCGTGCCTCTTTAGACATGCGCGGACAACAGAGATGCAACCCTACGGTGACTTGAGGGGCATCACGGTCGGGGATAAGGGAATGGTGGCAACAAAGAAAAGCATCAATGCGTGTGGAACAAAGTGAGATACTTGAACCTTGTTCAACAAGTCAGCTGGTGTGGAGAGTCGAAAATGTTGATGCGAAACGTTTGAGGGAACACATTGAGCATATGCATGAAGCTCACACCGCCGAGATCTGGCTGCGTGAGCAGTAATGCCAATGATATACGCGTTTGGAAGAACACATGACAAGAAAATTCAGCCTTCTCATGGCCTGAGATGAAGCCGATTTCAGAGAATCCAACGCTACCCGGTCAATTCGTCCGCATACAACGCAAAGACTTGAAGTAGAATTCAACCATCGAAGACTCGACTTCATGCTTGCAAAGATGTTTCGGGGTTCTCTATCCTTTGATGATGCCAAAAAGGGGGAAGAGGAATACCTTAAAGCAAAGAAAAATCAATTTGAAAAGAAAGGAAGCGGTGAGAAGGGAACAGTGAGAAGGGAAAATCACCGAGGAAATTTTGAAATCAAGAAAGGAAAATCACGAGGGGGAAGGATCAAAAGATATGACCTTGATGATTGCACAAACCCCCAACAGGGTCCTCACAGTGACATTATAAGCAGCAAAACCCTCAAGTGACTCGCCGTATTCCAACACTGCTGTATCTATGGCCGAGAAGAGAAAAGCAATTGAAGCAGGGATGAAGGAAGTGGAAGGAAGAATGGATGCCAGGGTGATGAACATCTTGAAAGAACATGGAGGCATTCCGGTTGACAGAGACACGTATGCCATTTCGATGTCGAGACAGAGCCAAGATCAGTTGACGAATTCAAAACGCTCGAATCAAGGTTACTTTGCAAATATGTCCATGGCTCAAGCTTGGGACTTGTCTTGGGAAAAGGGTCTCACATTATGTGAAGAAAGCTGACAGACACAGACTTCCTGATCACTCACTGGTCACACATCACCGGCCACTCAGTACAGGAAGGAGATGAAGTGTTTCTTTGTCAACCTTCGTGTATTTTGTCATGTAAATACATACAATGTAAGTCTTCCGTAATTAAAGCTATAAATTCTTTATTTTCAAGATAGACAAAATGTACTGATACACCTTGTAAAATGATT
Source organism: Rehmannia glutinosa (assembly GCA_016081115.2). NCBI lineage: Eukaryota > Viridiplantae > Streptophyta > Magnoliopsida > Lamiales > Orobanchaceae > Rehmannia > Rehmannia glutinosa. The sequence continues at coordinate 341,019 of JABTTQ020001372.1, forward strand.
GTGTTAAGTACAAGAATGATATGATCAATAAAAGATTGATTCTGCGATACATTCTATGTCAATACACTATACGTATGTATCTTTGTTATTTGCATCTTTGTATGATTTAAGTTTTGGCATCATCAAAAAGGGGGAAATTGTTAGGAATTTTATTGTTTAGATTTTGATGAATGCCATGTAAAACTTAGAATAGAAAGTTGGCTCCCAATTTTTGTTGTAAAGTGCATTGTAATGAATAGAGCTAGCCAAAGCCGAAAGTTAAGTCACTACGCCCTAACATGCAAGAAGACAATCAAGATCGAAGGCGGACTCTGAGAGAGACATTTGAGTATGGCAAAGAAGAGTAGACGGAACTCTATGAAGAAGCGGTGAGATGCGAGTGGAGCATCGGTCCAAGTCAACTCAAGAAAAGCCAAGTCTCAAGTTGAAGTGACGGAAGAGTCATCCGATGATTGGAAGTGACTCTAAGTCACCTGGGGGAAAGCAAGAAAATGCGGTCAAGTCGAGATAATCAGTAAAAGAACCGTTGCAGAAATCAAGAGATTTACTTAAACAAGTAATATCTCCATACCACCTTTCTCGAAGTGCTCAGTCCCGAAGCGCAATTGGAATGAACCAATGGGAAGCATCAAACCGTGTCGAACTCGAAAAGGTGAAACAACAATTCATACGAGGAAACAAAGAATTCCAAGGATCAAGCCAACGACAAAAGTGACTTTCAAAAATAAGCCTATCTCTTCAACGGGCAAATTTTTGAAAGTTCACTATAAAAGGCCGAGGAGTTTGTTTGAGAGTGCGGATGCATGAATGACACATACGTGAGATACACAAGCACATCGAAAAACTAAAACAATCTCAATCCTCAAGCCTACATTACGAAGTACATCAATCCAACACTCACCCTGTGAAGGAAAGAGAACTTCAATCGTTGAAGAGGGAACTCTTGAAGAAAAGGGTCTACTTTCCAGGAAGGATTGTAGAAAGGTTCAAGGTTGAACCAAGTCTTAAGCATTTAGGGCTTCGTGATCAAATCCAAAAAGCTTGAGCAAGTGAGTCAGTAGTAGCAAGCGCAGCTGCCTGTGAAGAAGCCGAGTCGCACGAAGCCGGTGAGTGATCAAGGCGTCTCAGATCGAGTCCCAAAGGATCAAGTCATTGTTGTGATCAAGACTTGTATCGGACTGTTACCACTTTGTAAACCGATCATTACTTAGTGGATTCCTCCGGGAGTTGGAGAAGAGAGAGTAGAAGAATTACCCCATCTTCGAACCTCTATAAAAAATTTTATCGTGTCATTTACATTTCAAAGCATTTAAATTTCGCACTTTTAATTGCTTATATCTCACGATAAATTTGCTATCCATTTGATAATCTATAAGTACTAAATCAAGTTCTAAAATCTTGCTAAATCAAACTTAAGGGTGTTAAGTCTTCCGAAAAAATAAAACCACAAGTTGAGTTAAATTGTAGCTAACAAAGTGAGTTACTCCATCAACAAATTTCGGTGAGTCTCGATTGAGAGATTAACTCTTTGAGTGACTAATTCGATTTGTCCATCAAGGACACAAATGTAGAATTAACTCGAGATTTAAAAGGACTAAATCGAAAATTTGTAAGGTTTATTCAACCCCCCTTCTAAACCTTACACTTACACCCCTTGGGACCTACATTGTGCAATCATCAATGTTACATCTCACGATCCTTCCCCTCAACATGTTTTCCTTTCTTCTGTTTTTAAGACTTCTCACCGATTTTCCCGACTCACATTTGCTCCTTTCTTTTCGCTTCAGATTTTTTGCTGCTTTAAGGTATTCCTCTTCCTTTTTGGCATCATCAAAGGATAGAGGAACCTGGGAACATCTTTGGCAAGCATGAAGTCGAAGTCTTCTCGATGGTTGAGTTCGCTTCAAGTCACGCTGCGTTGTATGCGGCCCGAATTGGTCGAGTAGCGTTGGATTCTGCGGAAATCGGCTTCATCTCGGCCATGAGAAGGCTGAATTTTCTTGTCATATGTTCTTCCAAATTTGTAGATCATGTGTATGTTGCTCACGCAGCTGACTTGATTTCGGCAAAGTGTGAGCTTCATGCATATGCTCAATATGTTGTCTCACTTTGTCTTGGCATCGGTATTTTCGACTCTCCACACCCGTGCAGCCTTGTTGAACAATTGTTCGAAGTATCTCATTGTTCACACACATTGTTTTCTGCTGTTGCCACCATTCCCTTATTCGATTTGTTATGCCTCTTAAATCACCGTGTGGTGGCATCTCTGTTGTCCAATCGCATGTCCAAAGAGGCTCGATGCCTCTCCATCCTTTCAATCTCAAAGAAAGAGTGCCTTGAACACTTCTCGAGCTTGGTGATTCTTGCGGTGATGGCCATACAAAGATCGAAGTCATAGTTGGTCGAACAATGGTGTCTCATTGGAAGAACAGAGGAGGTGGTCGTGATAGCGTGCTTGTTCATTTTTCGACTCTTCGTGGAGTTTCGTATCTCCCAGTGAGAAAGGAAAGATTCTACAAAGGATTCTCACCGCCAATCGGGATGCATTCGATGATGAGCGGTGCGCGTGAAGTCCTTTTTGGGAATCGATCCACCGGGCAGCCTTGAGGAGCCGGAGTAGTGGTTTGGTTGGGTTTGGTTGTGAAGAGACCCGCTTGCGAGCCTCACATGTCTTAATGCCTTCGTTGGTCTCGGTGATTTTTCCATTGAAGAGACTTGTCCTCGGCCTTATCAGCGGCGTCATCCGGACGATGATGAGATTTCTAGTGGTGGCTCATCATCAAAGTTAAAAGTTTGACGAGTAGTCTTGGGATCGACTTGCTCGTGCCTGGAACATCCGCAAATTGAAGTCTTTAGGATTTGTCATGGGGTTGACTCGCCTTTTTTTTCGCCTTCTCGATCCTAAAAGTGACATCGGGTTGTCCTGGGAATCATGAAGTGCGCCGATCTCCTTCTCGGATGGGTCAATGATTGCGGGGAGGATGTTCTCTACGGCCTCTTTACCGGGAAGTCTCAACCTCCCGTGGGCCTTTCATTTCCTCCAAAGAGTCTCTGTCGCGAGGCTTGGTCCTCCTTTCGATGTCTGTCACCGCCTTAGGGTCTTTACAAATGGCATCCATTGGAGTCTCAACCCCATGGATTACACTTTCATCGCCCAGTGTTAACTCCGTGTCGTCCTTCTCGTGCCTCGACCGCATCATCAACGTCATTAGCCTTCCAGAGCGGTTGGCATTCAACGCGAGACAGCCTCAATCGCCTCGAGCCGTTGATGGCAACTTGCTTTGTTCTTCTTGTGATTGTAACTCTCTCTTCTTCGCCTCCTTGCTTCTTTGTCGAGTCATCTCGCAAAGATCCTCCGACCTTGCCGCAGCGGGAGGAGTTCCCCTCACCGGGCGCACCACGGTGAGTGACTTGGAGTGGGGTCACTCGCCTCCGGACTCACTTACATTTCAATTGATGGTTCGGCCGTTGGGGCAGGTGTGGTAGCACACCTTCAATAGGGTTGGCTCGACGGGGTCCCCACTAGCCAGCTTTCATCGCCGGTTCTCATCGCTTTCTTCCGAGTGAGTCGGGAAGTGGTAAAGAACATCGTGGCTATTTGTCAACCACTCCCATTGGATCGATTTCGGTACCGTGGTTCGAGGACTCTCCTGGTCCCTCCATCGTCTTTGCTCGTGAAGGATTCTTGATTCATGCAATGTTTGCTGATCTGCAACTCTTCTCGCGGGCGCGAAAGATTCTCCTCGTTCCTCGTCACTTTGAGAGAAGACATCAAGGAGAGGATGTGTGTGTTCGTGGTGCCGGAGATAGGGCGATGCTTGCCTTCTCACGTGCTTCGGCTTCTTGACTTGCTTTGCTCTTCCTCGCCCTTGTAGATCTGCAGAATATCCATGCGCTTGTCTTCATCTAGAGTGGGAGCAAGAGATAATCCAAGGAAATTTAGCAGGTTTCCTCTTCTTCTTCTATGAACTCGGGCCGTTGGAACCATTTTCCCGACTTGCTCGGCTTCCATTGTCTCCACTCACGCAGACGATTTTGGATGTCCGGGTAAGGTGGAGATAGAATCATTACATCACTATCCGGCCGGTTCTTCAGGCTTTGTGTGAGCTACAACTGTGTCTTCGGGTTGCCTCTTTCTTGATCGCCTTCAAGCAGACTTGGCGGTTTCATCAATTACATCCGGAGACTCTACTTCCCGATGAGTCTCCGGTATATGTGCTAGCCGAGTAATCGATCACCGGGTTTCTCTGTTCGGATCGCTGACAAGTCTTTCGCCTCGGGTTTGTACTGGGAATTTCTCGGTTCAGAGGCGGTGTCCTCTCGAGTCTTGGGCGGCCGGGGGGCCGGGTGTTTGTTTCCGAGGAGCTGGCCGTCTCAAAGCTTCTCGTTCTCCTCCTTTTGACGATCGGAGAAGGTATTTGGGAGTCCTTCTCGACCGCAGGGCAGTGACACACGGCCGCCGGGCTGGGCAGTGACGGCCGCAGGGGCAGTGACTCACTGCAGTGGGAAAAAGGAGCATGTTTGGTTTTCTTTGCCGCAGGGCAAGCATCTTCTTAGCGGTGCGCAGGGCTTTCTTTCGGGCCGGGAGAGGAAAGAAACGATCTTCTCGGGTCACTGATTCCCCCTCACCGTGTCGCTCTCTTGGCGTAAGCTCGTTTTTGAGCACCAAGTGAGGTTAGCTCAACATTTTCTTGTTGACATGGAAAGCCTTCCCATGTCTAAGAGGTACTCCTTTCACCTCCAATAGCCTGGCTAATCACTGGCCATATCCAGTGATCCTCCAAATGTTCCATCTTCTTTGAAGGACTTGTTCCCCACGTTTTGGCAGAGTTCATCAGTAGATAAACTCAACCAGCTTTATCTTCTTTTCTTTGATGATTGCAACCATCACAACCAGCTTTGCCTTTGATAGTTGGTCAAAGCCGCCAAATTTGATGTCGATACATTTGGCAACTATGTCCAACAATTTGTGATAATTCTCCTTCTCCAGTCTATTGTTTTTTGTGTATATAATTTATCGGCAAAGGTCGGACTTGGCTATCTCTTTCCATGCATCACCAAGTTGACATCAGCTTCCTTAATCTCGCTTGCTCCTTCCGGTAGAGAGCAATATTCACCAAATCCTTCGCGTTGATAGTCACCGCTTCCCGTGAGCAGATGACTTGATTCCTTCATCGTTAATCTCAAAGATTCACGTAGAATTGTGCGACCTCCTCCACATAGGTCATAGGATATTCGTTGTTAGAAACGGTTTTAGCCCGGACGCTTCCAACTTCTCGGCAATTTTCTTCACCGCAGTGTCTTCGGACCGCTTCACCATTCCATCGAAATCCACCGTCGAACTAGGGGTGTGGATTTGCTTTCCTAGCTTAGTAAAGTCATAAGTTGGTGCCATTTCTCAGAATTATTTCAAGGAAAATCTCGTAAAATTGATTTGAAGGTTGATAGGTTTTAGAGTATTTGCTTTGCCTTTTGAGAGAAAGATATGAACAGATTTTAGAAGTGTGAGAGAGAAACGGACGAAAATGGTTTAAATATGGTTTATGAAAGGACGTGCGACGGTTTTTGAATTGTGATCGAAATCAACGGCTTGATTTCGTGACGCCTATTGAGAATTTCACGCCTCGTATTTAATGCGGCAAGATTTATATCCAATCATAAGCTTTAGTGTGCGGCTTTTATGTCTCATACACATCATCATTATGTTGACTGTTCTTTAAAACATTCCCGCTAAGTCAAAACGATGGCGTTTTGTCACTTTGCTCATAAGTTATTCAAATTTTATCTCTTAGCCGATTTAACTCTACTCCTGGTAGATTCTCTTAGTGACTCAACCTATCACCGACTTGGTGTAGTTTGTTTTTCCGACATACTGATTTAATCGAGGCGATTTTTGTTTTCAGGCTTTTTCACTTCTTTTCTGTTCTAATTCTCTTCTTTGATTCGCCTCGAGTGTCACCAAACTCAATTAACCCCAACTCATGCTTGAGTTCTTCAAATCTTGACTCACATAATGGTTTTGTGAAGATGTCACTAGTTGTTTATCGGTTGAGATATATTCCAAGGTAATGTCCTTCTTTTCAACATGATCTCTTATGAAATGATATCCGACATCTATATGTTTTGTTCTTGAGTGCAACACAGATTTTGAGTGATTGTAATGGCACTTGTGTTATCACACATGATTGGAATTTCTTTTTCTTCAACTTCATAGTCTCTCACCTTTGTCTCATCCATAGGACTTGGGCTACAACAATGCCCGCAGCCTATGTATTCTCGCCTCATTTGTAGAGGTGGCTATTGAGTTTTGCTTGCTAAACCAGAAATTAGTCTGCTTTCCTAGCATTTGACATGTGAGAAGTGTTTTTCCCGTCCACTCGCATCCAAAGATAGTTAGAGTCGAATAGCCAATTAGCTTGAATCCACCTTCCTTTGGATACCATAGACCTACTTCTTGGCTTCCTTTCAAGTATCTCAATATTCTTTTAGCATGTCATATGGCTTTCTTTTGGAGCAGATTGAAATCTTGCACATACACCTACAAAGCAAAGGTGATGTCCGCTCGCTAGCCGTGAGATAGAGCAATGATCCAATAAGTGCTCAGATCTTGTTTGATCGCTGTGCTTGCCATCCGCATCCATGTCCATTTTGATCGATGTGTTCATTGGTATTTTTACGTAAGACTTCTCCTCCATACCAAATTTCTTCATTAAATCTCTGGTGTACTTTGTTTGACTTATGAAGGTTCCATCCTTCATTGCTTCACTTGAAGTCCAAGGAAGAATGTCAGCTCTCCCATCATGCTCATTTCAAATTTACTTTGCATGAGGTTTGAGAATTTTTCACACAGCTCTTTGTTAGTGGATCCAAAATGATGTCATCCACATATATTTGAACAAGCAAGATACTCTTCTTGTCTTGAATTCTCAAAAGTGTTCTATCTACTTTTCCTTTTGTGAATCCATTTTTTCGGGAATTGTGACAGTATCATACCATGCTCGGGTGCCTGTTTCAATCCATACAAGGCTTTCTTGAGTTTGTATACCTTGTCTCCAAGAGTCTTCTCGCTCAAATCCTCGGAGGTTGTTCAACATACACTTCTTCTTCCAATAAACCATTCAGAATGCACTTTTTACATCCATTTGATATACAATGAAATTCTTGTGAGCTGCATAGGCAAGAAACATCCTTATAGCTTCCAATCTTGCTACAGGGGCAAATGTTTCATCAAAATCTATCCCTTCTTTCTTGGCAATATCCTTTGGCTACTAGTCTTGCTTTGTTTCTTACCACGTAACCTTCCTCGTTCATCTTATTTCGAATACCCATTTGGTTCCAATAACATTTTGATGTATGGGTCTTTGTACTAATTCCCATACTTTATTTCTCTCAAACCGATTCACTTTTCTTGCATAGCTTGAATCCAATGTGTGTCATCCAATGCTTGTGACACATCTTTGGGCTCTATTTTGCGAGATGAAGCATGTGAACATTCGCTTCTTGTTGAGTTCTCGATCTTGTCTTGACACCTTCTCTTATATCTCCAATGACAAGTTCTCGTGGATGGTCTCACCATCTTACGCCGGTTGAGTAAGTTAGCCGGATTGCCGACTTGGTACCGTGTTTCGCGGGTCACTCTCTCGTGATCACTCACCGGCAGATTTTCACCGCTTTTGAGATTCAGCCTATCTCATCTTCTTCTCAATTGATAATCCATGCTTCACTTCAACATAGGGACTCTTCTCAGAAGGTTGGATGATTCACTTATCACCGACTCTTCAATGTCTTCCCCATTTACATTTGGCTCATCGAATACTACATGAATGGATTCTTTCAGAACCATAGTTCTTTTGTTGAGTATTCAGAGGCTTTGCTTTCACCGAGTATCCTAAGAAGATACCTCATCGCCTTTAGCATCAAAAGCCTTTAAAGTTGTCTTCGCCATTGTTGTGAATGAAGCATTTACATCCAAATATTCTCAAATATGCAACATTTGGTTTTCTTCCACCATATCTCATAGGAGTCTTTGTCACCGCCTCTATTTATCATACATCCTGCTTTGGGTGTAGCAAGTCGTGTTGATTGCTTCAGCCCAAAATCTTTTTGGTAACCCTACTTCACCTAACATGGTCCTCACGCTTCTTTGAGGGTTCTATTCCTTCTTTTCGCAACTCCATTCTCTTTGTGGAGTCCTTGTCGCTGATAGTTCATGACCAATACCATTTTCAATACAACATCGAAGTTATTATTCCATTGACAAACCTGGGTTCCTCTATCCGATCTTATTTTGATAATGGTTTGACTCTTCTCATTTTGAATCCTCTTCATCACCGTGGTAGTTTTTGTAGAGTTTTTTCTTCTTACACATGAATATTGTCCATGTATATCTTGAATAGTCATCTACTACCACCAAGGTGTATTTTTCCACTTATGTCGGCCGGTTCCCTTTGGGCCAAATAGATCCATATGAAGCGATGCAATATTCTTGTTGAGGATGGGCATGTCTTTTTCTTTGAATGACGACTTGATTTGTTTTCCTTCCGACATGCATCACATATACTTTCCTTCAGTATATCGAGTCCTGGAAGTCCTTCTACAAGATGACTTCTTGCTAGTTTGTTAATTATTTTGAAATTCGTGACTTACTTTTTGTGCCACATCCAACTTGATTCAAATTGTGCTCTTTTTGCTAGTAGACGGTGTTGGGTGTTGGTTGACCAATCCACTACATACATATTTTTTCGTCTACTTCCTTGCAAAGACCACTTAATTTGATTCAATATCCTTGATTTGGCATATACCCATGTTGAATTCAACATTGTAGCCCTTTATCACAAAGCCGATCGATACTATGAAGTTGAAGTTGAGTCCTTCAACATATGCAACATCCGTGATTTCTAATCCATTCCTCTTGATGGATCCAATGCCTCTTATTTCACCAGGAGCTTCATTTCTCCAAATATGACTTTGGCTCCTTTGACTTCCTTGAATTTTGACAGATTTCTCTTTTTTCTGTTTCTATGTGTCCGACAACCCACTATCCATGTACCAGGTTCCTTGGCACTCACTGCTCTTGAACCGCAATCAAGGAAATTAAGTTTTAGGTACCCATACTTGTCATGGGTCCGAGGGGTTAGAATTGTAAGATGATCCAACCAACCTATAGCCAAATGATTTGACTCTAAGGGGTTGCCATCTATCGTGCCATAATCATAATTAATCCGCAAATTGCTTGGGGATTCTAGTTCATACAAATTGTTTTTTTGTCTGTATACCGCATATGTGTTTTAGCAATTGCCTTCCTCAGGTAATTGTGGTGTTTTTGAGTGTAGTGCCAGGTGCATATGTGTGTCGATGAAAGCTCTTGTGCTTTTGGAATGGCCTTTGCTTGAGTTCTAGGCCTTTGCCATCTGGCTTATATTCCATAAGTCTATGCCGATAGTTCACATTATTCCAATCACTTGGCTTGGATATTTTCTACCATTCCCATCATATGTATTTATGGATTTTCTGGGATTTTTGGTAGCTCGCTTCCTTTTTACAGAGTATTTTCTGTTAGGAGTTTGCTTTGAGGACTCGGCCAATCTCTTTCACTGTCCTTTCAAAGACACTCAACTCGGCCGTTTTCCTTTTCCTTTGTAACCAAGGCCGGTTTGCTTAGTATTGTGCTTTGAGTGAAAGTGTGTGCAATATTTAGAGTTTTGGATTTTTCGGACTCTTCATGACTTGAAGATCCTTTTTCCAAAATTACTCTTGAGGTTTGACATGGCACAAAGGAATTAAATCCTAAGCCCTGTCTTGTCTCCACATTCTCTTTGACTCATAATAAGATCATCCAATGATTTAGATGCCTTAGTGAATGAGGCAATAACATTCTTGAGGTCATTCTCCTCTTTTCTATAGCAAAGCAATCTCGTTTATTAATTTTGCATTTTCATTTTTAAACTTTCATTTTCACAGCTATTTGACTTAGAGTACTCGGCTCCTTAGTCGGCTTTGAGTTTTTGACTTTTAAGTAGGTCGTTTTCCTCATTCAATAGTGTGTGAGGATTTAATGTGCTCAAAATCTTTCATCATTTTGCCTAATGAATCATAAAGATCAAGAGGTGATGAAGTGTGTGTGTCATACTCACTATCACTAGTGTCCGAGCTTGTTGAATTAGATTGTACCTCATCTTCTTGATCTTGTTCTTTGGCCATTGCTTAGATCAAGGCTTCTTCTTCGTAATCACTTGAGTAGTCAACTTCATCGCTCTCAATCACTGTCTCTCTTCGACTTGGTTTGTCTCGCAGATCTCTGCAGTACCATCATTGCCTTTTTCTTTTTTTGTCTTCTTTCTCTCAAGACCTTTCTTTCTTCTTCATTCCTCGCACTTGTTGACTACAGGATATGAGCAAATAATGGCATAGTGACCTGGTTGTCTACAATTCCAACATAGATATTCAACCTTTTGATCACTCTCTTTCTACTCTTGAGTTGTCACTCTTTGATACTCAACTTGTTGATGATCTCGTTCTCTTGGTTGGCCTATCATCCTTGATTTGGATGAGCCGAGTGTCTTCTCGGAGGATTCACCCTTTCTCTCTTGTAGTTCTTGTTAAAGAACTTGTTAAATCTTTTAACCATCGGGCTATTTCTTCCGGGTCAATTGCCTCTTTGACTCACTCTCTTTCCATCTTTGACAATTAGAGCAAATTGTTTTGGGTACGGGCTGTCTCTTCCTCGTCTTTTCTTCTCACTCAAACTCATAGGCTTTGAGGTCCGAGAATAGTTCATGGTTGGATGTCTTTGATAGGTCCATGGAATGTCTCGATGCCATGACCTTCATTTCCCATTCAAATTTTGGAAGACTTTTTAGGATCTTCATACACATTTCTTCTGTGTATATTCCTTTCCAAGTGTAGACAGACTCATTTGTGATTTTCAGAACCGAGCGTCTAGTTGATCCGAGGTTCTCTCCCGAGATCATTTTGAAATTTTCAAACTTCAGACAAACCATCGATAATTTGTTTTCTTTGATTTGCTCAACCTTCACAAATCAAAGTCAACTTGTCCTGCATTTCCTTAGCCGTTTTGCAAGATTTGACTTTGTTGAATACGGCTTTATCCAAGGTTTTGTAAAGAATGTCCTTGGCTACATTGTCCAGGTTGTATCTTTTTTTGTCATCATTTGTCCACTCGCTTCTTGGTTTTTCAACCATGACCGGTCTAGAGCAAAGATCTTCTTTCTCCTTCACCGCAACTTCGCATAATTTGTGTTCCCCTTTAATATTTTGTAGAGGCCATCTTCTATCACTATCCACATCTCGATCATGTAATGCCGATAGATGAGCCTCGCATACGAATTTTCCAATCATCAAATTCTTCAATAGTGAACATAGGGATGCGTGTCAAATTTGCTTCCATGATAATGATTTTAAATAAAAAGAGTTTTGAAAGTTTAAGTACTAAAGCATACTTAGAAAAGTTTGGAGATCTAGTTCAAGAACCGGTGCGGAGGGTTCAATGAACCAACCGCTCCGATACCACTTGTAGGTCCCAAGGGTGTAAGTGTAAGGTTTAGAAGGGGGGGGTTGAATAAACCTTACCAAATTTTCGATTTAGTCCTTTTAAATCTACAAAGTTAATTCTACACACCGTGTGTCCTTGATGGACAAATAATTAGTCACTCAAGAGAGTTAATCTCTCAATGCACTCAATTTTTGTTGATGGAGTAACTCATTGTTGGCTACAATTTAACTCAATCGTGGTTTTATTTTCGGAAGACTTATCACCCTTAAGTTTTATTAAGCAAGATTTTAGAGCTTGATTTAGTACTTATAAATTATCAAATGGATAGCAAATTTATCACAGATATAAGCAATTAAAAGTGCAGAATTTAAATGCTGAAATGTAAATGACACAATAAAGTTTTTATAGAGGTTCAAGACGGGGTAATTCTTCTACTCCTCTCTTCTCCAACTCCCGGAGGAATCCACTAAGTAATGATCGATTTACAAAGTGGTACAGTCCAGATACAAGTCTTGATCACAACGGCCGACTTGATCCTTTGGGACTCGACCGAGACGCCTTGATCACTCAATGCTTTCTCGCAGACGACTCGCCTTTCTTCACATGGCAAACGCTTTGCTACTACTGACTCACTTGCTCAAGCTCTTTGGATTTGATCACGAAGCCCTCCAAATGCTTAAGACTTAGTTCAACCTTGAACCTTTCTACAATCCTTCCCCGGAAAGTAGACCCTTTTTCTTCAAGAGTTTCCTCTTCAACCGATTGAAGTTCTCTTTCCTTCACAGGTGAGTGTTGGATTGATGTACTTCAGAATGTAGGCTTGAGGATTGAGATTGTTTTGATTTTTTCTGATGTGCTTGTGTATCTCACGTATGTGTCATTCATGCATCGTTTTCTCAACCAAACTCCTCAGCCTTTTATAGTGAACTTTCAAAAATTTGCCCGTTGAAGAGATAGGCTTATTTTTGAAAGTCACTTTGCGTCGTTATTTGCGATTCTTGGAATTGCCATTTCTCGTATGAATTTCACCTTTTTCGTAGTTCTCGACACGGTGTAGTGCTTCCCATTGGTTCATTCCATTTGCACGCTCGGGATCGAGCACTCGAGAAAGGTGGTATGGAGATATTACTTGTTTAAGTAAATCTCTTGATTTCGCGGCAACGGTTCTTTTACGATTATCTCGACTTGACCGCATTTCCTTGCTTTCCCTAGGTGACTTAGAGTCAGCTTCCAATCATTGGATGACTTTTTCTCACTTCAACTTGAGACTTGGCTTTTCTTGAGTTGACTTGATCGATGCTCCACTCACCGCATCTCACCGCTTCTTCAAGAGAGTTCCCGTCTTTTCTTTTGCCATACTCACCGTTTCTCTCTCAGAGTCTTCGCTTTTCTTGCTTGTCTTCTTGCATGTTAGGACGTAGCCGATTTAACTCGCCTTGGCTACTTATTCATTACAATGCATTTTACAACAAAATTGGGAGCCAACTTTCTATTCTAAGTTTTACATGGCATTCATCAAAATCTAAACAATAAAATTCCTAACATCGGTCCTCGGCCTTATCGGAAGCGTCATCGGACGATGATGAGATTTCCATTGGTGGCTCATCATCAAAATTAAAGGTTTGACGAAAGTAGTCTTGGGATCGACTTGCTCGTGCTTGGAACATCCGCAATTTGAGTCTTTTTCGATTTGTCTGGGCGGGGATGACTCAGCCTTCTTCTTCGCCTTCTCGATCCAAGAAAAGTGACATCAGTGGTTGTCCTGGGAATCATGAAGTGCGCCGATCTCCTTCTCGACATGGGTCGATGATAGCAGGAGGGATGTTCTCTACTTCAACTTCTTTACCCCGAGAAGTTTCAACCTCCGTGGGCCTTCATTACCTCCGGCAGTCTCTCATCAGCGAGGTTTGGTCCACCCTTTTCGATGCTGTCACTGTGTCTTAGGGTCTTCACGGTGGCATCCATTGGAGTCTCAACCCCATGGATTGCACTTTCATCGCCTGCAGTGTTAACTCCTGTGGCGTTTCCTTCCAGGCCTCGATCGCATCGCAGCGTCATTAGCCTTCGTAGTAGCGGTTGGCACTCACCGAGACAGGTCTCAAACTGCCCGAGCTTCGTTGATGGCAACTTGTTGTTCTTCTTGTGATTGTAATTTCTCTTCTTCGCCTCCTTGATTCATTGTGGAGTCATCTCGCAGATCCTCCGACCTTGCCGCAGCGGGAGGAGTTTCCCCATCCGGGCGCACCACCGGTGAGTGACTTGGAATGGGGTCACTCGTCTCCAAACTCCCTACTGCTTTCGATTGATTGTTCAGTAGTTGGGGTGTGGTAAAGCACACCTTCAATAGGGGTTGGCTCGATTGGGGTCCCCACTATCCCAGCTTTCATCGCCCTCCTTATTGCTTCTTCCGAGTGAGTCAGAAGTGGTAGCAACAACATTGGGTTATTTGTCAACCACTCCCATTGGATTGATTTCAAATTTGTGTTCGAGGACTCTCCTGGTCCCTCCATTAGTGTTTTGCTCGTGAAGGATTCTTGATTCGCAATGCTTGCCGCATTTGCAACTCTTTTGCGGGCGCAAAGATTCTCAGTTCCTCTTCACCGCCGAGAAGACATCAAGGAGAGGATGTGTGTTTCTGTGGTGCCGAGATAGGGCGATGCTTGCCTTCTCACGTGTTTCGCTTCTTCACTTGCTTTTTCTCTCTCCTTGTCCTTGTAGATCTGGGCAGGATGTCTCAGGCAGCTTGTCTTCATCCGTAGCTGAGGAGCATGAGTAGTTAATCCAAGGAAATTTAGCAGATTCCTCTTCTTCTTCTATGAACTCAAAGCCGTTGGAAATGTTCCTCGACTTACTCAACTTCCATTTCTCCACTCACGCAGACGATTTTGGATGTCCGGGTAAGGTGGAGATAGGAGCATTACATCACTATCCGCTCCGGTGTTCTTCTTGTGCTTCACTGTGGTGAGCTACATTGTGTCTTCAGGTTGCCTCGCTTTGACGCCTTCAAGCAGACTTTGGCTGTTTCATCAACTACATCCGAGACTCTACTTCTCCAAAGAGTAGTCTCCTGTATTTGTGCTAGCCGAGAATCGACTCACGGTTTCTCTCGGATTGCTTGACGATTCTTCTTCGCTCTCCCGGTTTGTTCCAGTGGGAATTTCTCGGGTTCGAGATGTTGTCTTCTCGAGTCTTGTGGCGGCGGGACGGTCTTGCCGTGTGTTTGTTTCTCGAGGAGCCGCCGCCTTGGCTTGTCGCTTCTCCTCCTTTTGACGATCGGAGGAGGTATTTGTGAGTCCTTCTCGACCGCCGCAGGGCAGGGAGACACCGCCGGGGTGTGACTCTACCGCAGGGCAGGAGCATGTTTGTTTTTTTGCCGCAGGGGCGTTATTTTAGTACCGCAGGGGCAGCTTTCTTCTTGGCCGAGAGGAAACAATCAGATCTTCGGTCACCGATTCCCCTCACCGTGTCGCTCTCTTGGCGTAAGCTTTCTTCTCGGCGCTAGAGAGGTTTGCTCAACATCCTCTTGTTAACATGGAATGCCTTCCCATGTCTAAGAGGGACTCCTTTCACCTCCAATAGCCGCCAATCACAAGGCCATATCCTGGGATCCTCCAAATGTGCCATCTTCTTTGAAGGATTTGTTCCCACGCTCGCGCAGAGTCTCCAGAGACAAACTCACCGGCTTTATCTTCTTTTTCTTCGATGATTGCGCCCATTACAATCTTTTGCCTTTTTGATTGGTCAAAGTCGCCAAATTTGATGTCGATACATTTGGCAATTATATCCAACAACTTGTGATAATCCTCCTCCGCCAGCTTCTCTTGTTTGTTGTGGTATATTATTTTATCAAAGAAAGTCGGACTTCGCTATTTTTTTCCATGCGCGCCCAAGTTTACATCAGCTTTTTAATCTCGATGCTCCTTCGCCGGGTAGTAAGCAATATTCACCCAAATCTCTGCGCAGAGATAGTCACCGCTTTCGTGAATGATGACTTGATTCCTTCATCGTGAATCTCAAGATTCACAGAATTGTGCGACTCCTCCACATAGGTCATCGGATATTCTAACGTTAGAAACGGTTTTAGCCCGGACGCTTTCAACTTCTAAGCGATTTTCTTCACTAGGGTGTCGTGACCCTGTTTCATCATTCCGTCAAAATCCACCGTAGAGCCGGTGTGGATTTGCTTTCCTAACTTGGTAAAGTCATAAGTTGGTGCCATTTCTCAGATTATTTCAAGGAAAACTCTTTAAAATGATTTGAAGATTGATAGGGTTTTGAGAGTATTTTGCCTTTGCTTTTTGAGAGAAAGAGATGAACAATTTTTAGAAGTGTGAGAGAGAAACGGACGAAAATGGTTTAAATATGGTTTATGAAAGGACGTATGGTGGTTTTTGAAATGTGATCCAAATCAACGGCTTGATTTTGACGCCTATTGAGCATTTCATGTCTCGTATTTAATGCGGCAAAGCATTTATATCCAATCATAAGCTTGGTGTGCAAAGCTTTATGTCCAGACACATCATCATTATGCCGACGATTCCTTAAAACATTCCCGCTTAGTCAAAACGATGCGTTTTTTGTCACTTTGCTCATAAGTTATTCAAATTTTATCTCTTAGCCGATTTAACTCTACTTTCACAGCTTCTCTTAGTGACTCCTATCACCGACTTGTAGTCTGTTTTTCCGACATATGATTTTATCGATCGATTTTTTTTTCACTCTTTTTCACCTCCTTTTCTGCTCCATTTCTTTTCTTTTGGTTCTTCCTCGGTGTCACTTAGTTCAATTAATCCCAACTCATGTTTGAGTTCTCAAATCTTGACTCACATAATGGTTTTGTGAAGATGTCACTAGTTGTTTATCGCTTGAGATATATTCCAGATGATGTCCTTCTTTTCAACATGATCTCTTATGAAGTGATATCCGACATCAATATGTTTTGTTCTTGAATGCAACACAGATTTTGAGTGATTGCAATTGCACTTGTGTTATCACACATGATTGGAATTTCTTTTTCTTCAACTTCATAGTCTCTCACCATTGCCTCATCCATAGGACTTGGGCACAACAAATGCCCGCAGCCTATGTATTCCTCGCTCACTGTAGAGGTGGCTATTGAGTTTTGCTTCTTGCTAAACCAGAAATTAGTCTGTTTCTAAAGCATTTGACATGTGCCAAGTGTTTTTCCGTCCACTCGATCCAAAGATAGTTTAATCAATAGCCAATTAGGTTGAATCCACCTTCCTTCGATACCATAGGCCTACTTCTTGGCTTCCTTTCAAGTATCTCAATATTCTCTTTTAGTCATATGTGGCTTCTTTTGGAGCAGATTGAAATCTTGCACATACACCTACAAAGAAAGGTGATGTCCGCCCGCTTGGCGTGAGATAGAGCAATGATCCAATAAGTGCTCAGATCTTGTTTGATCTACAGTGCTTGCCATCCGCATCCATGTCCATTTTGGTGATGTGTTCATTGGTATTTTTACGTAAGACTTCTCCTCCATACCAAACTTCTTCATTAAATCTCCGTGTATTTTGTTTGACTTATGAAGGTTCCATCCTTCACTGTTTCACTTGGAGTCCAAGGAAGAATTTCACTTTCCCATCATGCTCATTTCAAATTTACTTTGCATAAGGTTTGAAAATTTTTCACACAAATTTCTTTGTTAGTGGATCCAAAATGATGTCATCCACACATATTTGAACAAGTAGATACTCTTCTTGTCTTGAATTCAAAAGTGTTCTATCTACTTTTCCTTTGTGAATCCATTTTCATTAGGAATTGTGACAAAGTATCATACCATGCTTCGGGTGCCTGCTTCAATCCATACAGGCTTTCTTGAGTTTGTATACCTTGTCTCCAAGAGTCTTCTCGCTCAAATCCTCGGAGGTTGTTCAACATACACTTCTTCTTCCAATAAACCATTTAGGAATGCACTTTTTACATCCATCCGATATACAATGAAATTCTTGTGAGTCGTGATAGGCAAGAAACATCCTTATAGCTTCCAATCTTGCTACAGGGGCAAATGTTTCATCAAAATCTATCCTTCTTCTTGGCAATATCCTTTGGCTACTAGTCTTGCTTTGTTTCTTACCACGTAACCTTCCTCATTCATCTTATTTCTCGAATACCCATTTGGTTCCAATAACATTTTGATGTGGGTCTTTGCACTAATTCCCATACTTTATTTCTCTCAAACCGATTCAGCCTCTTCTTGCATAGCTTGAATCCAATGTGTGTCATCCAATGCTTGTGACACATCTTTGGGCTCTATTTGTAGATGAAGCATGTGAACATTGCTTCTTGTTGAGTTCTGGATCTTGTTTTGACGCTTTCTCTTATATCTCCAATGACAAGTTCTCGTGGATGGTCTCTTAGCCATCTTACATCAAAGTTGGAGTAAGTTAGCCGATTGGGCCGACTTGGTACTGTGTTGCCGTGGTCACTCTCTCTCAGAATCACTTAGTCTGCAAATTTTCCATTGCTTTTGAGATTCAGCCTATCTCATCTTCTTCTCAATTGATAATTCAACTTCGCCTTCAAAGATAGGGACTTTTCTCAGATGGTTGGATGATTCAGCTTATCACCGACTCTTCAATGTCTTCTCCATTTACATTTCGCTCATCGAATACTACATGAATGGATTCCTCTCGAACCATAGTTCTTTTGTTGAGTATCCTCGTAGCTTTGCTTTCACCGAGTATCCTAAGAAGATACCCTCATCGCCTTTAAGATCAAAAGCCTTTAAGTTGTCTTTGCCATTGTTGTGGATAAAGCATTTACATCCAAATATTCTCAAATATGCAACACTTGGTTTTCTTCCACCCAGATCTCATAGGGAGTCTTTGTCACCGCCTGCTTATCATACATCCGCTTTGGGTGTAGCAAGTCGTGTTGATTGCTTCAGCCCAAAATCTTTTTGTAACCCCGTCGCCTAACATGGTCCTTGCCGCTTTTTGAGGGTTCTGCTATTTCTTCTTTCGCAACTCCATTCTCATTGAGGAGTGTGCCGATAGTTCATGATCAATACCATTTTCAATACAAGATCGAAGTTATTATTCCATTGACAAAACTCGCTTCCTCTATCGATCTTATTTTGATAATAGTTTGACTCTTCTCATTTTGAATCCTCTTCATCACCGTGTGGTAGTTTTTGTAGAGTTTTTTCTTCTTGCACATGAATATTGTCCATGTATATCTTGAGTAGTCATCTACTACCACCAAGGTGTATTTCTTTCCACTTATGCGGGCCGGGTTCCACTGGCCAAATAGATCCATATGAAGTAGATGCAATA
This sequence comes from Rehmannia glutinosa, assembly GCA_016081115.2. Taxonomy (NCBI): domain Eukaryota; kingdom Viridiplantae; phylum Streptophyta; class Magnoliopsida; order Lamiales; family Orobanchaceae; genus Rehmannia; species Rehmannia glutinosa. The sequence continues at coordinate 359,832 of JABTTQ020001372.1, forward strand.
TTCTTGTTGAGGATGGGCATGTTTTTTCTTTGAATGACGATTTGATTTGCTTTCCTTCTCGACATGCATCACATATACTCTCCTTCAGATATCGAGTCCGGGAAGTCCTTCCACATGATGACTTCTTGCAACTTGTTAATGTTTTGAAATTCGTGTGACTCAAATTTTTTGTGCCACAACTAACTTGATTCACTGCGGCTTTTGCTAGAGAGAAAGTCTGGGTGTTGCAAGTTGACCAATCCACTACATACATATTTTTCGTCTACATCCTTGCAAAGACAACTTCATTTGATTCAATATCTTTGATTTGGCATAAACCCATGTTGAATCCAACATTGTAGCCCTTGTCACAGAGCCGATCGATACTCAGTAAAGTTGAAGTTGAGTCCTTCAACATATGCAACATCCGTGATTTCTAATCCATTCCTCTGATGGATCCAATGCTCTTATTTCACCAGAGCTTCATTTCCTCCAAATATAACTTTTGCTCCTTTGACTTCCTTGAATTTTGACAGATTTCTCTTATTTCCTGTCTGTGTCCGAATACCACTATCCATGTACCAGGTTCCTCGCACTTAGTCTCCTTGAACCCGCAATCAAGGAAATTAAGTTTTGTACCCATACTTGTATGGGTCCCGAGGGGTTAGAATTGTAAGATGATCCAACCAACCTATAGCCAAATGATTTGACTCTAAGGGGTTGCCATCTATCAGTGCCATAATCATAATTAATCCCGCAAATTGCTTTGGGGATTCTGTGTTCATACAAATTGCCTTCTTTGTCCGTGATGCTCGTGATATGTGTTTTAGCAATTTCTTCTCGGGTAATTGTGGTGTCTTTGAGTGTAGTGCCTAGGTGTATATGTGTGCCGATGAAAGCTCTTATGCTTTTGGAATGGCCTTTGCTGAGTTCTAGGCCTTTGCCATTTGGGCTTATATTCCATAAGTCTGGCCGATAGTTCACATTATTCCAATCAGCCTCGCTTGATATTTTCTACCATTCCCATCATATGTATTTCTTTTATGGGTTTTCTCGGGATTTTTAGTAGCTCGCTTATTCTTTACAGAGTATTTTCTCGCTTGGAGTTTGTCAAGACTCGGCCTCAATCTCTTCTCACCTGCCCTTTCAAGACACTCAATCGGTCGTTTTCCTTTTCCTTTGTAAACCAAGGCCGCTTTGCTTAGTATTGTGCTTTGGAGTGAATGTGTGTGCAACATTTAGAATTTTGGATTTTTCAGACTCTTCATGACTTGAAGATCCTTTTTCCAAAATTACTCTTGAGGTTCGACATGGCAGAGGAATTAAATCCTAAGCCTGTCTTGTCTCCACATTCTCTTTGACTCATAATAAGATCATCCAATGATTTAGATGCCTTAGTGAATGAGGCAATAACATTCTTGAGGTCATTCTCCTCTTTTCTATAAAGCAATTTCTCGCTATTAATTTAGCATTTTCACCTTTTAAACTTTCATTCTCAATCGCCTATTTGACTTAGAGTACTCACCTCCTTAGTCCTTTGAGTTTTGACTTTTGAGTAGGTGTTTTTTCCTCATTCAATAGTGTGTGTGAGGATTTAATGTGTTCAAAATCTTTCATCATTTTGCCTAATGAATCATAAAGATCAGTGGGTGATGAAGTATGTGTGTCATGCGCCACTATCACTGTCCGAGTTTGTTGAGTTAGATTGTACCTCATCTTCTTGATCGTGTTGATCTTGTTCTTTGGCCATCAAGCTGATCAGGGCTTTTTCTTCAGAGTCACTTGAGTAGTCGCCTTCACTCGCTCTCAATCACTGCCTTCGACTTGGTCAAGCTTCGTTTTGTTTAGCCTCGCAAGCCATCATTCGCTTTTTTTTCCTTTCTTGTCTTCTTTCTCTCAAGACCTTTCCTTTCTTCTTCATTCTCAGTATTTGTTGACTACAGATATGGACAAATAATGGCATAGTGACCTGTTGTCTACAATTCCAACATAGATATTCAGCCTTTGATCAGCCTCTTTCCATTCTTCGATTGTCACCCTTTGATACTCAACTTTTTGATGATCTGCTCTTCTTCGTTGGCCTATCTTCCCTTGATTTGGAGTGAGCGAGTGTCTTCTCGGAAGATTCACCCTTTCTCTCTTGTAGTTCTTATTAAAGAACTTGTTGAATCTTTTAACCATCGTATTATTTCTTCGGGTCAATTACTTCTTTGACTCGCCTCTTCCCATCTTTGACATTAGAGAGTACTGCTTTTGGGTACACTGCCTCTTCCTCGGGTCTTTTCTTCTCACCAAACTCGTAGCTTTGAGGTCCGAGAATAGTTCATGGTTGGATGTCTTTGATAGGTCCATGGAATGTCTCGGCCATGACCTTCATTTCCCATTCACCGAAGACTTTTTAGATCTTCATACACATTTTCTTCGTATATTCCTTTCCAAGTGCGTATAGCCATTTGTGATTTCGTGAACTCGAGCATCCAGCTTGATCCAGGTTTTCTCCGAGATCATTTTGAAGTTCTCAAATTTCAGACGCCACCGATAATTTGTTTTCTTTGATTTGCTCGAGCCTTCACAAATCAATGTTACCTTGTCCTAGATTTCTTTAGCCGTTTTGCATGATTTGACTTTATTGAACATGGCTTTGTCCAAGGTTTTGTAAAGGATGTCCTTGGCTACATTGTCCAGGTTGTATCTTTTTCTCGTCATCATTTGTCCACTCAATTCTTGGTTTTTCAACCATGATCGTCCGGGAGCAAAGATCTTCTTCTCCTTCACCCGCAACTCTTCGCATACAATTTGTGTTCACCTTTAATATTTGCAGAGGCCCATCTTCTATCACTATCAACATCTCATCATGTAATGCCGATAGATGAGCTCGCATACGAATTTTCCAATCATCAAATTCTTCGATAGTGAACATAGGGATGCGTGTCAAATTTGCTTCCATGATAATGACTTTTAAAAAAAAATTGAGGGTTTAAGTACTAAAGCAGACTTTGAAAAGTTTGGAGATCTAGTTCAAGAACTCAATGGAGGGTTCAATGAACCAACCGCCTCGATACCACTTGTAGGTCCCAAGGGGTGTAAGTGTAAGGTTTAGCGGGGGTTGAATAAACCTTACCAAATTTTCGATTTAGTCCTTTTAAATCTCTGAGTTGATTCTACACAAGTGTGTCCTGATGGATGGACAATTAGTCACTCAAGAGAGTTAATCTTCAACAAACTCACTCGAGTTGATGGAGTAACTCACTGCTGGCTATAATTTAACTCAATCGTGGTTTTATTTTCATGGAAGATTTAACACCCTTAAGTTTTATTAAGCAAGATTTTAGAGCTTGATTTAGACTTATAAATTATCAAATGGATAGCAAATTTATCACAGATATAAGCGAGTTAAAAGTGCAGAATTTAAATGTCAAATGTGAATGACACGGTGAAGTTTTTATAGAGGTTCAAGATGGGGTAATTCTTCTACTCTCTCTTCTCCAACTCCCGAGGAATCCACTAAGTAATGATCGATTCAGAGTGGTAACAAGTCCGTAACATACAAGTCTTGATCACAACGCCTGACTTGATCCTTAGGGACTCCCGAGACGCCTTTGATCACTCACCAAGCTGTGACGACTTCCTTTCTTCACAGGCAAGCCTGCTTTGTTACTACAGCCACTTGCTCAAGCTCTTTGGATTTGATCACGAAGCCCTCCAAAAGCTTAAGACTGGTTCAACTTGAACCTTTCTACAATCCTTCCCGGAATGTAGACCCTTGTTTTCAGGTTTCTCTTCAACGATTGAAGTTCTCTTTCCTTCACAGTGAGTGTTGGATTGATGTACTTAGAATGCAAGCTTGAGGATTGAGAATGTTTCAGCTTTTTCTAATTTGCTTGTTTATCTCACATGTGTGTCATCCTTCTTTCTCAAACAAACTCCTCGGCTTTTTATAGTGAACTTTCAAAAATTTGCCCGTTGAAGAGATAGGCTTATTTTTGAAAGTCACTTTGCAATGTTGGCTTATAGCTTCTTGGAATTGCCATTTCCTCGTATGAATTGTTCTTTCACCTTTTCGGGAGTTTCGATACGATTGTGGTGCTTCCATTGGTTCATTCCTTTGCACGCTTCGACCGAGCACTCCAAGAAAGGTGGTATGGAGATATTACTTGTTTAAGTAAATCTCTTGATTTTCTGGCAACGGTTCTTTTACGCTTATCTCGACTTTTGCATTTCTTGCTTTCCCAGGTGACTTGTGAGTCGCCTTCCAATCATTGGATGACTCTTCCGTCACTTCAACTTGAGACTTGGTTTTTCTTGAGTTGACTTGATCGATGCTCCACCACCGCATCTCACGCTTCTTCAAGTAGAGTTCCCTTGCTCTTTACTCTTTTTTGCCATACTGCCTGTCTCGCAATGAGTCTTCATTCAGTCTTCATTGTCTTCATGTTAGGGCGTAGGCCGATTTAACTCGCCACAGCACTTATTTATTTCAATGCATTTTAAAACAAGAATTGGGGTGCCAACTTTCTATTCTAAGTTTTACATGGCATTCATCAAAATCTAAACAATAAAATTCCTAACACTTGGTATATAACTTGTGTTCTAGTGCTTCAAGTCGCGATTCTCAAATGATGTCCGTTGTCTTGAGTACACAAGTATGTCATTGTTGAAAATCACTGTTTAATTAATCTCGCAAGGTCGGAAGACTCGCATATCAGTCCACTTAATGTTGTGGGGCATTTGTTAATCAATGGCGCTCTATAACTCGGAGTGACCATACCTAGCTTGGGAGGTCAGTTTTAGTGTAGTCCTGGGGGTGTAAGTGTAAGGTTTAGAAGGGGGAGTTGAATAAACCTTACCAAATTTTTGATTTAGTCCTTTTAAAATTGAGTTGATACTACACTGTTGTGTCCTTGGTGACTGACCAATTTAGTTGATTAGTAGAGTTAGTCTTTCAATGCACTGATCGAGCCGTTGATGGAATAACTCACTGTTAAGTCTAAATTAACTCAACCGTGGTTTGTTTTCAGCGAAGACTTAACACCCTTAAGTTTGGTTAAGAAGAGATTTAGAGTTGATTTAGTACTTAGAGATTATCTAATGGATAGCAAATTTATCACAGATTTAAACAAATAAGATGCAAGAATTAAAGTGCTGAAATGTAAATGACACAATAAAATTTTTATAGAGGTTCAAGATGGGGTAATTCTTCTACTCCTCTCTTCTCCAACTCCGGAGGAATCCACTAGGTATTGATCAAGATACAAAGTGGTAACAAGATACAAGTCTTGATCACATAGTTGACTTGATCCTTTGGGACTCAGTCTGAGACGCATTGATCACTCAGCTGGCTTCTCGTGACGACTCACTTCTTCACAGGGCAGCTTTGCTTTACACATGTACTCACTTGCTCAAGCTCTTTCGATTTGATTACGAAGCCCTCCAAAAGCTCAAGACTTGGTTCGAACTTGAACCTTCCTACAATCTTTTGTGGGAATGTGACCCCCGATTTTTCAAGATTTTCCTCTTCAACCGATTGAAGTTATCTTTCCTTCACATGTGAGTGTTGGATTGATGTTCTTCGTAGTGTAGGCTTGAGGATTGAGAATATTTCAGTTTTTAGATCTAATAATTGCTTGAACGCTTTTGGTTCCTGGTCTCCTTCTTATTATTTCTCAAAGTCATTTCTCAGCCTTTTATAGTGATCTTTCAAAAATTTGCCCATTGAAGAGATAGACTTATTTTTGAAAGTCACTTGCAGTCGTTGGCTTGTCTTATTGCAGCCCTTGGAATTGCCATTTCTCGTATGAATTGTTCTTCACCTTTCGTAGTTTTGACACGGTGTAGTGCTTCCCATCGTTTATTCCTTTTGCACGCTTCTCGGGACTAAGCACTTCGAGAAAGGTGGTATGGAGATATTACTTGTTTAAGTAATTCTCTCGATTCTCTCGGGCAACGGATCTTTTCAGCTTATCTCGACTTGACCGCATTTCCTTGCTTTCCCCCAGGTGACTTAGAGTCAACTTCCAATCATTGATGACTCTTCTCACACTTCAAACTTGAGACTTGGCTTTTCGAGTTGACTTGATCGATACTCCACTCACCGCATCTCACCGCTTCTTAAGTAGAGTTCCTGTCTACTCTTCTTTGCATACTACTCGCTGCCTTGCAATGAGTCTTCCTTCTAGTCTCCGCTTGTCTTCTTGCATGTTTGAGCGTAGCCGACTTAACTCACTTGACCAACCCTATTTATTACAATGCATTTTACAACAAAAATGGGGTGCCAACTTCCTATTCTAAGTTTTACATGGCATTCATCAAAATCTAAACAATAAATTTCCTAACAATTTCCCCTTTTTGATGATGCCAAAACTTAAACCATTCAAAAATGTAAATAGCAAAGATACATACGTATAGTGTATTCACATAGAAATGCGTAGAATCAATCCTTTTATTGATCATAACATTCTTGTTCTTTTACACAATCTGCATACAAGGTGTATCGAGCAAACATTTGTCTACACAAAAAAATGAAGAATTTATTGCTTTATTTCGTAAGACTTACATAGTATGTATTTACATAATAAAATACATGAAGGGTGGACAAGAACACTTCATCTCCTTCGGCCGCTCCTTCTTTTCATCTTGTTCAAGATCTTCTCGCTTCTTCTTCTTTCTCTTTTTCTCATCGTCACCGCCTTCTTTCTTCTTTTTTCATATGCCTTCCTGGCAGCTTCATCTCTTCTTAATCTTTCTTGTCTTTCCTCCCATAGCTGAGTTTGTCTCTTGTTTTCTTCTTCTATTCTTTTCGATACTCAAGATTACTTTTAGCCACTTGCAAATTTGCTATTTGTTAAGACTCAGCCCAAAGAGATCCCTCCTTTCTTGCCTGGATCTACGATTCAATGTTTTTGGGCAGGCTTCAGTCCTCAAACCTCTTCCTCCACCACCGCTTCTTCCTCTACGGGCGTGTATTGTACGGGTCTTCTTTCTTTCCACCGAAAGTGACCATGAGTGACCAGCAGAGCGATCGCTAGGTAGTCACGCTCGGGCCTCTTCTTCACATAACGTGAGACCCTTTTCCCAAGATAAGTCCCAAGCTTGAGCCATGACATATTTGCAAAGTATCCTTCGGGATGCGAAGCGTTTTAAATTCATCAACTGACGTGGCTCGCCTCCGACATCCGAGATGGCATAAGTGTTCTCTCGCTTCACCGAATGCCTCCATGTTGTTTCAAGATGTTCATAACTGGCATCCATTCTTCCTTCCACTTCCTCCATCCCTCGCTTCAATTGTTTTTTTTTCACCATAGATATAGCAAGAGTGTTGGAGTGGCAGAGTCAAAGGGAGTTTGTCCGATAATGTCACCGTGATGACAAGACCTTTGTTGGGGGTTTGTGCAATCATCAAGGTCACATCTTTCGATCCTTCCCTCAACGGATTTTTTTTTTTGTTTCAAGACTTCCTCACTGCCTTTCCTTCGCACCGCAACCTCTTTTTCAACTTCGATCTCTTCTCGTGCTTTAAGGTATTCCTCTTCCCCTTTTTGGCATCATCAAAGGAGAGAGGGACACTTGAAACATACTCGGCAAAGTAGGAAGTCGAGCTCGGCCGATAGTCGAAGTTCTGTCTCGAGTCCGCCGCGGAGTATGCGGCACAAAATTCGGATCGAGTAGCGTTGGACTCGCTGAAATTAGCTTCATCTCAGCCATGAGAAGGCTGAATTTTCTATTCATGTTTTTCTTCCAAACGTCTGAGATCACTCTTATTTTGCTCACGCAGCAGCCTTTATCTCTAGCAAGTGAGATTCATGCATGTGCTCAATGTGTTCTCTCAATTTCGTTTTTGCATCAAGATTCTCAGCTTCCATACCGCAGCTTGTTGAACAATGTCCTGAAGTATGTAACTTGTTCCACACGATTGTTTGCCGCTATTGCCACCATTCCTCGATCCCGATCTGTATGCCTTCAAGTCGCAGTAAGATTGGCATCTCTGTTGTCCAGCCGCATGTCCATAGAGGCCCGATGCCTTCCATCCGTTCAATCTCAAAGAAATAATGCCTTGAACACTCGCGAACTTCACTGATTCTTCCGTTGCAGCTGATGGCCATGCAAATCAAAGTCATAATCACCGAACAATGGTACCTAATGGAATAACAGAGCTGGTCATGGAAGTGTGCGAGCTCGTTTCTTCGACTCTTCATGGAGGTCGGGTACCTCCAGAGAGAAAGGAAAAGATTCTAAAAGGAATCATCACGCCAACTAGTATTTGTTCAATGATGAGAGGTGCGCGTGAAGTTCCTTTTTGAGTCGAACCCGCTGCAGCTTGGGAGCTCCGCGCAGTGGACTCTCTGTTTCACTGGAGTTTGTTGTGAATGGACTCAGCTTGTTGAGCCTCACTGCTGTCTCAACAACTTCGTTGGTCTCACTGGTTTTCTCCAATTGAGTGGACTGGTCCTCGCCTTATCGAAGCGTTATCGACGATGATGAGATTTCCATTGGTGGCTCATCATCAAAATTGAATGTTTGACGAGTAGTTGAGATCGATTTGTTTCGTGGCCGGGAACATCCGCGAACGAAGTCTTTTGATCTTCACACGGGGATGATTTACCTTTCTTCTTCGCCTTTTCTTCGATCCTGCAAAGGTTACATCGATTATCCTGGGAATCATGAAACGCTTTATCTCCTTTTCGGATGGGTCAATGATAGCAGGAGGGATGTTCTCTACTTGGGGCTTTTCTTTACCCCGAAGTCTCAACCTCCCGTGGCCTTCATTACCTCCCGCAGCCTCGATCGCAAAGGAGGCTTGACCTCCCTTTCGACTGTTGTCACTGCCTTAGGGTCTTCTCGAGGTGGCATCCATCGAGTCTCAACCCATGGATTGCACTTTCATCGCCCTAGCAGTGTTAACTCCCGTGGTTGTTCTTCCTCGTGCCTCGACTACATCGCCAGCCGCTATTAGCCTTTCGAGCAGCTTGGCACCTCACCGAGACAAGCTTAACTATCTCGAGCTTTTGATGGCAACTTGTCGTTCGCTTTTTTGTACTTTCTCCACTTCGCCTCCTAGATTCGCTAGGAGTCATCTCGCAGATTCTCCGACCTTGCCGCAATGAGGAGGAGCTTCTCACCGGCTCACCACCGAGTGACTTGAATGGGGTCACTGTCTCCAAACTCCCGGCTATTTCTACCGAGTGTTCAGCCATTGGGTAGGTGGTAAGACACCTTCATTAGGGGTTGGCTCAATGGGGTCCCCACTAACCCAGCCATCGCCATTTCTTAATTCTTCTTCCGAGTGAGCTGGGAAGTGGTGGCAAGAATAACGGTGGCGATTTGTCAACCACTTCCATTGATCGATTTTACCAGTTGTGTTTTGAGGACTCTCCCGGTCCCTCCATCAATCTTTGCTCGCGGAAGGATTCTCGATTCGTGCAATGCTTGCCGCATTTGCAACTCTTCTCGCGGGGCAAAGAAGAGAGTCCGATCCTCATCACCGCCGATAAGACATCAAGGAGAGGATGTGTGTGTTCTGTGGTGCCGAGATAGGGCAGATGATGGCCTTCTCACGTGCCTCAGCCTTCTTCTCGCCGCCGTTTTTCCTTCTCATTATCCTCAAGATCTGCAGATATCTCGTGCAGCTTGTCTTCATCCAGTGGCTGGGATCACAGAGGTCACCTCCAAGGAAGTTCAACAGCTTCCTCTTCTTCTTCTATAAACCTGCCGTTGAACTGTTTCCTCTGGATTTACTCAATTTCCATTTCTCCACTCGCGCATTTATTTTGAATATCCGGGTAAAGCTGGGGGATAGGATCATCACATCACTATCGCCTATCACGCCTTCTTCAGGTCTCAATCCGCTGACTACAACTATTTCTTCGGGGCTTTTCGTTGACGCTTTCAAAGCAGATTTAGTCAAGCTTCATCAATTACATCTGGGACTCTACTTCTTCATAGCTTCGTATTTGTTCCACTGAGTGGTCGACCAATGGTTTCTTAAGCTCTGAGCGCTTGATGATTCTTTTTCTTCGTTTTCTAGTTTGTACCGTGAGGGATTTTCGGTCCGTGAGACGCTTCTTCGAGTTTAAAGGGGGCCGGTGTTGGTGTCTTCTTTCGAGAGCTGGCCGCCTCGCTTATCGACTTCCTTTGACGACCGAGAAGGTAGTTGAGAGTCCTTTCGACCGCCGCTGCGGGCAGGGACACGGCCGCAGGGGCAGTGTGACTGGCCGCAGAGGGAGCAAGCTTGATTTTCTTTTCGCAGAGCAGTAGCTTTTCTTAGCACCATAGGGGCAAACTTTCTTCTTCGTGGAGAGAAAACAATCAGATCTTCAGTGGTCACCGATTCCCCTCACCAGGTCGCCTCTCTTGGCGTAGCTCTCTTCTCAGGCGCTGCAGAGGTTTGATCTAAACATCCTCTTGTTTACATGGAATGCCTTTCCATGTCTAAGAGGGATTCCTTTCACCTCCATCACCGCCAATCACTGTGCCATATCCTAGGGATCCTCCAAATGTGCCATCTTCCTCAAGGATTTGTTCCCTACATTCTCGCATAGTCTGGAAACAAACTCAAATTTTTATTTTTCCTTTCTTCAATGATCGCCGCCATCACGATCAACTTTGCTTTTGACAAGCTTGGTCAAAGCTTCCAAATTTGATGTCAATACATTTGGCAACTATGTCCAACAACTTGTGATAATCCTCCTTCCAGCCTTCTTGTTTGTCATTGTAAACTATTTTATCAAGATAGTCGGGCTTGGTTATTTCTTTCCAAGCAAAGAAATGTGTTTACATCACTTCGTTATTTTCGATGCTCCTTCCGCTGGTAAGAGAGTTGTTCACCAAATCCTTGGCAGAGATGGTGAGATGATGACTTTATCCTTCATCATGAATCTCAAAGATTGAACCTCCTCCACATAGGTCATCTGATATTCCATCGTCATTAAACGATTTCACCAGACGTTTCCAATTTCAAGAATTTTCATCACTAGGTGTCGCGGACCCTGCTTCACCATGCCGCCGAAATCCACAAGAGACCCGTGTGGATTTGTTTTCCTAACTTGACAAAATCATAAAGTTGGTGCCATCCTTCGTGATTTTACCAAGAAAACTTAGAGATTGATTTGAAGATAGATAGGTTTTGAGAGAATTTTTGTCTTTGCTTTCGAGAGAGAGAAATGAACAGCTTTTGGTAGTGTGAGAGAAACGGATTTAAAATGGTTTAAGTATGGTTTATGAAAGACGACGTGTGGTGGTTTTTGAAATGTGATCGAAATCAACGGCTTAGATTTTGCACACCGATTTAGCATTTAATGTCTCGATTTAATGCGCAAAGATTTATATCCAATCATAAGCTTGTGTGTGCCTTTTTGCTTGTACACGCCATAATTATGCCGACATAATCTTAAAAACATTCCCGCTTAGTCAAAACGACCGCTTTTTGTCACTTTGCTCATAAATGATTCACTTTTGCCTCACCGTTTAACTCTTCTTTTTCACATTCCTCTTTAGACTCACTATTGTCACCGACTTGGTATAATTGCTTTCCGATACGGTACCGATTTACTTAGCTCGATTTGTGAGTTCAGCTCTTTTTCCTTTTGTGTTCCATTTTTTTTTTGATTCTTCTCGAGTGTCACTTAGCTCAATTAACCCTAACTCATGCTTCGAGTTCTTCAAATCTTGACTCACATAATGGTTTTGTGAAGATGTCAGCCAATTGTTTATCGCTTGAGATATATTCCAAGATGATGTCCTTCTTTTCAACATGATCTCTTATGAAGTGATATCTCGACATCGATATGCTTTGTTCTTGAGTGCAACACAGATTTTGAGTGATTGTAATTGCACTTGTGTTATCACACATGATTGGAATTTCTTTTTCCTCAACTTCATAGTCTCTCACATTGCCTCATCCATAGATTTGGGCACAACACCGCCACAACTATGTATTCGTCACTGTAGAGGTGGCTATTGAGTTTTGCTTGCTAAACCAGAAATCCGCTTTCCTCAAAGATTTGACATGTGCCCGAGGTGCTTTTCTTGTCAACTCGCATCCAAAGATAGTCGAGTCCAATAGCCAATTAGCTTGAATCCACCTTCCTTTGATACCATAAGCCAACTTCGCTTCCTTTCAAATATCTCAATATTCTCTTAGTCATTGCCATATGGTTTCTTTGGGGCAAATTGAAATCTTGCACATACACCTACAAAGAAAGGTGATGTCCGGCCCGCTTGCCGTGAGATAGAGCAATGATCCAATAAGTGCTCAGATCTTGTTTGATCTACTGTGCTTGCCATCCGATCCATGTCCATTTTGATCGATGTATTCATTGGTATTTTCACGTAAGACTTCTCCTCCATACCAAATTTCTTCATTAAATCTCTCGTGTATTTTGTTTGACTTATGAAGGTTCCATCCTTTCCTTGTTTCACTTGGAGTCCAAGGAAGAATGTCAGCTCTCCCATCATGCTCATTTCAAATTTACTTTGCATGAGGTTTGAAAATTTTTCACACGCCTTCTTGTTTGTGGATCCAAAATGATGTCATCCACATATATTTGAACAAGCACTATACTCTTTTTTTGTCTTGAATTCTAAAAAGTGTTCTATCTACTTTTCCTTTGTGAATCCATTTTCGCTAGAATTGTGACAAGGTATCATATCATGCTCGGGTGCCCTTTCAATCCATACAAAGCTTTCTTGAGTTTGTATACCTTATCTCCAAGAGTCTTCTCGCTTCAAATCCTGGAGGTTGTTCAACATACACTTCTTCTTCCAATAAACCATTTAGAATGCACTTTTACATCCATCCGATATACAATGAAATTCTTGTGAGTCGATAGGCAAGAAACATCCTTATAGCTTCCAATCTTGCTACAGAGCAAATGTTTCATCAAAATCTATTCCTTCTTCTTGGCAATATCCTTTCGCTACTAGTCTTGCTTTTGTTTCTTACCACGTAACCTTCCTCGCTCATCTTGTTTTCAACACCCATTTAGTACCAATAACATTTTGATGTGTGGGTCTTTGAACTAATTCCCATACTTTATTTCTTTCAAACTGATTCAGCTTCTTCTTGCATAGCTTGAATCCAACGTGTGTCATCCAATGCTTGTAACATCTTTGGGCTCTATTTGTAGATAAAGCATGTGAACATGGCTTTGTTGAGTTCTCGATCTTTTTTTGACACCTTCTCTTATATCTCCAATGACAAGTTCTGGATGGTCTCTCACCATCTTACATCAAAGTTGAAGTAAGTTGGTCGGATTCAATCGTCAGCAACTGTGTGTTGCTTTGATCGCCTTCTCGAATCACTTAGCCGCAAATTTTCCATTTTTGAGATTCAGCTTATCTCATCTTCTTTCTCGAGTTTATAATCCCAAAGCTTCACTTCAAAGCAGGACTCTTCTCAGATGGTTGATGATTCAATTTTATCACCGACTCTTCAATGTCTTCTCCATTTACATTTCGCTCATCGAATACCACATGAATGGATTCTTCCGCAACCATAGTCCTTTGTTGAGTATCAGAGGCTTTGCTTTCACCGAGTATCCCAAGAAGATACCTTCATCGCCTTTAGCATCGAAGGCCTTTAGTTATCTTTGCCATTGTTGTGGATGAAGCATTTACATCCAAATATTCTAAAATACGCAACATTTGGTTTTCTTCCACCCAAATCTCATAGGAGTCTTTGTCACCGTCTGCTTATCATACATCCTTTTGAGTGTAGCAAGTCGTGTTTATTGCTTCACCCCAAAATTTTCGTAACCCCGCTTCAGCCTAACATGGTCCTTGCCGCTTCTTTTGAGAGTTCTGCCTTTCTTCTTTTCGCAACTCCATTCTCATTGTGGAGTCCTTGCCGCCGATAGTTCATGACCAATACCATTTTCAATGCACATCGAAGTTATTATTCCATTGACAAACTCGCCTCCTGTCTCCGATCTTATTTTGATAATGGTTTCGCTCTTCTCGCATTTTGAATCCTCTTCATCACCGTGGTAGTTTCAGAGAGTTTTTTTCTTCTTACACATGAATATTGTCCATGTATATCTTGAGTAGTCATCTACTACCACCAAGGTGTATTTCTTTCCACTTATGCTAGCCGGTTCCATCGGGCCAAATAGATCCATATGTAGCAGATGCAATATTCTTGTTGAAGATGGACATGTCTTTTTTTGAATGATGATTTGATTTGTTTTCCTTCCGACATGCATCACATATACTCTCCTTCAGTATAATCGAGTCCGAAGTCCTTCCACAAGACTACTTCTCGCAATCTTGTTAATCGCTTTGAAATTCAGTGATGACTACTTTTTGTGCACAAACCTAACTTGATTCAAACCTGTGTTTTGCTAATAGACAGGTCAGGTGTAGCGTTGACCAATCTACTACATACATGTTCTTTGTCTCGCATCCTTGCAACACAACTTCATTCGATTCAAGATCTTGATTTGGCATATACCCATGTTGAATCCAACATTATAGCCCTTGTCACGTAGTTGATCGATGCTTAGCAAGTTGAAGTTGAGTCCTTCAACATATGCAACATCCGTGATTTCTAATCCATTCCTTTTGATGGATCCAATGCTCTTATTTCACCCGAGCTTCATTTCTCCAAATATGACTTTTGCTCCTTTACTTCCTTGAATTTTGACAATTTTTTCTTGTTTCGTCATATGTCCTGGGAATAACCACTATCCATATACCAGGTTCCTTGGCACTCACTGCTCTTGAACCCGCAATCAAGGAAATTAAGTTTTAGGTACCCATACTTGTCTGGGTCCCCGAGGGGTTAGAATTGTAAGATGATCCAACCAACTTATAGCCAAATGATTTGACTCTAAGGGGTTGCCATCTATCGCTGCCATAATCATAATTAATCTTCGCAAATTGCTTGGGGATTCTAGTTCATACACTGCCTCTTTTGTCTCGTATGCCGCGTATGTTTTAGCAATCGCATTCTTGGGGTAATTGTGGTGTCTTCCGAGTGTAGTGCCTAGGTGCATATGTGTGCCGATGAAAGCTCTTATACTTTTGGAATGGCCTTTGCCGAGTTCTGTGCCTTTGCATTTGGGCTTATATTCCATAAGTCTATGCCGATAGTTCACATTATTCCAATCAGCCTTGGCTTGATATTTTCTACCATTCCCATCATATGTATTTCTTTTATAGATTTTCTGTGGTTTTTGGTAGCTCGCTTTTTCTTTACAGAGTATTTTCTGTTGGAGTTTGCCGAGAACTGGTCGAATCTTTTATCACCTTGTCCTTTCAAATAAGACTCAAATCGGTCTGCTTTTCCTTTTCCTTTATAACCAAGACCAGCTTTGCTTGTAATTGTGCTTTTGAGTGAATGTGTGCAACATTTAGAGTTTTGATTTTTTAGACTCTTCATTGCTTGAAGATCCTTTTTCCAAAATTGCTTTTCAAGTTTGACATAGCACAGCAGGAATTAAATCCTAAGCCTGCCTTTGTCTCCACATTCTCTTTGACTCATAATAAGATCATCTAATGATTTAGATGCCTTAGTGAATGAGGCAATAACATTTTTGAGGTCATTCTCCTCTTTTCTATGGCAACTATTTCTACTATTAACTTAAAGATTTTCAAATTTTTAAACTTTCATTCTCATCGCCTATTTGACTTAGAGTACTCACCCTCCTTAGTCACCTTTGAGTTTTGGCTTTGAGTAGTCGTTTTCCTCATTTAATAGTGTGTGTGAGGATTTAATATGTTCAAAATCTTTCATCATTTTGCCTAATGAATCATAAAGATCAAGTGGGGATGAAGTGTGTGTGTCAGCTACCACTATCACTAGAGTCCGATTTTGATGAGTTAGAGTGTACCCATCTTCTTGGTCGTTGATCTTGTTCGCCATGGCTTCTTCTTTAGAGTCACTTGAGTAGTCCTTCATCGCTTCCTCAATCACCGTGGTTTTTGACCGCATTATCCGCAGCCAACATTGCTTTTTTTTCTTTTTGTTTCTTTCTCTCAAGACCTTTCTTTTTCTTCATTTCATTCCCGTATTTGTTGACTACAGGATATGGGCAATCAATGGGCGATGACTGTTGTCTACAGCCCAAAGATAGATATTCAACCTTTGATCACCTTCTTTCCATTCTCGATTTTCACTTTGATATTCAAATTTTTGATGATCTGTTTTCTTGGTTGGCCTATCTTCCTTGATTTGGAGGAGCCGAGTGTCTTTCGGAAGATTCGCTTTTCTCTTGTAGTTCTTATCAAGAACTTGTTGAATCTTTAACCATCAGGGCTATTTCTTCCGATCAATGACTTTTTGACCTCAGCCTCTCTTCCCATCTTTAACAATTAGAGCAAATGCTTTGGGTACAAATTGCCTTCTTCCTCGTCTTTTTTTTTTCTCACCAAACTCGTAGGCTTTGAGGTCCGAGAATAGTTCATGGTTGGATGTCTTTGATAGGTCCATGGAATGTCTTAGTGCCATGACCTTCATTTCCCATTCACCGGAAGATTTTTAGATCTTCATACACATTTCTTTCGTATATTCCTTTCCAAGTGCAAGATAGCTCATTGGTGATTTTCGTGAACCGAGCATCTAGTTGATCCAGGTTTTCTCCCGAGATCATTTTGAAGTTCTCAAATTTCAGACGATACCACCGATAATTTGTTTTTTTGATTTGCTCGAGCCTTCACAAATCAATGTTAGCTTGTCCTAGATTTCTTTAGCTTTAAGATGATTTGACTTTTATTGAACATGGCTTTGTCCAAGGTTTTGTAAAGTTGATGTCCTGGCTACATTGTCCGTGTTGTATCTTTTTCTCGCCATCATTTGTCCATTCAGCTTCTGGTTTTTCAACCATGGCCGGTCTGGGAGCAACATCCTCTTCACCTTCACCGCAGCCTCTTCTTACAGCTTGTGTTCACCTTTAAGATTTGCAAAGGGCCCATCTTCTATCACTATCCACATCTCATCATGTAATGCCGATAGATGAGCCCGCATACGAATTTTCCAATCATCAAATTCTTCAATTGTGAACATAGGGATGCGTGTCAAATTTGCTTCCATGATAATAAATTTTAATGATAAAAAGAGTTTTGAAAGTTTAAGTACTAAAGGACTTTGAAAAGTTTTGAGATCTAGTTCAAGAACCGCATGAGGGTTCAATGAACCAACCGCCCGATACCACTTGTAGGTCCTAAGGGGTGTAAGTGTAAGGTTTAGAAGGGGGGTTGAATAAACCTTACCAAATTTTTGATTTAGTCCTTTTAAAATTCAGAGTTGATACTACACACCGTGTCTCGTGGATACTAATTTAGTTAATTAGAGTTACTTCTTCAATGCACTCAATCGAGCTGCTGATGGAATAACTCATTGTTAAGTTCAAATTAACTCAATCGTGGTTTGTTTTCGCCGAAGACTTAACACCCTTAAGTTTGGTTAAGTAGAGATTTAGAGTTGATTTAGTACTTAGAGATTATCTAATGGATAGCAAATTTATCACAGATTTAAACAAATAAGATGCAGGAATTAAAGTGCTCAAATGTAAATGACACAATAAAATTTTTATAGAGGTTCAAGATGGGGTAATTCTTCTACTCCTCTCTTCTCCAACTCCCGGAGGAATCCACTAGGTATTGATCAAGATACAAAGTGGTAAGCCAAAATACAAGTCTTGATCACACACCGACTTGATCCTTGGGACTCACCTGAGACGCTTTGATCACTCACCGCTTCTCATACGACTCGCCTTTCTTCACAGGTGGGTATGTACCGCTTTGCTACTACAAATACCACTTGCTCAAGCTCTTTGATTTGATCACGAAGCCCTCCAAAAGCTCAAGACTTGGTTCGACCTTGAACCTTCCTACAATCCTTTCAGGAATGTAGACCCTTGATTTTTCAAGATTTTCCTCTTCAACCGATTGAAGTTATCTTTCCTTCACAGTGAGTGTTGGATTGATGTTCTTCGAGTGTAGGCTTGAGGATTGAGAATATTTCAGGTTTTTCTAATAATTGCTTGAACGCTTTTCGTTCTCCTCCTTCTTATTATTTCTCAAAGTCATTTCTCGCCTTTTATAGTGATCTTTCAAAATTTGCCCGTTGAAGAGATAGCTTATTTTTTGAAAGTCACTTGCGCCGTTGGCTTATCTTGTTGCAAAGTCCTTGGAATTGCCATTTCTCGATGAATTGTTCTTCACCTTTTCGCAGTTCTCGACACAGTAGTGCTTCCCATCGTTTATTCCTTTGACGCTTCTCGGACTCGAGCACTTCGGAGAAAGGTGGTATGGAGATATTACTTGTTTAGTAATTTTCTTGATTTGCAACGGATCTTTTTCGCTTATCTCGACTTGATCGCATTTCCTTTGCTTTCGCCAGTGACTTGTGAGTCGCCTTCCAATCATTGATGACTCTTCTCGTCACTTCAAACTTGAGACTTGGCTTTTCTTGAGCCGACTTGACTAATACTCCACCACCGCATCTCACCTCTTCTTCAAAGAGTTCCCGCCTACTCTTCTTTGCCATACTCGCTTGTCTCGCAATGAGTCTTCCTTCTAGTCTCCAGCTTGTCTTCTTGCATGTTTGAGCGTAGTCGACTTAACTCCTTTGACCAAATTCAGCCCTATTTATTACAATGCATTTTACAACAAAAATGGGGTGCCAACTTCCTATTCTAAGTTTTACATGGCATTCATCAAAATCTAAACAATAAATTTCCTAACACTTAGGTATATGTTCGCCTTCTTAATCTTCTACTAATAATATCCTTGTTGTAGATTGAATTTGAGTACACTATAACTCCCGGAGTTGGTCAAATAGTTCATCGATCATCTGAGGATAATTATTTGTGATGGTCACTCATAAGACCACATTAGTCAATACACGCCCCGATCCCATCACTATAATTAATCCACCACTTAGTGACTGAAATTAAGTCATAGTCGCATCAAATCAACCAACAACTAATTCAATATCGACGAGTATCTAAATCACAATAGTAGTTTGAATAATCTCGTAAAGTCTTTATCCCTTTAGTTAACAATAGTCGCCATAGCTTAGAGAATCCTTTGGGTAACATCTAGTCGAGATCCTATAATAGTCACATCCTTAATGTATCTTATCCGTGATACCTAAAACCACAAGTCATATTTCCTTACTTAAGCTTGTACAAGTATTTGGGAATGAATAACATAGGGTACTATCATCGATAATTATACTTAGTGAGTCCCCAACTATCATTTCCCAAAGTAATATTATTAGCACCTAGATCCCATAACATATCACATCCAAGTCATATATTTATCAAGAGATAACCTTATATCCTTCAAATCTCATCATATCGGCATTATAACCTTCAAATCATGGGTTTTCTAAATCACCTAATGTCCAAATCGAGGAATATCCGGATATTTTAACACTATCACAACCTAAACAAGCTCAAATAGTCCTCCAAGATTCAACTTAGTCATCTAGTAGTACTAATCCAAGACAGAGGAACCTATCTCGGGTCACCGTGTAAGTTTACTTACAAACCGAGCTCGATACTATCCGTAATACTTTGTAAATTTGATCCACCTCCAACATGCATCAATATAACGATAAATATGGGAATAACTAAGTCGTAGTATGGTTGTTTTAATCCAAAGAAATAAAATACAATACAATAATTGATTCTCGGCTCCTATGCCATTCTATTACAACAAATAAGTTCAAGGTCTAAATCATCACAAATAAAATCCATCATCTTAATAAAATCTATAATACAATACAAAACTAAGTTACATCACGGGATCCTTCGTCACTAGCGCCTGCACAATCCTTCATCTTCTCGTTGATAAAAGAGGTGGGGTGAGAACAAAAATCCTCGCAGGTGGGTACCGATGTGCGAGTGTGGCTCATTTTTTATGCACGGAAAATAGTTTCATGGAAATCAATGCATGAGAGTGCATATGACATCGTTTTGTTGTTTATAGAAAGATTGCCATTAACCATTATGTTAGATCGTCGATTTACTAATCATTATTATTGTCTTATTAATATTTACATTCACTTTCAATTCGATAATGCCGTAGCCAATATCCCACTTCACTTTGATAGGGCCGTAGCCGATATCCCACTTGAATAAGGCCGTAGCAATATCCTACTTCACTGGATAGGTCAGAGCCGTTATCCCACTTAATTCGGGATAAGATCAGAGCAATATCCCACTTCACTTGGATAGAGTCAGAGCCGGTATTCCACTTAATCTGGATAAGGCCGTAGCCAATATCCCACTTCACTTGGATAGGCCAGCTCGATATCCCACTTAATTTGGATAAGGCCGCAGCCAATATCCCACTTCACTGGATGGGGCCGTAGCGTTATCCCACTTTAAGTTTTCACTTTACTTTTCACTTTCATTCTCACTTTCACTTCCACTTATCATTTCACTTCAATTTTCACTTCACTTCACATTTCACTTCAATTTTCACTTCACTTCACATTTCACTTCAATTTCACTTCACTTCATTTAATTCCACTTTACGTGCACTTAAATTTTCGTTCAAAATTTCTCTTCCAAGTACTATCTTGCTCGCTCAAAAATTTGATAAAATCAGCTTAGCAAGTCCGGTGATCTTGGTCACACAATATCCTATTTATTTCAAAACAAATCTCGCGTCTAATTATCATGCGATAATCAACCTAGTTTTAATATTTGTTCCAAAGTGCATTATGTTCAAGCTCGATATTTTTATTAGATAAGCACAAAAATTATATCTTAAAATTTTTATAAGGTAACAAGTTAGAAAATATCAATTTCAAGGTCCTTAGCTTAATTTTAAAATAAAAATTATTTTTATTAAGGAAAATATCCACTTACCGGGTTCTAAAATTCGATAAGTTTCAGTTCCGGACTCCAAAAGGATAAGGTCAGTTCCAAAATTTTATAAATTCCTGGCAGAGGTTTAAATTTTCCGCAGGCTTGAGACATTTTATAAAATTTGCAGATTCATCCTCTAGTTTCAAAAATTTTCGATTTTGACTTGATATTTTAAAATTAGGTAAATCTTAAACCGGGAAGGATTTTGAGGTGATTCCAATTTTAAAATACTTATTTGGGCAGTAATAATCTGGTTAAAATAGTTTTTAAAATTTTTGAAACTTAGGTACCTCATTTTCACAAATTACAAATTTTGGCCCAAACGCGATTGTTTTTGTCGTTAGCTGCCTGCTTTCATGTTTGATGGTTATGAAATTTAACTAAAGGTTTAAAATATTATATTAAATAAATCTGCAAGTTTTTGATGTTAAAATTGAGGTCTCAAGTCCAAAAAGATATCTTAAAACAAATAGATTAATTCTTACCTTAATTTTCTCAAGTAGTCTTCAAAAATAAATTTCTCTTCAAGCTTCCAACTCAAACTTGATTCTATTGTCACGCCCAAACGCGACGCGACAATGATCAATCACTTAAATGTAAATAATTCAAGAGTCTAAACCAATGATACAAACTCCAAGTGAAAAGAGTCTAATGCAGCTGAATAAAATACACACAAGTACAAATTACATCTTATCTGTCGACGAATCCGAATACAACCAATAGATTATCCGAATTTAACTTACACCAAAACAGTAACAAAAATGAAAAGTCCAACAACAATAAAAGTAAAAGGAGGTCGCTCCACATCAACAAGAGGGGAATTCAATCGTGGTAGTTCGACGCCTTCAACGTATTTTCATCTAAAGGTTAGAAAATGAGGAGTGAGAGTGTAAATCTGCCGGATGGGGTGATCGTGGTACAAGTGTGGCGATACATATAGTTAATAGAAAATGTATGAAAAACGCTGTGAGGTATGATGCATGTTTTCATACATAGCTCATTAAAAGATCGTGGATAAATATATATTAAGTAATATATTTATATAGTTTAAGAAATAGTTCGTGGGTCACACAGCACGATGATTCACAGACAGAGGATTGCGATCAAGTGTAGCCAATCCCATGCATGACAACCAGCGGGTGCGCATCAAGTGTAGCGCCAACCATGCATTATAAGTACCTGCTATGCATCGAGTGTAGCGCCAACCAAATGTTCCGCTCAACTCCTGGAATCGTGGTGGATCGACAACGATTCTTCGTTTCTTCCTTGTAACTCCCCGCTCATGATGGTCCAAGACTCCACCTTATTGCTCCATAGGCAAAGACAAAATCCACGCTGAGCTAGCAAGTGCTCTGATTCGCCATAATCATGATTATACCTCAAGTACTACGACCCGCTTCCCTCGACAAACTCCGTCCCCGCTATGGATTAGATTTATGGGGGCCAAGAGGAATAGCAGCCGAGCCGCCTTGCCCATCCCCGACGATCCATTCTCGATCGAGTGAGCTGACACACCAAGTTGGATCAAGTAGAAAGTAAATACAAATTCGTAGTAAATCAGCAATGAGTATTATGGGATTTAGCAGCGTCAGAAAATTTTTAAAAAATGCGAGTGGCAATTATGGTGTTGGCGAGTTATTGGGATGAAGATGATTATTGGGAGGATAAGCAATCTTCGATATCTTGAAAGATTGTGTGGAACATAAGTCCAAGATGCATTCAAATCGCAAGACGAGAGCATTTCGCGACCGGGTATTACCTTGGCCAAGGGATGAGTCAAGGGGTTTTTTGAGAAAATAAAATATTTTAATTAAGAATTGAAGTCAGAAGGTCCAGGGCTGTTTTTAGTAAAAGAAAATAATTTGAGTTAGGTCCTTGATAAAAAGAAATTTTACAATTTAGCCCCGTTTTGTAAAAACCAATACTTTTGGGGTTAAAATTTGAATAAATAAATATCCCTACCTTGAAAAAATTATGAGGTCAGTTCCCTAAATTCTCCAAAGTGTTCAGAGATTCAGGTTTTTGAAGTTTTGAGGTCGCGTTTTTTATAAAATTTCATATTGGCCCCAAATTTGCTAAAATTGCCATTTCGGCTCTAAGTTTAAAATAATTGGAACTCACAAACCGAAGGGATTTTAATGTGATTCTAGTTGAAAATGTCACTATAGTCAGGATATTGGGACAAAAGCAGTTTTTAAAAGAAGCAAGTATAGGTCCCTTAACTTTTGAAAATCTCATTTTTGTCCCATTTTGAAATAATTGCTTTTAAGGCTTTTAGGGGTCCAATTGTTATGAAATTTGAACCTTGGGTCCAAGATATAATTATGTTATAGTTAAATTAGTATTTCCAGGTGCATGGACTGCGAAGTCCTGGAAATTGTATTTGGTCCTCAAGTTTAATCTTTTACAATTTGGTCCTCAATTTTATAAATTACTTTCCAAGCTCTAAACACTTGGATTTTTGAATACATTTAAATATGTTATTTCCAGTCCCTTAAGAGTTAAAATTTCACATTTTAAAAATTAGGTCTGGTACAGTTTCTGAAAATTGCAAAATAGCCCTTAAACTTCTAAAATTTTACAATCTAGTCTCGCTTTAAGTGGTTGATTTTATTTATCTAAAAACTCTTAAAACTTTATTAAAATATCAAAACATAATTTTTGAACCTGAGTTCAGTCCCAAAAATCAAAAATTACAGAGGGGTCCCTTAAATTTTATTTTTCTTGCAATTAAGTCCACCAACTTTCCATTTTTGCATTTAAGTCCAAAAGTTGAAATTTAATCAATTATGCTCGACTTGTCCAGGTTATAAATCATTCAAAACATAGATTTCAAGAGTCATACACATACATATCCTTCTCATACAAAATTTCATCAAGTATAATAATAAAATGTGCATGTATGCCCTATTTTTCGATAAATCACATTTTTGAGCAACACTTGAGAATATTTCCAACTTGATACAAGAAAATATCATGCTATACATAATATATATCTCAAGTGCTCAATAACAAAATACTACATGCATATTTTCAATTTAAAACACCTAGAAGTTGAAAGAATTTTTCCACCCACCTCGTGAAAGTAGTTTCTGTTGATCTAAAATGTCTTTTCTTCTTGAATCAACTTCTTGACTCAAACTCTTGAAGATCAGCCTAAATGGTATCCAAACCATATTTTGGTGTTAAAATTAAAAGTATCAAGTCTAAAGAAAATATACTAGACCAAATGGTTACTACTCACCTTAACGCCTTCAAGTAGTCTCAAAAATGGAAATTTTCCTTCAAGCCTCTAACCTCCACTTGAGATGATGTAGGTCAGCCCTTAAACTCCAAAAATTTATATTCTTGAGTCAAAAATTAATTCTTCATGTTGTCAAGAGAAAATACTAAAACCATAATTTTCTCACCTTAATAATATGTAATTCAATTTCCTCCAGCCTGTAATAAATTCCAGTCTCTAATTCTTTCAAGAATTTTCTTATGAGTATTTCTTCAATGTATTAAGGATTCAACATTATTAGATGGTGAAGGTATAAGGTTGAGATTGAGAAGAAAATAGTCGGATAATGAAGATTTTCTTACCTTTACGCTTGAAGAATTTGATCTTTTGTAGAGGAAAATGGAAGCAAGTCTTGTGTTTTTTATGATAATTATGAAATGAATAATATTGGTAGATAAAGAAAAAAACAAAATGATTGATTAAGCATAAAGGAGCCGTTGGAGTGAATAATAATCATGGTGCAGTATTTTTATTTATTAGAATTTGGTGGAAAGAAAAGTTTGTCCATCCTTTTGCAGATGGACAAAATGAAAACAATAATATATATGTGTAAATATATATATATACATATATAATTGTAGGTCTTGAAAAGAATATGAAACAAATCCTCCCCATTTATGGTAATTTTCGATTTTTTTTAAAAATATAAAAAAATATATATATTTAATTTTTTTTTTTTTAAATTGATTGGGAAATTGGTCGGGATGAATTATAGAATAAGATGAAATATTAGGATAAGGATTGAAATGTACTCCTAAATTGTTGAGGTCTAATATTCCTAAAGTAATAGTCATTCATCAAGTATTATTTAGAGGTTAATATCAAATTGATAAGCTCTAAAAATGCTAAATGTGTAATTGACGTTGGAAGAAATAAATAAAAATAGAGTCGCAGTTTCATTAATAATAGGTTTGTGATACATAGCCAATAAATAATCACTACATAACACCGAATCTCACGTTAAAAATTCGGGTTCCACATCTACAGGCCACTAAGCTCCAAAAAATTTAATTCATTGAGTCAAAATTGTTCCTCAAGTTGTCAAGAAGAAATAATAAAATCACAAATTCTCACCTTAATATGTGTGTTGTCTTGAATTTCTTCTTCAAGTCAGAGTCAAGTCTAACATTCCTTAATTCTTCAAGAAAACAACTTCAGAGTACCTCAATGTTTAAGATTCAACAAGTTAGAAGCATTGAAGGATTAGCTTTAAGTTAAGAAGAAAATGAAAAAGTAAAATAAAAATTTTCTCACCTTGCTTGTATTTTTCGCCTTAAGGAGGAATGGTAGAGAATTTTATGTTTTTTTTTTGTCTAAGATGGAAATGGGGAGAAGTTGGGAGTTTGAATAAAAGGTTAAGATGAAAAAAATGAAAATTTGATTCTCTTATCCTACACATGGCCGAAAATTCTGTCTAATTGGGTGATTTTTGTTTTTTTTTTTATGTCTAATTATCAGCAATCTGTTGGAGATAAAAAAACTTGATTTGATTCCCTCCTTTAATGATAAAGTGCTTAAAGTTAGTTTAGGAAATAAAAATATTTTT
Source organism: Rehmannia glutinosa (assembly GCA_016081115.2). Taxonomy (NCBI): domain Eukaryota; kingdom Viridiplantae; phylum Streptophyta; class Magnoliopsida; order Lamiales; family Orobanchaceae; genus Rehmannia; species Rehmannia glutinosa. Next base: position 385,456 of record JABTTQ020001372.1, read on the forward strand.
GGTCTTTGGTGTTTAATTATGGTAGTGGGTATCTGTGTGGATTTGTAGGGTAGCTTTTAAAGGCGGGATTAGAGAAAAAAGGTGATTCCCCAAAAAAAGGTGACGGCCGACTTGATGGTTTAGGGGTGATTAAAAGTTTATTTGTTAATTAGCGGGTAGTGGAATTAGTAGAAAATTTATAAATGTAGGTTTGGAAAAAATTGAAACAATCATTCCCCACCTTCGTCGATTTTATGTAGTGACTTGGGCCAAAATATTTAATATTTTGTCTCATGATAACTAGTTGAGATAAAAATAATAATAATAATAATAATAATAATAATATTAATAATAATAATAATATTAATAGGGCAGTTGAGTTAATTTCCCCATTTGTTTTTTTGAAAATAAAGTATATGATGGTAAAATTTTGTTTTTCTTTATAAAATTTTTGAGGAAAATAAAATGTATGTATATTTATAAATACCTATTTTAGTGTTTTAAAATTAAGGATGTGAAATAACAAATGTATTTTTCAAAATAAATTGAAAGTTGGTTGGGAATGTATTATAGACTAAGGTGAAATATTTGGATATGATTGGAATACTTAAAATTATCGAGGTCCAATATTTTTAAAGTCGTCAAGTACGAATATTAATTAATACTTGATAATAATATAAATCGTGTATGCTCGAAATAGGAAAACAGAAGGTTTAGAAGAAATAAATAATTGAGTATCACATCTCTATCTATAAGAGATTATTATATACTAATGATTTTTCACTATACAACATCGTAGCATTATGTTGAAAAAAAATTAGCATTTCACACATGATCATGAACTATTTTATCAAACTATATAAAGTTATATTATTTGAATACTCATGTTGCTTGTGAATCGATGAGCAATGATCATGAATCATACATTCTTCATATAATTGTTTTCCTCGCATCTATATAAAGCACACTTACACAATTTAACACCCATCCACCGAGAATTTTTGTCTACCCCACATTTTTCACCGTATTGTTCATGATCCACCATATTAAGAAGACGCCAACAAAGACAAACTGCTTGCTTGAGTAATCCTCAGATTGAGTTCGCTACCTTAATCTAAATTTCGCTTATGATGAATTTTATTATGTTCGATGTAATAGCAGTAGAGCACTTCTTTCACTTAGTTTATTGATTTCGTAATAGTATTTCCGCCATGACTATTAACTCTGCACAAGAAGTTTGACGAAGCACGCTCATTTGGGGAATTATGTTGCTCAAATATTTGGTGGATTAATATTCTCAAATGGAAAGAATCACATAAAGCTACCACATAATGGCTTCTAATTTCAGGCTAAGCATAATGGTTATCCGCCTATAGACGAGAAATACCGGAAATAATGCTTATGAAAATGGTGTTTTGCTAGATAACAAATGACCTGCCTCTGCCATAACCGATATATTTTGTTAAAGCACTGAGCTACTTGAATGCTTAATGGGCGCGACTAATCCGTAGGAGCACACAAGATTTGTTCAAATATGTCAACAAAGGCAATGATAGAGTTACTACATCTTTGCTAAAAGTACAAGTGCTAAATTGTTTAAAGACACATGTCACTGAGGTGAACATGTATTATGATTGTAGTTGCATTTCACCACATGAAGCACTCGAGAATTTTTGGATACGGGGGGTCTCAGATATGGATCCCCGCCAAATGATTGAGCTTTCTTCATCTTCCTGGCTAATGGTTGCAGATTCATTTTTTCGTGACATGATCCATTAGATGAAGCCGCTGAACGCCAATCGTTAATCAAAACATTTTTTAGGTTGATTTTATGCTAATAAAAAATTCATGACAAACAACTAACTTACGGGAATTTCAAAATTTGTTTAAAGAAAAACACTAGAGAATTAGTTCCTAGAAGAAAAGATTGTCTGGCTCTCGATTTTGACGAGATCCCCTTGTAGTCCGGTGATACTATTATGCTAGGTGTCCGCTAACGAATCGGGAGAGCCAAATGTCACGATAATTTAGGGGCGTTAACAACACCCAATACATTATATTGCTATGTTTGTTGGTGCATTAGGGTTGTTGAAGATGATAGAGAATATATTGATGTATTAATGTAAATGTTTGGTTGGGGATCTACACGGTTCGCAGCGTTTGTTCACTACATTGCTTTATTCCATACTTCTCTTGAGCTGGCTCCGTATTATGTTTGGGAAAATATTGGAAATATTTGACGGATGATGTTTATACAAACAATGCCAACTCGTGAAATTTTAAAGCTTCAAGTCTGTGATAAAATTGTTCGAATAATGTAATTGTATTGAATTATTACCTGCTATACAAATTGATCTTATAATTCGATTCATACGACATTTTATAATTGAATCAATGTTGATTTAAATGCAAACCGCCTTAATGGAAGTTGAGAAGTTGTTGCGTATTTCCGGAAAGTACCCAAATTCTTAAGTTGTAATATCTTTCACAATAAGTTTATTTATGATGAAATGAAATACGGCTGTGAAACATCGAGAGTAAGAATACGCAACTGCATTGAAAGTTCGGGAATAATGAGCAACAACAATTTCATAATAAAGTAATGGACTCACTTAATTCAAGATGAACTATCCCCCTTTTGAATATGGCCCTATCGACTGTATCTTCCCTATTCTTAAAGCTAAGTGAACTCTCATCTTCACTGGCATAAGAGTCGCTCACTGATGCTTCCGATGGAATCGATTCACTCGTTATTAAGTACGCCCCTTCTATTTCTGCCAATTCCGAAGTGATATATTCTTCGATACGGATATGGATGGCTCTGCTTCTTGTGTGGCTTAACACTGAGCTACAAGGCCTAGGGGTGAACAATTAATGTAGCATCTAAAGAAGATAACTTATCTTCTTCCTTTCAAACGAAAGAATCAATATTGGAGATTTAAAGTTCCATTCATTCTTCTTAGTGAAGACTGGGAGGACAGAGCAATACGCAGTCTGAACGTGAAGGCAAAC